>VZTZ01013605.1:0-46821 GCA_013400955.1 Drymodes brunneopygia | reverse complement strand
TCGGGGAGCGGGAGAGAGGGAGGCCTGAGCCGGCAAGTGCCGGCGTCCCGGTGGTTGTTCAAGCGCTGAGGTACCGCTGGGCGAGGTTTCAGCGTTGGTCTTTGCTTCTTCCCTTTCGATTTTAAATGCACCTACTGGCTACAAACTCCTATCTCCTCCAGCAGGAGGGAAAAGGCCAAACCGCATAGATGTCTGAATGGGTGTATGTCAGCCTTTCCTCTTGGTACTTACACGGACCTCAGTGGAGTGTAGTAGTGTTTAAATTTCTTTAACACGTTTGGGGTTTTCATTGTAACCATCAAGAGCCTTCCCCCCTCTCATTCACCCCCATTCTATTAGAAAACTGAAATAAAGGAACAACTGATTGCATTGATTGTATTTTGGAAGATAACTCTAAGCAATTAGCCAGGTCAGGTAGGTATATATTCAGTGACCTTGTGTTTGTAGGCAGCCTCCTTCATAAAGTTTTACATCTATGAGTAGCTTGCCTTAGAAATCTAAATTTTTCTGCAGCTTGTAGCCTTGTTTTTAAAATGAGTGGGAGAATTTGATGACAGTAATATTAATGTTGCATCATTTTAGAGAATGTTTCCCCTAGTTGGACAATTGGCTTTTTCATGAAAATCTTACTCTTTGCTTATCATCCAGATCCTGAATGGTATGGTATGTTTCAGTAATGGAACACATTATTCATAATGGGTGCCAGTGTAGATATGTCTCATGTTACTTGTGAGAAGAAATAAATAGGGTAAGTAGAAGACCGAAGATTCCATTCAGTTTCTGGTGTAATCTGTACTGTACTGTGAATTTGCAGGAGCTGAATTCTGTTACCCTCAGCCATGAAGCTGATAATCTGAGCACATCAAGCTGTAACACACACTAATGGAAAAAAGTTGGTGTATATGGTCGTGAATCTGGGTAAACTACACATTACAGCACTATTTCAGAATGAGGATTTTTAAAATTAAGAAATCGAGGCATATTTCATTATGTTCTAAAACAGCTAATACTGTGCAGATGACCTTGGTTGTGCCCTTTCTATAGAGGAGGTGGAGAGAAAGCAAAAGAGGAAGAACCTGTTTGCCCCTATGAAACTTTGATAACTGATATTTTACATAGTAACTCTGTTCTTTATACTAGCTGTTACTGTGAGGCAGGAGTAAGGTNCCCGTTTCCCTCCCCCCCGCCTCTTCCTTCCCGCCTTTGCCATGGCGACACCGAGTGGCCTGATCCGGGCCCTGCACCGCGGGACCCTCGGCCAGGTAACCGGCCTGGGGCATCTCCCCCGCCGCTTCCCGGTGTGCCCGGGCCGGACGAGCCCCGCGCTCCGGCCACGGCCAGCCCGGCCGCCATNGTGTATGTCAGCCTTTCCTCTTGGTACTTACACGGACCTCAGTGGAGTGTAGTAGTGTTTAAATTTCTTTAACACGCTTGGGGTTTTCATTGTAACCATCAAGAGCCTTCCCCCCTCTCATTCACCCCCATTCTATTAGAAAACTGAAATAAAGGAACAACTGATTGCATTGATTGTATTTTGGAAGATAACTCTAAGCAATTAGCCAGGTCAGGTAGGTATATATTCAGTGACCTTGTGTTTGTAGGCAGCCTCCTTCATAAAGTTTTACATCTATGAGTAGCTTGCCTTAGAAATCTAAATTTTTCTGCAGCTTGTAGCCTTGTTTTTAAAATGAGTGGGAGAATTTGATGACAGTAATATTAATGTTGCATCATTTTAGAGAATGTTTCCCCTAGTTGGACAATTGGCTTTTTCATGAAAATCTTACTCTTTGCTTATCATCCAGATCCTGAATGGTATGGTATGTTTCAGTAATGGAACACATTATTCATAATGGGTGCCAGTGTAGATATGTCTCATGTTACTTGTGAGAAGAAATAAATAGGGTAAGTAGAAGACCGAAGATTCCATTCAGTTTCTTGGTGTAATCTGTATTGTCTGTGAATTTGCAGGAGCTGAATTCTGTTACCCTCAGCCATGAAGCTGATATTCTGAGCACATCAAGCTATAACACACACTAATGGAAAAAAGTTGGTGTATATGGTCGTGAATCTGGGTAAACTACACATTACAGGACTATTTCAGAATGACGATTTTTAAAATTAAGAAATCGAGGCATATTTCATTACGTTCTAAAACAGCTAATACCGTGCAGATGACCTGGGCTGTGCCCTTTCTATAGAGGAGGTGGAGAGAAAGCAAAAGAGGAAGAACCTGTTTGCCCCTATGAAACTTTGATAACTGATATTTTACATAGTAACTCTGTTCTTTATACTGGCTGTTACTGTGGGGCAGGAGTAAGGTTTCTGCTTGTATTTTTTTTTTTCAGAATTCATTTATGTATAAGACTATTCAAACAGTTGAATTGTAGCAATATAGGAGATCTAAAGAATCTCAATATGGCTTACTCAATAAGCTTGTTGGGTGTTTCCATGTCTTGAGATGCTTTGATTTAATTTCACTACATGTGTCTAAATCTTCCTAGGTTTCAACATTCTAAAATTTGAACAGTTACACTGTCCCTATAATATGTTGCCAAAGCAGGTCTTGCAAAGATATCTCAAACCATTCATTACTTTTAGAACTCAAATGTTCCTTGAAAAATATTGAAATTATTTTAATATGCTTGTCTTTCCTGATGCACATGGTGACTCTTTTGGCTCTGCTCAGTATTGCAGCAGATGCCCTCCCCTGCTTCCATTCCTCCAGCAAAGAAATCTGGTTTATCTTGCATAATAAAGAAATCTGCTCTGAGTGAATATGGCTCATGTTGAATTTTAATATTTACTCTGATGTGCATTTCTTTGCCACCTCTGAGTTACCTGTCAGGTCAAGATTACTTACCAGATGCTTTATCACCTGGTTGCTGTTGCCATAATGTCTTAAAGGTGTAATAGGTCTGAGAATGTGCTTCCTTCCTGCTATTCTTGAAATGTTTTCATTTTAAACAAAAGAAGCACAGAGTTAATGTTGGTTCACAGATTCACAGAATATTCTGAGTTGGAAGGGACCCACAAGGATCATCCAGTCCAACTCTTAAGTAAAACTCCACACAGGGATTGAAACCTCAACCCTGGTATTATTAGCACTGTGCTCTGACCAATTTTCTGTAGCTTCAGGCCACCCACCCTCAAGTAACAGCAGTAATTTTAGTTGTTCCTCTGGTTTTAAATTTGTGAGTCCAGTATGTTGTGGGATTTTGTCACTTTTCTCTCTCACCTTAAGTGCCCTCTTATGTATATCTGATAAGAATTGCCCTGGAATTGAAGTGGTACTTACCGTGGATCTTCAAAAGAATTGAGGGGGGGAAAATAACTTTCTTATTTATGCTGTTCCCGTTGCCAGACTGGACTTGGGAGTGGTTCAGCTACTACAGTAGACAGCTTGGAACAGGTCATGTATTTGCTGCCTGCTGATGAGGAATATTCAAGTTTCAAGCTGGAAAAGTGTTTGCCTTCAAGCTTGAGCAGTATGTCTACTGGCGCCCTCATAGTTCCAATGTTTAAGTGTTCAATAATGCACTCATAGTTACTAGAAGATGCAATTTATGTGGTTTCAGCTTTGTTTCACTGTCGTGCACAGTTCATCGCTGTGCTGGATTTACCATGCTGTGGAAAAGCTGCTCTGTATGTTTCATTGTACATATTTCTAGCACACAACTAAAATTTGTAGGCATAATATATGTGGTTACGAAGAAAGTAATGTTTTGTTGGAGAGATTAATTACATCTGGGGTATCCTGACTTTTAAGAGCTTATTTTCAAATTCCCTGATTTACTGTTCTTCAGTGGTCTCTAAGCCAGGGTTATGGAAAGTCATTTCATCAAGTCTGTTTCTTTGATGAGACACTCTTAAAAATGGCAACTACAGATACTCCAGGGAAATACTGATAAAATGAGAAATTGAACTGTGGCATAACCTGTCAGTGGGAAAATTTAATCTGAGTCAGTCAATTGTTGGTGTATGTCCTCCTAAAACATGGATTAGGTTTAGTCCTGGCAGCAAAGATGAAGTAGAAGAATGGCAAGGTCTTGCTTTTGCTAATAGGGTCTCACACATCACCAGATGGCTTTCCAGACACTCAGCTGGAAGAATACATTTAAATGTTATTTGCCTTCAAGAATTCAGGAGTCTTTGGCATCATTTTTCTTTCCTAGTATCAAAGTAGTTATTACAGTTACTATAAGAACACTCTAACACCTGTATTACTTTTCTTCCTGAGAGTATCTTTTGAAGAAAACAAGAACTACTCATTTTACTGCCTTTTCTCCTACTCCAGTCTTTACTCTTTGATAGGAAAGCCTTGCCTGGCCTTCACACATGATCTATTATAGTGGCTGTGTTATTGTTGCTAAGCTGTAGGTTTTGATGTCCTACAACCTTCATCTCTTGTCAACTTTCACAGGAGGGATGCATCAGAAAGTCGGCTCTCTCTTAGCTTTATGTGGTACAGAACTGCATCTTCCAGCAACAACGGCTGGTATTTTTTAACAAAAAATCCTTTCCTCTTTGGTGCTAGAATTTAGTCTTTTTGTCTCTTTTCTGGCACTCAAAGTTGGATTTGCTGTAACGATACTCAGGACACTAACTCTAGCACACAATGTTCAGGTCATACAAAGAGAAAATTGGTTGGAGTCCTACCGTTCCAAGGATGTTTTTTCTGCCTTTTGGTGAGTGTTGCATAGAAAATTTCTCTGGTGAATGTTTAGTCAGGACCACTGCAAGTACAGGATCTTCAAATCCAAGGAATCTTAGCCAATATAGTGGTAATCTTAGTTCATTTAGGCATGTATGTGTTTCTTTACCTGAGTCAATATCTTTAAAAAAATACCCCAATATAGTTTGTGACCAAAGGTGTTGCTAAAATCAAGAAGCGTTTACTGCATCTTCCCCTGCTGTGACAGCCCAATGAGTCTCAAGGCCAATTAGACTAATCTGGCATGCTTTGTTCTTAACAAATCCACATTTGCTGTTGTTTTTCTCTAGTTATTTTCTAGGGAATTGCAAAAGATGGGTTTTGTTCATTGGGTATTGATGCTAAGCAGACTGCCTCCCAGACTGCTCCTCTTTTCCTGTATTTTTGAAGATGCAAATACCATTTTTCCTTTTTTAGTCATCTGATACTTTGCTGGGCCACTATGAACCTCACTGATTCTGGCCAGTATTGTCAGTACTTTAAAAGGAGGTCTTCAGATCATTTGGATCTGATTTACTTTTTTTGAGGAAGTATTGTTCTTGGCCACCTGATCACTCCATTGTTGCTTTGCTAGTCATGTTAATGACTGGTCATGTTTCATATTTTTTAACAAAGATGGCTGTGAAAAAGGCAGTTAGATAAAAATTGAAGGGTTGTTTTGGAGAAAACCATTAAAATGCTTTTTCTCAGACTGCGAATTAAATCTTCAAAATTTTTAGCTATAGTTACCATATGGGCTCCAGAGAAAGGAAGTAACTGAAATTACTGGACCCTAGTCCTTAAGGATTTCAAAGATTGTAGTTAAAACTACAGTGGGAGAGAGAGCTCAGTTTTCAGTGTCATTCAGATGTGTTATGAATGAAATGCAAATGATTTAAAAGCATCCATGTTCCCATCTTGAATTTGTTGCTGTCACATAGGGGTCACTTTGTTAGCCATTAATGAAACGAGTCCCCAGATGCATGTAACAGGCTGCACACATACACAGGTTACTGCAGCAGGTCAACCTCAGAATGCCTGTTCAGACAGTTGTGTGCTGAAATTGATGGATGAACAGGCAGATTTTTAAGCGCTTGCCCTGGATTTATGATTGTGACAGTCCCCTGTGTTGCATCTCTTTCTTCTAGAAAGCATGAAGGTTGGGAGTAGCCAAGTGCTTTTGACTGAGGAAAAAAGGCTAGAAATGCAATACCTGTTAGGCAGCAAAGACCCCTGATGTTTCCTGGTGTCCAGTATGGTCTGGTTCAACATATTGTGATATACAGGACCTTTAGGAAAGATCTAAGTGATTTGAGAAATTCTTTCCAATTAAGGTAGCCTCTATGTGGATTCATATGTAGAAACTGGTGCCTTTTTTTTTTAAATTTCCTATTTTCCTGAATTTTGATATTTTTTTACTATTGTTATTGGGCACAGATACTAAAAGTTATTTAGTTACCCAGCTCCTTATGAAATCAGCTGGATTCAGAAACCTGTTCCAACCTTTGGATTAAATCTCTAGTGTCTTCTATTCAGGTTGGAATGGAGGTTTTTCCTAATCAGACACTTGTTTTTATTCTAATCACAAAATAGCTAAATAAGTAAATAATAACTAAATAATATGTTTAATCCTCTAGAGAAACTGGTTTATCTTTCAGATAAAGCAGTGGAGTAGTTCTTTATGCAAGAATGAAATCATTAGCTTTCATATCATTTTCAGAGCTGAAGGCAAGTTAGTATATAGGGAGAATATACATTTCTTGTGTTTTCACTGGATTTGGGAGAGCTCAGGTTTCCACACAGATTTATTAGACTTCCAGTTACTTCTTGTAATCTGCCTTACTTAATGCCTTGTCTCTGGTGGATTTTGACCACTGTTGTAGCTGCACAGAGAGCCCCCGCTGTAGACAGAAATGAAGGATCTTTGAGGCATGAGCAGTCCTATTCATTTGCATCATGGAATTCTAACAATAAAATCTGGCAAACACAGATTGTTTTAGCAGGAAACAGCCCTTTATTCTGGCATCTTGGCAGGGCTTGGGTAGAGTCCCACCATTCTTTCCCCCTCTGGCCCTTGCTTTCAGTGTCTTGACTAAGCCTGTTTCTTCTCTTGAGGGACTTTTGTTTTTATTAACATGTTTTTCTACAGTGAGTCTAATGAAAGATGCTACTCTGGCCGTCGTGGATGCTAAAGTTTTGTGTGAATTTCTCCAGTGCAAATGCTGAACAAGCACTGTGAGTCAGTCTGTAGCAGATCTCTCGACAGCAGGCTGGGGTCCCATTTTAATGCTATTTCACTGGCAGATAGAATTTCCATTTACTAATACAGCAAGTGCTATTTTGGACACTCAACAATTACTTTTTCCATGACACAAGTTGTGGTTTATGCTGTGACTTTAGGATTAGATGAACAAACATTTTGTGGGATTGACTCAAATTGCATCAGGATCAGAAGCTGAAGTGAAGAAAAACCCCAAACATTAAGTCAATTAAGTCACCTTAGATCATATATTTTTTGAGTTTTGCTGTGTTTGTAATTAGTGAGTTGAAATTGTTATTTGGTTTTTTAAACCCTTGACTAACTCCTTCTTGGAGTCCCCAGTTCAGACAAATCACACAGCAGATTTTATAATTTTCTGCTGTATCAGGCAAATCTACGTATCCATTGGACAGGATTAAATATATTTTTGCCCCCAGAGATAGATACCCACCTTGAGAATGCACTGAAGTTCTCACTGCATGGGAGAGGAAATCGTTACATATTTGTATATATGTGTACACACAGAAATAGACAATGAAATATATATACACTTAACTTTTCATTTCCCTCATTCTTGTGCTAAGTGTGATGATTGCTACCAGAAATTAAATGTCTGCTTTTACTTTTAGCTTCAAGTTCTTTGAATTATGCTGGGGCCTGAATCTGCTCCTTGGAGCTGGCCAAAGCAATAGAGTGGTGAAGTTGACCCAGTTGCTTCAGTGATGTCTGCACAATAACTGAATGAAGAATAAATGTTGTGTGAAGTTTAAAAATAGGTGTTTCCTCAGTTTTCATGGTAGCTCATGTTATAAACCACTGCAAGGATGTTGTCTTTGTAACAGGCAGATAAAATCCTGCTGTGCTTCACTTGTATTCACAACACTTCCATAACTGTTCAGACTGGGAATTTCTTTTTGTTTAGACTGCCTGTGTTGTTTATGGATAAGTGGTTTGAAGCCTTTCAGTGCAGATTAGAAGGTGAATTAGATGCTTCTTATTGGTATTTCAAAGTGTGGTAAGCCCATCTCATTCACTTATGTAAGTGGGTGTCAATCTTTACATTCCTGTGCAGAAAGATCTTAGAGCTGGATAGAGCTAAATTTCCATTTTTAAAGCTCAGAGCTTCTGTAAGATTCTTCCAATTCCCAGAAGTATTCAGAAGCTCAAATGAGATGAAATTGTGTACATTCTCCATTCTGACAGATAGAGCATGTGTTGTTCTGAATCTCATCATTGTTGTTTCTGATCACATGAACTCAATGGCAATCAAATATTGTATATTGGTCTGCATAGTGTCATCCTCAGTATGGCTGAGCTGTTAATCTCATTTGAGGTTGTTGGACAGCATTAAAAAAGAAAGTGAATTGCAAATACTTCCTAGTCTCACCATCATCTTTTCCTTTTGCCAGATGAATAGTTCTGACTTTGAAATCTGTATGTGATAGCTGTACCTTGGGAAAGATACAGCAGCATTTCCATGTTAGTAAAAGACTCCAGGCTGCCTGATGAGCTCACCAAAGATTTACAAAGCAGCTATTTTTGTCATTTGCTTTCACACTTGTGGATGCTCCAATATCCCTGTCCTTTGGCAGTGAGATTGCTAAATGGCTTGTTTTCTCTTTATCCAGTAGTCGGGAGCAGTTCTTTTCAGGGATTCTGCCTTAATCCTACGTCTCATGGGCATTCACTTCTCTGCTTACCAGCATTGCTTTTTACATGAAAAATAGCAAAGAAATATGGGGAGGTACAAACTTAACAACAGAACCACGTTGTGCTATCTTTCCTAACTATAATCTTTTTATAGCCACATCAAAGTTTCTTTCAAAGGTGGTCTTTGACTTCTTCTTGAATTGGGTTATCCATTTGCAAATATTTTTCTTGAAATCACATACTTGCCAAGATGTGGAAAGACTTTACTTAATAGGCATCCATAGGGTGCTTTCCGTTTGCATGGAAGAACAAAACAGTTTCCAACATTTCAAAGCCTCTTTGTTGCTTATGTAAAGGGAATGAGGGGTCCAGCCCTCTGAATTCCTGACCGAATCTCATTTTGCATCTCTGCTGGCAACAAATTAGCCCATGTAATTTGTGCAGTCGAGTTCACATTCTGCTCTTCATGCACTTCCACTGGAGTGTTTTGTTGGGTGTTTTTTTTACAATATCTACATTTTAGATCTCTGCAGAGTTAAAGCCATGTCAGCACTCTGACTCTTGTTCATCAAGCATTCAGCCAGGTCACAACAGCCAGAGGTGCTGTCACTCCCTCCTGAGGGATATTTTCATGTTGACCATGGAACATTGTAAGTCTCCAGTACTCAGAACGCTTGCCAGTACCCAAAGAAAATGGATTATTACACATCTCTGGGATACTGACAGTAAAAACACTTGGCTTTTTTTACACCGATATGCTCCACAGGGTACATCTAAACTGAGAGTAGGTGATTTGCCTGGCCTCCTGTGGGCCATTTTGAGTAATACAGGTAATTTAGCAGGAAACACCTCCTCTTTAGGACAGGAAAAGCACTGAGTGTCACACATGAACTAGGGAACTTTTGATTTGATGTTTCTGGGCTCAAGGTGTCTAAGAAGCAAGTCACAGTTTGCTCTGACCATTCTTATCTCACTTGGCTACATCATCTTGACCTGAGCACGAATGAACACTTGTGTTTGTCCCCCTCATCCATTGCTCATCTGTTATTTGTCCTTTCTGTGGAAACAGCCCAGCCTGGTGATTTCAGGACCAGCCTGCACAGATTAAATGTAGTCTGTGAGTATTGTCTAGCTCCAGAAAAAAATTTTTAAATTCTCTAGAAGTCCCTGATACAAGTGTGATTATTGTGTCCAAAATACTTAAATTCACAGAATTCTCTCCAGCATAGACAAGGAGGACCAGCTGTAGCATTTTCTATGTGCATGTGTGCATAATTAGGGATTTTACTGAGATTTCCACATTTTAAGGCCTCTCAACATCCATCAGGTGGTTTTAAAAGTTTCCTATTCACCTGAGATGAATTTCATGCTGTGACCACAAGGTGAAAGTTTTTGAACAGCTGTGTTAATTTTGGCCCCATGTGAAATGAAGCCAACTTTTCCTTGCTACAGGAAATTGCCAAATAAAATAATGGAGAGGAAATGAACTACTCTTTGAGTTTCTAGGACAATATTCTGAAGAAACATAGTAATTCCAAACAAAAAGTATTTTTTAAAAAACATCCCTCTAGACGTAAGTTGATATTCTCTGTTTATGTCCCATAGGGCAATCTTAGTAGCAAGCTGACTCCTCACTTGAAGAAAATACATAAAAAATACAATAAAATCTCTTTCAGCTAGAGGTCAGAGAAAGAGCAAAAGCAATCAGATGGTTTTAAGAGATTTGGATACTACTGTGATCAAAAACATAAAACTTCTCTAATTTCTCTGTGAGGGAAGTATTTAGTTGTGAGGGCATTCTTCAGCCTTCTGTTTTGTTTTGCTTCAAGACTGTGAAGGTTTTGGTACTTAGAATAGTGTAATATATTAAAATCACAGCAACCTTTCATATATCAAATAATCTATATTTATAATTTAGAAATATATTACACTTTTCACTGCATTTTGACAGTTCCACATGTATCTTGTAGCAAAATAATTGCTGATTGTTCACTTTTTGCAATCACATTTATTCTGCTGAGCAATGTGCATTTCTAAATGTGGGCATGTACCGGTTTAGAAATGTTAAATGTTAACTTGTATTTCCCATCTTTCAACAGCACAAGATGGTTTTTCAAAGCTTGTCAGTGTTCAGCTGCTATCAGTGAAAAGGCCTCAGTTCTTAAATTTTTGTTGAATGCAGGTAGAAGGACTTGAATCTTGAAATGCGATGAGACCTAATCTATCTAAATAGAATTCTGATTCCTTTTCCATCCTCTTTGGTCATCTCACTTTGACTTTAATCACACCTATGTAAGATTATGGCTCAGAGGACTAGAACAGACCCTGGTTGGGGTGATCTGGTGTTTTCCCTGGCCTGAAATAAAAATTAAGTGCCCTTACATCTTTATCAACACATCATATATTTATGTATTTTAATAAAGAAACTCTTTAAACCCTCTTCTGAAATGATTTTTTTCTTACTCTTGGAAACTTTTCTTTACATCTGATCTGAATCTTTCTTGCTTCATCTTAAACTGATTGTTTAACACCTTTTACTTTCACTGTCTTCCTTCCACTGAACTAAAACCACTTTGGGCTTTCCTCTGTAGCCTTTTTATTTCAGGTCACTCATTGGACTTGGTCAAACTTCTATGGTCTCTTTCTACCACTCTTTTGAAATACAGGACCTAAAATTATCCAACTTCTGTGGCTTGAGGCCATCGTCATCCTGAGTAAGATGAGCAAATTGTTTTCTGTCTCCTGGATTTTTATCCTATTCATATAATCCCATGCAATTTTTGGTGTTGTTTATAAATGTGTTTTTGCAGCTGCATGATATTGATTCATGCTCACCTTTTAAAAAAGTACAAACCCCAGACATTGTTCTGCAGTTGTTGCCTGGATAGCTCTGTTTGTGTGGTTGAGTAGGCTTTTCTGTATAAATCTATGTACTTTTGCCTGGTAAATAGCATTCTGGTTTTTCAGACCATTTCTTTGCTTTGTCAAAATTATTTTGAGCCCTTATCATCCTTCCAATGTTGTTTTGTCTGCAGATTTAATGAATACTCCATTTAATCATCTAGATTACTAATGGAGATACGAAAATATCAACTAGTCCTGTACCCAGCACAAAACCCTGCAAAACTGTGTTTGATACCTCTTTCCCCAACCACTGTAAGCCATCAATAAGTGCTGTTTTCGGAATTTTTTTTCTCTCCAGTTTCACCTTCAGCATATAATATTGTATTCGAGGTGCTATTTCTCTAGCTTGTTGGAAACTCAGCTAGTATTGGAACTTAATGAAAATCAGGATATAACCTTTCTTACTGCTTGCTCATTCTAGCATCTCTTGTGCTGTGGGAGGCTATCAGAGTTCTTGAGAGGCACTAGTTCTTGAGAAATACTGCTGTCTACTGTTATTTCTGTAATTTCTTCAAAGTTCATTATTTGTTCCTGTATTTTTCCAGGAACTGAAGTTGAGCTGACTGATAAAGAGTAACGTCATTTAGGTGAGGTCCCAGAGTGGAGCTGGATGTTCTCTGGGAGCTGCTTGGCCCAGTGCTTCCAAGCCAGTGTGCTTTGTGCCAGTCCATGGGGCTGCAGCTGGGTCATAAGGAAGCCAGACCTGATGGGTGCTTTGGGGAGCTGTTTCTAGGAGGCACCTGTGCCTGAAAACTTTAGTTGTTGCTGGTTCAGCCACATTGTTCAATGAACAGTAAACTAGTTTTTATATGGGTTTGTATCTCAGGGGTGCTCCTCACAGTGTAACAAAGGTTCTCTTGCTTCTCCCTCTCCTTTTTCCCATTGCTCTTCCAAGCAATGCCTGCAGTATTGGAACTGTCAGATTTTCACATTTTGAGCACTGAATGCATCATCTGATGGTTTTGGAAGCAGCGTGTACTGATCTGACCTTACCTTCCTTCCTTGCCTGTCTGGCCAGAATGTTCCTGCTGGTTGTTCACCAGGCTTAGCTCCTGCTGCAGCTCCCTATCAGTGAGGAATAATTTGGTTTGTTTTTTAGCACCTTCCTTCTGTTGTAGTTTTTAAAATATATTATTAATAATTCCTTTAGCCTTGCACCTACCCTGGGTGAAATGGACTGATGAGACTTGCAGTTAATGTCTATGGTTAGACAGTTTGACTGGAGAAACTTTATTGCCCCAGCTTTAAAAAGGCAAGTACACGGTTTGAGAATGGTTAATCAGGGTTAAGGCTGTGTCAGGCAGCATCTGAGGCCATTATTGCAGTTCTGTGCAGACCTTTGAAACCCAGGAAGTGCAGAAGTAGTGCATGTTTCAGTGTGCATTGGACCTGCTCTGGAGCTGGGTATGGCTCAGCTTTGAGCAGGAGCTCTAACATGCTATCCTTCGAGTTGATGTGGAGAATTCTGAGGAGCACAGCACAAAATTAAAGACTGCCAGGCTGCGTCCTTGCTAAGAAAGACGTGTTTTAGAGTAAGATTGGTGACCGCTGTTGGCTGCATGCGGACCCAGTGCTTGGTTCCTTCACCAGCTGTGCACGGATGTTAGCACAGGTTCTTGTCCCAGGCCTCTGCAGAGAACTGGAGCCAGCTCTTCTGATCCAGGAGGCCGCTGGCTGCCTCCAGGTCCCCAACCAGAGGCTGTATCCAGCAGGGGTTCCACTCACACAGGAGGGAAGGGTCCGTGGCTGCCTCAGGTCCAGAGGAGCCCTGCGGTGTGTGGCGGCAGGAGCTGTGGCAGCCTGCTGTAGATAATGCTGGGGTCTGTCAGTGCAGCTGTCATTAGCGCCCCGAGTGGCACGTGGGGCTCATAAAGCAAATGAGAGAATCCACTTGCGGGATGCAGCGAGCCACATGAAAGGAGCCATTTGCTGAGTCATCTGTAAAAAGGCAGCGTGAGAGGGCAGCCTAACCCAGCCGCAGCTACGCTGAGCTCTTTTGCTAGCCCTAGAGGGCAGAGTTAAATTTATAGGGTGGGGTTAGTATGTGCTGTAAATGTTCCTCCTTTAAATGTGTTTCTCATTTGAAATATAAATATTAAAGTCCTACTGAAGTTTAAATATGAGTGCATTTGACATTCAAGAAAGGGATACTAGGTAGTGCTGTTTAAATCTTCATTTAGTTCAGTTTCTGGGCAATGGGTTAATCTTTTCTCAGAAGTTATTTATCTGAAAACTTGCTCTGGTATAAATATGTTTCTTTCTAATTTAATGTTAGATCTTTAGTCTCTCATTTTAAGAATTAATCATGTTGAAATAGCATTTGTACCAGATGAATTTGACATACTGAATTATCAGATCAAAATAAACATGTTTAAAAGTTTCTACAGCAAGTTTGCAGAGAAGTAATTGCATTAAAAACAATAAATGAAGCAAAGTATGTAGTGCATACACTGCTCCAAAGTTTCCCTTTTCGTTCTTTTTTTTTTTCTTTCTCTAACAACATTAATCATTAAGTTGTCCCAATTAGGCTTTAAAATTTATGCTTTAACTAGTAAAATATGACTCGTCTGGCTTCCCTTCATTTTGCTGCTTAATAACTATCTCAGGTTTTGCTAAGCCAGTGTTAACAGACAAGCATATTATTTTAGCAACCAGAGCTTTGAAGTTGCAAAGTATTAATAAGGGAAATAAAAAAATTGCAGACAGATGCAAAAGATGCAGTACTTGGTGACTTTTGTCAGCCAAAGCATTTCTTTTGTCTCTGAGGTTGGAGCAAGTTTTTGTTTGTGTTGTTTTGGTTTTATTTTTCTTCCCTTTTTGATCCCTATTGAGAGAATCTTCATGTTTGAAATTTCAAATTTTCCAATTTTTATACTTTATGCGTGTCTGTGTTTGCTTATGCTGCTCTTTCTTCCCTTTGCCTTCCACATTTTCTTTTCCTCTGGTAAATTTGAACTTGCTTCAGCATGGGACAGCTGGGGCAAAATGAATCCCCACGAATAAAATTATAACAAGAAGAGCACAGTCTGCGAATGATCCTTTGCTGTTTCCTGAGCCGTTGCAGTGTCATTAATCAGCGCTGGTGCTGCCGAGGCTTGCGGTGTGTTATGTCGCCAGCACAGCAGCTTCTCCGTCCCTTTCCCCCACCCCCTGCGTGCCTACACAGTGGGGAAAACTAGAGAGGGAAGCCATCAATCTTCCCTGTCCTGCATGTCAGCAGTGATTCTCCTGTCGACTTCCTGCTCTCTCTGCCGTGCCCACCACCTGTGTTTAGAATTAGCTCTTATGCTGCAGATCTCACTTGGCTCTTCACCTGTTCTGCCCCAACTCAATGGCTGTTAAAATAAAGCAGAGCAGCTAAATGCTATATCATGTGAATAGTAACCACCGCTGTGGCTTGGAGGGGTGATTTCTCTTGCAGCTGCTCTTACAATACTGTCATAATTTGACTGTGGGGTTTAGGTCTAAAATCTCTTGCTTTTGTTTCAGCCCAGGGTGAGCTTGTGAGTTCGTCTATTTTTTTTAATTTAGAAATTATATACTTATATATTATAGATGGAGGTGTAAGCCTATCTCCTATCTGTTCGGTTGCTGGGGTAGAGTCATGAGCAAAATCCAAATAAACTAGTCAGTCCAAAGATTTGTCCTTTCCTTCAGTCACCCCATGGATATAATTAGTAGAAGCCTCCTTGGAATTTGATTTTGAAGATGTGTCTTTCTCCCCATGACTGGGTAGATTGAGAAGCTGACAGGCACTGCCTCTGTACTTCTAGGGCAGGATTAATGAGGTCATTTAATCGTTTGTTGTGTTAAACAATAGGTCTTAACTGGACCCTAACCAGCCACATTTTTATATGTACTTTTATGTAATTTTATAACGTGCCTATGCCAAAAGAAAAGGAGAAAACAATCCTGATAATTGCTTGTCTACTGGCAGCTTTCTCGTACCTCCTTGAGCGGGTGCTACGTTTCTCTGTTTTTAAAACCCAGAAGAGATAAAACATAGGCATAAGGTTTCCTTGTAATTGTAGCTTGTCTGCTGTCATTTCAAGTGTGTGATGGCAATCTTTATGTGGAGTTGTAAAGAAGAGAGATTCTGAAAACTTAAGTCTTATGAATGCTTTCAATTGATTTTATTTCTGTAACTCTTTGTAAAGGGGGAACTGTTTTATGACTGATTTTACTATAAATTTGAGAGGCAGTTTTTTCTTGACTATACCAGGAAAGTACATGTATTCAACAGGTAAATTCTTGTGTTCAGCACTCACAGAATTCATAAAGCTAAACATGAAATGTATAATCAGGATACTAAGAATTGGCTGCAACATGAGATGCTTGGATCTGCATAGATCTTTTCCTTATCAGCTTTGGTGTGTCTACCAGTTATGGCACATCTGTCTCATGAGAGAGTGTGATTGTGTTTTTGAATGCTGAATTGAGGCCTTGACAACTGTAGCTCTCCTTCCTACCAGTACAGTATACAGAGAAAAGCTCTGCTTTGGTCCAAGAGAGCAGAATTGGATTTTTGGAAGCTGTCATCTTTCCTATTTTGCATTGAAAATGGATATGTCCATGCTGCAGGATGGCAGGACCAGATTTCAGCCATCCTACTCTGGGATAAGAATGTAATGCTTATTCCTGGTAATATAAGAACACTTGGATGTTGATTTTTTTTCAATATAAGGAGTGGCAGTTGTTTATCTCATCAAAGGGAGGTTAGGTGAGAGAACAGCTGAATCTTAATGAGTTTTGGGCCAAGCTTCATTCAGTAATGCAGCTGAGAAATACACTGTGGTGTTTAGAATTGCCATGCAGAGGTCTTGTAGACAGAAAACAAATAGGAGATGCTAAATTATCTGTCAGATACTGCACTCTTAACAGGAGTTAGGATTAACATGCAGCACTGCTGGTGTAGGTGCACACACCACACAGAGTTAAACATACGAGCAGCAGGCTCACACTGTGCTTACCACAGATGTCTGAATGAGTGAGTGCCTGTGGGCTGGAGCTGCATGTCTTGTGGCTTTCACTCTGCTCCATTGGGAAGTCTTCACTCCTTTTGTTTTTATCCTTTTCCAGCTCCAGTACTTTGGAGCACACAGCTCCCATCCCCTGACCTAACAGCTCCATTGAAGTGCATTCCAGGCCCATGATTTCATGGTACCAGGCAGAAGTCCCCTGCCACGCTGCTATGCTGCCCGCTGCTTCTCACGGAGTGAACAAACAGGGAACATAAACTCTCTCCAAAGGAGCAATGTTCTCTGTATATTTTTAGTGCAAGAAATCCAAGATTCATTTGAGGGTGTTTTGTGTGGGCTTTTTTTAATATAGACTTCTGCTAACACAATGGAATATTTCATGCCACCCTATTTGCTGTAACTTCTCATACTTTATGTTGTTAAATGGAATTAAAGGAGTTAAAGATGAAAGACTTCTAGTCAACTGGTCCCTCAGCTGGGAGCCAGTATGGGTTTGTTCTTTGTAAGGGATTTGCTAATGCTTTAGACAGGTTCAGCCTAGCTCAGTTTTCATTATTGGATTTACTTATTTCTGTGAATTCTGTACTTCAGGTTAAGTAATTGCTGAGCTTAGACTGAATATAATACTGCTACTGTTTGTTTCTAATGTTTCGCTTGCTATTTATTGCCCTTGTGCTGAACAAACCTTTTGTAAGTATTTGTTTACTGTTTGAACATACAAAGCACCATTAAAGATGTCATGCTTGCCTTCACAGGTATTCTCTTTAATACATAGAGAACTTGGTTCTTTCTTTATATGAAATTCTGTCCATTTGACATTGTGCATTGTGTGTTTTCTTTTCAACATATAGTGTGTCACCAGATGCTAACTTAGGTAGTATTACAGCAAGCCTACCTTTCATTAGCTCATTGTTAACCTTTGAATATTTGGAGTTAATACAGTATTAGAACATACAGTTTATGCTGAAACACTGATGTCTTGTATTTTCTTGGTGAAAGACATTCTCAAACTGCCTGTTTAAATGTCACTATTGCATTTTTATGTATTGAGTGTATTATGCTCACATTAAGGGGCACAATTTTGCCAATACATCCAATATGTCCATAGAAACATTATCCATAGACTGGACAGTGATCCGAGAAGTTGAAAATACAGATAATGAACGCGTTATGGGAAACATATGAAGTAAGGACTGCTGCTGCAACAGAATGGAGTTTGCCTGACTTGGAGACTGACAAAGTTTCTAGGCAGCACTGTTCTCCACAGGCTCAGGGTGTCAGCACTTTTTGGGTCAAGGTTTTGACACATGAGCTGATCTGTGCTGACTGCATAGAATTTCCTGCTTTCTGGTCTAACATACAGTTAACCCATGGGGTTGAACAGCTCCTGCACTGAAGTAGCACCAGCGTCAGGATACTGGGGACAAGAAGCTGTAACATCAGGACATTTCAGGTGATGCCGTCTTTTACTAGGCTGAAGTTGGAAGATGAGCAAGTTTCTGCACTGTGCTTTAACTTGTTCATCCTAACATACTTTAATTGATGTGAGTCCATAGTAGATTTCTGGCACATGATGAAGTTTCTTAGCTTTTATAACTGCAGGTTGAAAACATATTTTATATAAGTCACTGGAATGAAGGCAGTAATAGCTTAATTAGTAATCATAGTAATAACAGTAATAACCTTAACATGGCATTCTCTGTGTCTTGTTACTGCCTTGATATACAGTAAGAGCTGTGTATCAGGAGCTCTTTGGGGAAGCAAGGGGGTGTAAAGCACAAATGGAGGAAGAAAAGAATACAGGTGGGATGAAGTTGTCTGATAAGAAAACAGAGAGTAGTGCTGTAAGCAGTATGGCCTGTGAAGAAGAGTGTTGTTTAACAGGCATATAAATGGGCACCAGAAAGCAAGCAGTACTGTGGGGAGAAGTAATTGTGGGAAGGAGCTTCAGGATTTGAATTTACTGAGGGGCTACATGGGCATGAGAAAATGTTATGTGCTGTGACAAACAGTCAGCTGTTCTGGGATCCCTGTAGGGGTAGAACACCATGTTAGTGGTCAACTGTTTTCTTCCTGACTTCTTATTGTCTTGGTTAAGGAACATAGGAAGCAAAAGACAAATGTTATGCCTGTAAAGTACCTGTTGCATCACCCAGCTACTGCTCTAGGCCTGTTGTAATAGAAGTACAGCTCTGAAGTCTAGTGAATCCCAAGTTTCTGTAAGACTTCATCTAATTTATACATATTGGAATGTTGAATGCCTCCTTCTGTAGGAGAGCACCTGGCCCTTCTCAGTGTTAACAGAAAGCTGGCTGCAGTCCTAGGCCAGGTAGTAGCTTAATGGGAGGTGAGTGGATTCTGTGAGTGGTGAGAAATGCTCTGATGTAGGTTCCTAGGAAAACAAGGAATCAAATGCCAAGTGAGAGATTGAGTATCATAACTCCATTTTTGTGTAATGGAGAAAAGAGACACATGGGTGGTTGAGGACTGGAGCACAAGACTGGAAGCTGGAATTGCTGTTGGAAGAAGTGGTGTGCTTTTCATGGCTTCAGGTGGCTACCTTGAAGCTCCTGTGCTGGAGGCTCTCCAAGAGCACTTAGAAACTGACTCAAGAATATACTGGAATTCAAGAAGATATTTGGGATGGAGTGAAGGGGTTGCCATCAAGACTTAAGTGTGTAGGCATTTGTGTGAGCAGGAGAAAGTAGCATGGCAACCAGCCCAAAGCTGGTCTTGTCTGTCAGCACAAACACTTAAACATTGGGTAAGAAAATTGTCTTGATCTGAAAAACAAGCTTACTTTAAAAACAAAGAGAATTTTTCAGCAAATTTTGAAAGAAATAGTCTAGGCTTTTCTGAACTATAGATGATGCTTTAAATATAAAAAAGTCCTATGTCACTTGGAAATGCTTTCTCATTTTTCTTAAGTCTGAGTCAAAATTAATTAAGTCAATTTGAAGCCCTTTTTTTAATAGTTGAAAATAATGGTACTTGGCCTTGACTTTTACTGCCATTTTGTGTGGTTTAATAGTTGTGTGACTTTTTTTTCTCCCACACACATTTGTAAGAGATTCACGGAAAAGAAAACAGACTACATCAGTAAATAAATTCTTCCTGCTAAGTTATAGATGTTGCTCATAAAAGTTAGCAGGAAGAAAATCATGCAGCCACAGGTATAATGAAATTGATGATTCCTGCCACACAGCTGAGTCTGAGGATTTGTATTGTGCAGCTTGCTGAGGTGGGGGGCACCCTCATTTATAAGTTGAGTGGTCTTGCATCCTCTCACAACTTGGCATGTAACAAGCATTTTCACATAAAACATTGCTGAGCTACTTCTGAGTATGGTGGAATTCTTTGGGACAGTCAGGGAGGTAATTGATCATATGCTGACAGCTCAGGGCTCTGAGAAAATGGTCAGATGGAAGGCTGCGATGCAGGAAAACAAACTTTCTGAGAAGGTAACTGTCACTTAGCCAAACTATACATGTTTCAAGCTTTTTAATCTTTGCTCACAACCTCAGCTTCTTAGTCTTTTTTTGTTTTTGCTGTTTCTCTGTGAACTCTTTTCTGATGTTGACATTTTACTGGTCCTGATGCATGGACAGTATTCCAAGTGTGATCTTGAGCTATAGCCGTATTTCTTTGTAGAGCTCTTTTAGAAATTCTGTTGCTGCCAAAATGGGTAGTTTTAGAACTTTGATGATCTCTTTCTTTATTCTTTGACCTTTGGGTCAAGAACTAGGTTTCTTTCAGGAATTGCTCAAAATGTTCTTTGTAGCTAGAAAAATAAGACTTCAATGTTCATGGGAGTTAAGATGGCAATCTACTGGGACATTGCATGAGTTCACAAGAAAAATGTTTGAATTTTTCTACACTGTGACTAAGTTTCTATATCAGAGTGGATATGGAAACTGAAGTGTGGATATAGAAACTAAAGAGAAACATACAGCTCTGGTGCAGAAGAAGATGAAAGAATCTGCCACTTGGTTTCTGAGGCCAACTTTTCACCAATCTTATTTACAACTGTATTTTTTTGCATATGCAGTCTGACAGCTTAAAATTATGGTAGCTGTCAGTCTCTCTGCTATAAGAGAGAGTATTAGATACTGCAGTACTGCAATAGTTCTGAGGTCATTTATGCATTAATGCACTGACAGGAGGGGAGAAGAGAGGCATAAATGAAGCTTTTTTAATGACTTTAAAACATAAAGGAATCTGTCAAAAAAAAACCAAGTATGTGTTAATTTTGCTAATGCTTTGTCACAGAATGTGGTCATGGGTCGGATTTTCTCTGGTATCCAGCCGACTGGGACCCCTCATCTGGGTAACTACCTTGGAGCCATTCAGAACTGGGTGAACCTGCAGGACAAGTGCAGCTCAGTGCTCTATAGCATTATGGACATGCACTCTCTCACCATGCCCAAGGAGCCTGCTGTCCTGCGCCAGAACATCCTGGACACCACTGCTGCCATCCTTGCCTGTGGGATTGACCCAGAGAAATGTTTCCTGTTCCGGCAGTCACTGGTGAGTGCTCCTGTTGTGTTAGATTTGTTTCTGATTAAGGGGCTTTCCACAGGTCTTAATGAATGAGTGTAGCATTGCTGAACTCTTTTATCATCGTTGTGGTCCTAGAAAATGTTAGCAGTGTTGGATTTTAAACTTATCCCTTGCTGCAGGTTTGAAATTCTGAAGGCTGAAACCATGACTGAAAAGTCCATTTAGGGATAAATACACTGTAAATTTCTGAAGCAGAGCTAGGAGTTTGTGCAGGTTATGAGTAAAATACTTCAAAGACCTCTTAGAAGACGGCTAACTTATCTCTCTAAGTCTCACTTTAGTCACAAAATGTTCACTCATAAATGCATAAACGTGGCCTGTATAACCATAAAGATAAGGAAAACATGTTTCTGTGGTTTTGTATCAGCTCTTGCCACCTCTTCTGCCAGCTACACAGTAATCACAGAATAACAAGTGATTAACATGGTAAGTTTTGTGCCAGTTCCACCATAATCATCAGGGGGTTTCATCTTCTCTGGGACTTATTTTCCCTTCTTTGCTATAACCTCCTTTTCATATGCCCATTTTTCCATCTGATCTGATAACTCGTGTGTAAACCGTGTGCTTCTCTTGACCACCCCAAGGGGTACTAGGCTTACCTTCCCACTTGGCATATTTCTATCATGTTATAGTGTCCTGGAATACAACTCAGTTTCTTGCTCTGTGAACTTTCTGTTACTGACTCTAAACTGGCAAACTTCTGTAATTTCCCACAGAGACAGATGTGTCATAGCATCTGCTCTTGTGAAGACACCCTTAAGTGAGTGTCCGCCTTGTAACAGAACTGCAAAGGTGATGTGCACACAGGATCTGAATTTTACCAGTGCAAGACGAAATGGTGTTGTATTCTCCCTTTCAACATGATTCCTTACAGGCTGAGTTTCCTGGGATTGTTAAACTGCAAATGGCAATTATAGCTCTATATCTCTGGTGAATAATGAATTGATGAAGACAGATATACTTCCTGCTTCACTTTTCCTCTGCTTTAAAAAAAACAGTCTAAATAGATGAGCTCAGAATTCTAGTGGAAATATGTTTAAATAAATTTATCCCCTTTTTTTATTTTCAAATCTGTTTATAATTTTAAATATGTTACCAGCTTGGGTTTTAATTTTGCTCTACTCTGACTTGTCAGCCTCAAAATGATGAAGTCATTAACTGGAATAATCACAAGGTGAGTTACAAGCCAGTGATGCAGTTAAAACCAGCCTGGAGGGGTTTTTTTCTTGCTTTCAAGCAACTGAACAATTCAATTAGTTACAACACAGAATCAGTGATGAGATACACAGAGAGGACTCTTCAGCATGAAGGAAAATTGCTTTGCAGGTTATGGTTAGAGCGGAATAAAGTGAAAATTTATAAAACTGCAAGTGAAATGGTGAAATTGTTTTATCCACTGAAGAATGGAAACTGACAAGTATCAAAACAAGTTAACACCTGGAAGATTCAACACAAGCAAAACAATGCTGCATTTCATAAAATCTGTAATTGGGCTACAAAACCCCTTTGACACAGGATACAGAGCATGCTGAAATTTATATAAATTCAGAAAAGGACTCGACAAATTAATCTGAAAAATTGCTTCATTCATATCTGAGGAGTCACCTCTGCAGGAAGTGGTAAAACTGCAGATGGGAGAGTATCCATGCTTTTCTGCACTTACTTTTTTGTTGTTGTTGTTGTTGGTTGCTGTCAGAGATGGATATTTGATCTGATCCAGTGTTCCTTTTCTTATATTCCTACTGGTCTAAAAGCTAAACTAATGCTGTTCCAGGTCTTACTAAAACTGACACTCAGGCTTTCCTTGAAGCCAGCAGATTATCAGTGAGGATCTTACATTGCACTCAGCCACAGAAAGTGTGTTGTATCTTTCAGAATATAATAATGCAGAGATTGGATCTTTGAATCCCCAAAGAGAAAGTGTCAGACTCAGAAAATTATGGCTCTGTGTGTGGTGTTTCTACAGTACCAATACAGTCAATAACCAATGAAAACCTAAAATAGCTAGACTTGAACATGTTCAACTTTATCAAATGAAAGTTTCCACCAAATATGGTTCTGATTTACCTTATGGTGGTTAGGCTGGCCTCTGTTAAATAGACTGCCTTTTTACCTTAATTTTTCTGTATGTCCTTACCTGTCCAGATCTAATGGTCATTGTTCTTATTAAATCTAAACTATTAGATTAAATGTTTGAGCTGTGTCTGATGGCTTTAATGTTATTCTTACCAATACTTATCATACAGGTATCCATACAACTTTCAGAAGTGGCTGATTCTAGCATATTTTTGAAAGCTCATGGTCACACTGCAATCAGAACTGTTGCAGTTGTTTGTGAATATAGACTGTTTCAGCTCTGGTTCAAGCTGAAGTGCTTTGTCAGCTTCCCCAAACCAAGGCTGTTCAAGCTGTATGAAGTGGTCAGGTATACCCAGAGATGCACTATGATCTGTTACATTTACATAGGCAGCACCAGATGTTTCTCTGGAAGCAATTAAAAGGAGTATCTGCGTGTAGCTCTTGATGTGAGGAAAGGAGACAGGAACCTTGCTAATGTGATTATTGTTTTAGTATGATAATGAAATAGAACGGTATGAAATGTCATAATATCAAGATGATTGTTCCTAAAAATGAAGGTGTAAGATGGATTGCGGCTATTGCTAATCAAGAAGGTTTATTGCTTGATTTTGATTGGAAATGTCTCAAATTTAAAAAAAAAAAAAAAAAGGAGCTGGCCTCCTTTTCAGCCACTGTAGCAGTCTCCAGGGGTGGTCTAAAAAAGCCCCACTTTTGTTTACAAACATTTGGCTGAGGTGTAAAGCAAAGTGACCAAAACTGATTGTATACTGAAATAGGGCATGCACTTCCAGAGGTCAGCAGGAAAGCAGTGAAAATCCAGCCACAAATAGAGAGCTGGATTAGGCATTTAGTTATGGACAGAGTAGGTTTTTTTAGTAGCAGATCAAACTACTGAATGAGAGAATTCTCAGTATCGTAGCATGCTGTAATTATTGTTGTATTTTGAGTTCTATCTAGAAAATTACCAAATCTGTAGATCACAGAAATATTTCTTTAATTACTCCTGACTGACATCTCTGTTCATTTTTTTAAACAAACATCATGCAACAAAATTATTATCTAAGAGCTTTTAGTTTTAATCACCAAAACTCACCACAACTAATGACTTTTTCTGTACTCTGATTCTGTAGCAGTAAAGGCAGAATGAAATTCTTGCAATTCAGTATACTAGTAATGGTAAGACCCACTAAGGGAATTGCTCATGCAGTCATTCATGTAAATGCTGTTGTGTCCTCTCACTTTCTCTGGATTACGCTGGGCGAGAGTGGTCTAGAATTGCTGAAAAGGGGATATTTTTGTTCTTTATTTATTTGTTTGGCTTACTCTTTCTGTATTTTGCTGCTTGTGTTGCTTCTCTGGAATATGTTTGCCACATGTGAAAAAAATAGTGCTACTTGGTTTCTCAAAAGGCCTGTGCCTTTTGGTAAGGGTTTCACTTATTTTACTTACTTAGGCTTTTTTCAAATCTCTAATCCAGAGATATCTGAAATACCTGCCTCCAGAGTTTTCACACACTTTATCATCCTTTTCAATACAGGCAAAAGGCTGAACAATATTAATCACAGACTGACTGCTGGGAGAAAGTGTGGTGAGAACAGATACCTCTCATGCTTATACTAGGTCCAAAAGGTGCTGCTATAATAAGGATACAGATGAAGCTGACTTGGAGTCCCAGAACAGATTTCACTGATGTCCTTGCCTTTCAACTAAAAAGAAATAAAAGTGACAGAAATTTTGCATAGGCAATTTTTTATTATATTGTTTAGAGTGCATATGGCCTATGTTCTTATGTATTGGATATACAGCTAAATTACCAATTAATGGAAAGTGCTAGTTGGATGAAAATTAATTTTGTATGCTTCAGAATTTAGTATTTATAGATTGTAGTGTTTTATAACGTGTACAAACAGTAAGTTAATGGCTGGCTGTATATTTGGTCTTAATACATTGCAGTTCAACAAATACCTCCCACGCTTATATTGCCATATAAAAACTTGAATTCCAGCCTAGGGAAGTAGTGGCTACAAAGAACAAGTGATGATAACTTGAAAATATTTAGAAGCAATAAGGATGGTGATGAATAATTATGGTAGTGTTTGGAACCACATTGTCTGTCAAGGGTTATAAACAAGCACATTTAATTAGAATATCTAGAAAAACAATTGTGGTATATGTTGGACAGCAAAATGGTCGCCCAGTGAGAGAAGCTCTTTCATTACAGCTTGTTTAATTATATTTTCTCAAGTAGGAAGTTATAGAAAAGTGCCAATTTTAGTAAGAATAAAAATAAAAATAAATACATATTTCAAAATAGTTCATTTTTGTTTGGAGTACAGCTGCAAGATGTATGAAACCATCCTAGGGGAAATAATGTCAAAATATGCTTTAAGTGGCTGCCTTTGCCTACCGGGCATAGAAAAGGAGTAATGGAGTAATGACTTATACAACATATCGTGAGAGTATTAGAAGAAACAGAAAATATATTCCTTAAATTGTACCATAACTGATAAAAGCTGTAACAGTCATCTTTCATAAAACTTAGATCTTTTATTAAAACCAAAAAGGACTGTGGTGGGGGGGTAAATAAGGAAGACAGTATGCAATCCGCACACATGGTAAACTTCTATGGTATAACCCATTTTCTCTGATTTGTGGTGGGTACACTAAACATTTCAGTTCTTACCCATAACCATCTTGTATCTCATCTGCTTCACAGTCAAAACAATATTAGAAACTGATTTTGCTTTTATGTGGTCTCAGGCTGTTCTTCCTGTCCACCTATCCATTGTAGTAGACACATGCTAAATGTCCCAAGAGAAACGAAAATTCCATCAGAGTTGATTCAGCAGGCAGTGGTTGATACGCTGCATGAACACGCCTCTGAGGAGTCCTGTGAGTTTCTGGACAATATAATGTTCAGTTTCTGGGCGGAAAATTGCAGTTTTCATCCTTCTGGATAGGGTGATTTATTTTCTGAGTATAATCAGCTGCAGTATTCTTGCAGTGTGCAAGCAAATTGAAGCAGTAATTCTGGGAGGTGGGAATTTGCAAATTTGTCTTAGCCTTAACTCCAAAAGCCAAAATACAACAGTATAAATGTGTGCACTGTTTCACTGCTGTTATTTTCCAGAAGTATCCATCTGCTTTGTTTTGTGGGCAGAGTTTGAATAGATTCACACTACCCCTTGTCCAATTTTCAGAGAGGCTGAAAAGCTTCCATTGCGTCATAGCCTATAAATTCATTAAAGTACATTAATTTAGCATGGTCCATTGAAAACTTCCTGTCATAGGAGGAAGTATGTGACTGTTTAATTTAGAAAATTATTCTGCTCTCTCACTCCTCTGTTTTCTCTCTCATGGACTGGACTAGACATAACTAGAGCTCAGTGGGAAGGAAAGTCATGGTTCACTAGGATTTCTTTTTTTTTTTTTCTTTTCTGCTTTAATTGACCTTGTTCATCTCATACTATTATGTAGCTGTTATACTTTCCTCTCTTCACCAGTCTTTTGGACACACCAAACTAATTATTCAAACAGTATTGTGAGTTATACTAGGAGAATGTTTCTGAAAAAAAGTTAATTTCATAATGAATAAAGGAGAGGAAAGGGTGCTTCAGCCAAATTGCTGTGGTCTGTCTGGATTTATAACCAGTAAAACTTGATTCCAGTAGGAATATTCTTGGTCAGTTTCTTGAGAAAAGAGAGACGTATTTTATTTCTGTATGTTTTAGCCAAATATAAATAAGGATAAGTGACTAAATTGTTCCAAGGTAAAGATGAAAGCTGCAGATACTGATGCATTTGCAGACAATAACTAGATAACCACCCTCCAATTCAATACATTGCATAGCATGTTCTTTTAATCTGATATTGCCTTTGTAACCATAAACATATTCTACACCATCAATTATTTCTTTGAACAGATATTTGGGATGATGTGGCAAATTTTCTGTCATCAGAGTACCTGTGCATAAATATAATAAAAAATAAATGCACGCATAATAAAATGTTTGCATTTTATTCAAGAGCAGCCTGTTTTTCTTTTGTCTTATGGCCTTTTTTTCCTTTAGCTGTATAACACAGAGACAGGTCAGTAAGTATCTTGAACATATTGCTTGCAACCTTAGGCATTAATAAAACCTTACCTCTTATTCAAGAAAAATGTGAGCATCATTTGCTTTTAAAAAAAAGACCTCTTAAATTTTGTGGAAGCTCTAACTGGTACTTCAGAAGAGACAAAAGTTCTAAAAAAAAGTTTAATTTCTTTTTAAATGTAGGACTCTTTCCCTTCTCTGTTTCAATTTCTTTTAGTACACAACTATCCAAATTACTTCCTGAGATCTATTTGTTTGTACTCCAGACTGTCAAAACTAAATCTTTTAAATTTAATGCCCCTTTAAAATGTAGCCCTTAATGAGGTTACACTGCTGAGGGGAAGCTGTTTCCGCATGATAGAAATGCAGCAAATTTGCAGTGCCTTACAGAGAAGGGATATGGGTTGCAACTTGAGGAACTCCATCTTGAAAATGAAACACTGCTTCTTGCAGAAAGCCACTTCATCTGCCAGCACACAACTTTGTGTCATAACCTCAGAAAGCTAAGGCCCAGTGTTGCTGATTTGCTTTCAGATCTGCTTCCAGTATTCATGCCGCTCCCACTGTTCTTGAATCCAATGGCTTGCTGTCCTCCTCAGCTGTATATCTCATCATAAAAAGTCATCTAGAATTATTTGGACTAAAAATAGCTACTGGTTTTCCATTTATGTATCATTGGCTGTGGCCAGGGAATATCAGCAATCATTTGGTAAGGAATAGTGAGGACCAAGGACCAAAAAACTGAGCTGCAGGAAGAAGCCCTGAAACTGTGCTTCAGCATATAATGCTCCAGAGATGATCCAAGTATAAACTGCGATCTGAGTTTAATAACTTCAAATGGCTGCACAAGTAAATAATTAAGAAGCTATTTGTCTTTTAAAAGGGAGGAACAGGGCACTCAGGTGAAGAAACAGAAATGTTTGTGCCTTTTGGATAACTGCTCATTATCATTTGGAAGTGGTCACCTCTGTTAAATACATGTGCTTTAAAAAAATAAAAGGAGTCTGTCTATGCAGCCTTGGCCTTGTCGGGCCACAAGGAAGGAATGTAAGTAGTTTGCTCTGGAAATAACTCTTTGATTACTGATTAGTAAGCCAGGTTGTGGGGGATGCTTAATGCTATGGAGGTTGAAGGAGGAAATGTGTCTCTGGTAATAGCATGGAGATGACCATCTCGACCCTTTGAGAAATGTTGATGGTTTTTACAGACTTGTATGAGATTAGGAAAGAAAACTCTGTTAAAATGAGCAAGAGCACAGAACAGGAAGGAAGATAGACACTTGTTATATTTACTGAGAAGAGGAAAGAGTATGATTTGGGCTGTCTAAAAAGGGGATCACTATGTGGAAGTAGTTAAGATTTTTTGGAAAAATTTTAATGGGAAATAGTTGACTTTGTAAAGGGAAACAATAAATAGAGCACTTAAAAGACTGTTATTCCTGGAAATACTTTCAGCAAGGCTGCAAGAAATATTTCCCAAGAAAATAATATTTATATTGAAAACATATTATATTGAAAATGTTTGTATTTTTTTCAGGACACAAAAGTAGCTGAAGTTGACCTGAAGGATTTAATTGACTAGATAGCTGATTTTCAGAATTACCAGTGATTGTGACATTCTTGGAGTTTGGTGTGACATACAGTTCAGGAACTGTCATTGGTTGTGAGTTTTGTTAATTGGAGATATAATTCTGGTTTTCTGCCATTTGTATTATTTTTATACTGATGTATTTGGGGGAGAGGGTGCTACTGAGAAAATTATGCCTTCATTGGAAAAGAGTTAAGTTTATTATTATCTGTTCTCTTTTGAGAAGGTGGGTAATTCCTGAAGTACATCATAGGTCTGGAGAGTAGTTTGTTGTCAGATGTTAAAATACAAAACAAATTGAGTTCTTCACGGAATAATCTGAATTAATTTGAACTCTTTATACTTTTATTTCTTGAAATCCTAGGAACTAATGAATTAGATACAATACAAAGAAGAGGAATTCATGCAACAGGTAGATGCCTTAAGAAGGAAAAATTCAGAAGTCAGGGTAGCTCCAGTTTGAAGAAGAGAAGGCTGAGGCATATATGCAATCAAAGTTTTACAAAATCAGAAAAACAATGAATAAACTGAATGTGGAATTGTTCACCAAATTGTGCAATATAAGAAGCAGGTGGTATTCAAAACTAGTAAACAAACATGGATACATTAGTGGCTAAATTATTCTTTAGACATCAAGTTTAAGCTTCTGAAGCTTGCTGCTGCATGTGGTTGTGAAGTCGGCAGTATCAGCTGCTTCAGGAAGGGATTAGATGCATTCCTGGGGAACCTGGATGTGTTACCAGGACTGGGCCAGGGATAATACGTTCTGATAGACCCCAGTGCAACAGTTAACGGATGCTGGAGAAGTATGAGGGGAAGATACTGGAGGAAGCATTAAGCTCATATGTTTGCCCCAAGTGCTACTCCTGGAAACCGAGCACGAGGCTACATTGCCTTTGTTGTGATCCAGTACAGTTTTATTTCTTACATTCTTGTGTTTTGGTTGTTTAATGAAGATATTTGCTTGTCCTGCAGTTTGTCTGGGAGAATGGCTTCTCCTGATTGTGATCCATAGGTATTGCTTAGTGAAAGAGTAGACTGAGCCTTTATTCTACTGTTGTCGTGTACATCATCACATCTTCCAGTTTATTTGTATCAAATGTATGCAATCAATGTGATGGAATACTGTAGCTAAATGAGTAACATTTGAGCAGATGCACCATGACCAACCAAATGCAGCAATTACCTGCCCCTCTTGCCAAGTAAAATACAGTAGCTTAAACCATGATTTAGTCTGACAAATGGTTTGTGGTTTAAGCCTAGAACCTGCTGATTCACACACCAATATACAATCAGTTACTGCAGTTTGGATGATGAATGTTAACTCATTAGCCTTCAGTACTGAATTTTATTCCAGCTGAAATCTCTACCCTTTGGTACACTTTTACATATTTTCTCCCCATTTTATCAGGCTTTTTCTTCAGCATATTCAGCACTTTTGTCCTACTTAGGAAAGGACTATGTGTTTGAAGATTGGAAATGAGTATAACTTGGTAGGACCCAGAACCATGTATTCAACCCAACAAATGCTGTTTAGATCACTTGGTGTTTTGGTAACTGATGTAATGTCAAATCCACTGATCCAGTGAAACACACGTGCAGTCTTGGCTGCAAAAGCAACATCTGACAGAGCTGAATCAATGACTGCATAGCTTTTAAAGAGGGTTCTTGTCAACACAAGTGCAACAGAGCACCATCTCCTCTCCGTCCGTGACTAGAAGAAAGAAATGAGAAACCACTTTGAACCAGATGGTGATTCCTTCTAAATGAAATAGGAGTCTTGAGCTTAGTATTTTCCGTGAAGTTCATTTTACTCCGGTATTTTGTTGCACTTTGTCTTGTGCACAGAACATTGCAGGTCAAATAAGCATGAGGGAATTAATAAAAACCCCGAATCTGTGGGAAAGGCAGAAAGAAGGGAAAGAATCAACCTGAAATATTTCCAACCACTGAGCTGTAGTCTGGAGGTTGGATACTTCTAGACATTGGTGACCAAAGTAGTCCAATGACTGCTAGCTAGGAAATTACTGTATTTAAATATGATAACAAAGGAATTGCAATTAATAATCCTAGTAATTCTAACTTGTTAACTTTCTGCTGCCTTCCGTCTGGGTTGTTATATCATTTTGCAGGCATGACGCTTTGAACATCTTTGAGACAGTTGGCATGCTCTTAAACATTCAAACCTGCCAATATTGCAAAGAGTGAAACAAGTATGCAAGCAAAGGAGTTTGCATGTGTGTTCAACTCTGCTATTGCTAAGGCATTTTCTTTCCTGTTTAGAATATGAGTGGATAGAATCAAGAACCTTGCTATACTACTTTAATGTAGAGCATTCAACCCTGGCAGTGTCCAAAACTTTCCATTAGCTTGTCACTTGACCTTACTGAAAAAGAAATACACAGAAATAAATGGTTTTCTGGTCTTTGATACTATTTATTCTTAATGACTTTGAGAAAATATGCTTATAAAAGAAGAATATTTAAATAGATTCTAACTTTATACTCCAGGTTCCTGAACATGCAGAACTTGCCTGGATTCTTGGGTGCTTAACTAATGTGCCACGTCTGCTACGTTTGCCCCAGTGGAAGGTATGGACAGTTTGGTAAATTGAAAAGAAATTTATGGGAATTCAGAGGAAATGTTGTCCTGGAAATACTTGTCATCTATGAATTACCAACTGTACCTTGGTTATTCTTGCTTTAGGTTTAAGTAGTTCTGTAGTCCTGTGGTGGAAGGAGGAAAACTTACCTCTCCAGGTCTGTTCCTCTCAGTAAACATTTTCCTGCTGGAAGCTACAGAATTATGTTTTCGGCAGAGACTTCCAGAATCTGTACTAAATATGAGGTTTGTCTAGCGTTGTTAAACTGATTTTGCTAAAATGTTCAGTGTTATTTCAATGTTTATTTAATAATGCAAAAGTAATGTAAGATATTGCAGTGGGAACCTTGAGCCTTCCTGATTAAGGAGTTCCATAAACAGCTTTTCTTTTTCCACTATAAAGAGTGGCTGCTCTGTAGATTTTATGGAAGAGTGTTCAAAAGAGGCATATGTTTGAAGAGGAGTATAGAAATTACAAATATTAAAAATGTGCTGAGTGATATTGTATCTTAAATGTTTGCCTTTACAAGTTTCAAATGTTCATCTTCTTAATCTTGGTGCTGCATTGGCATGACTGCATCAACAAAGTTCTTGCATTTAATTTCCTTGTATTTTATTTTGACATTTAGTAAGCAGAGAAAGCAAAAGACAGGACAGAGAAGTATCTGAAGAAGGGAAAAAAAAAACCCCAACAGCTTAAGAGCAGTTTGGCTTGCAGAGTTCAGAGCAGCCTTAAATACCTCCAGATGTTTTCTTTTTTCCTGTTTTCCTTCTTAATTAAATAAAACCAGTAAAACTTAAATACAGCAACCAGTGTTAATGCATGGCATAGATTAAAGCAAACCTTTTCAAACCTGAGGTTCTGAAGTTAAGCTCTTAAATCCTACTTTGGCTGGATTGACTTTCCAGACATACAGATAGGTGTTACAGGTGCTAGGCTTTGCAAATTTGGTTCCCTGAACCCTAGGCACTTAGAGATGTAAACAGAATACTGGATCTACTAGAGAGTTTGAGACAAATCTAAATATATTTGAACAGTCTTAATGAAATAATTCAGATTTCAAGGGGGTTAGTATATTTATTGCTAAAAGTAAAGCATAGATATGCCATTGGCAGAACAGAATTAATGTTTGTAGCCTGACTGTCTTGATCTACGTGATCCATATCATGGAGAAGTAGAGGACTTGAACGCAGTAGATGGATTGTGGGGAGCAGTGTGAACTAGTGGAGACAACAGTGGACTCTGCCTCTGTAGTTCTGGGTTCTCCCAGCTGTCACTGGCTGTCCTGGTGACTGTGTGTGATCACTGTGTCTTGATCTCTTTTCTGTGAAACACTGGTATTAATACCTTTTTGTTCCTCCATTATGAAGTGTCTCAAAAATTTATTGCTGAAGATGCTATTTGAAAAGTAGGGTTTATGTGTAATGTACAAGTGTAAGAACTCAACCTGATGGTTTTGCATTTGAAATTGTTTCCATTAATAAGGTTGCAAACAGAAAACAGAAGAAACCCGATGTTCCCTTCTCAGTAGAATATCAGAACAGTGTAGGGAAATTCATAAATATAGGACATATACCAGAATGTATATATTCATCAGAACTGGATTTTACATTATACTGTCTTCAGTAGAGCTACATAATAAATTACTCAATTACTCAGAATTCTAATTAATTAAAATCACAGACTTTGATACCATTAGTCAAAATTGTAATTCTTTGTTTTTCTTTTCCAAACAGATGAAGCGTGCCAGCCAAAATAGTGAAGGAACTGTTGGTTTGTTGACTTATCCTGTGCTTCAAGCAGCAGATATTTTGCTGTACAAGTAAGAGGCAGAATGTGAGCCCATGGGCAATGTCTGTTCAGCTACATTGGAATGGATGCTTGTCAGGTCAACGTGCTAACTTATTAAGCAGGGAGCTGGGTGTGATTAGATCAGAAGATTGGAAATGGATGACAGACTCTGAAGTGGCTGGTTGAAATCCAGCCTGGTTAAAAAGCAACTGACAGGGCTGTAAAGAGCAAAAGCTGGTCACGTGAGAATAATTGTTAGGGAATTACAACTGACTGATGTTTAATTACATGTATTGCATGTTCACACAGATACACTTTTTTTAAAAGCAGTTATGCTTTATTTTATGCAGTGTACTGCAGAGGTACTTAAACTGTCTGTGTGTAGTATACCAGTATTAGTGGGGGATTCTGTGTAGGCCAGTTCATGCTGATCAAAAAAAGTAAGTTAGTTACTACACCTTGTAGTACCTGAGCTGGTTCAGTTTCCTCTGTGTTGTACTGTATGCTGCAATGGAAATAGCCCCTAGTGAGGGACTGGTAACTCAGTATGCCTAAGCCCATAGCCTAGCTGATACAATTTGTAGTTCATTGTCATGACTGATTGTATTTCCTAATATGATTTTAACTGTCTCAGTAAGTAAATGTTAAAGGCAGTGCACCATGCATGAATTATTTTTATGTTCAGAGCATATGTACTTTCTAGCATTGTTCTGAAGGAAGTTGTGAGTATTGGTTGGGACAGAGAAGTAATACAGGACAGAGTAACCAAGTTGTAAATTCAGGAAAATGTATCTAGAGAAATTTCGTAAGGAATCATAGTAGGGAAAACAATACTGTTACAAGACCAGGAGATGGTATTTCTAATTTACCTGAATTTTAACTAAAAAAACCAGGAAGCAAGCAAAAGTCAGAATTCATCTGAATATTGTAATGATTTTATTTGAAGTGAGTCCCATTTGATTGTCAAATATTTGAGTGATTTGAGTGTCAAGTATTTCAGGGTGAAATTTTGAAAACTTTATCAGAAATCACATTGTTTTGATTGAGCTCAACCATGTCTGCCTCTTCCATCTCTAATGAGATCAGGTGTTTCATCTTTCCTTAGTAAAGCCAGTGGTTTGTTGGCTACTATCTGTATTAACAGCAGGCTGTCCACACAGAGCACAAAACAAGGAAGTGAAAGAGAAACAGTATCTCTTTGAAGAAATTTGACTTAATATCTTTAATAAGAAATGTTTTAACAAAATAATAAATGAAGAAATGTAAACAAAATAATATAAAGAACAAAAATTAGGGAGAAATGGAAACACAGGAAGGGAACAGCAGTCATGAAGTAGAATTTAGAGCTGGAGGAGGGGGAGAAACAGTACTAACTCAGATGAGCTAAGGATCAAAGAGACAGGAAAATGGACAGAAGGTAAATACATGACAGAAAGGAGTAAAAATAGCACCAGAACAGAAATATTAAAAAAAAAAAAAGCCAGCAAGGAAGAAGATGAAGTATCATGCAGAGGCTTTTATAGAGATAATATGTTTTCTGTTTAGTGGCAAGCTTTGTGAATATGGAACCATTTTGGCATATGGAAACATTTCTTTTGACCTGCTTAAAGTATATTGATTATGGGAACTGATTTTCTCTCGGTTACAGGGCACTGTGATTTCCTATTGACTACTGTAACTGTTTTTAGGTTGCCTTGCTGGCTGGTTGGGAATAAAGGTGGACATTGAAATTGATTCCTGGATGTCAGCCCAGTAATTCAGAATCGGAAGGAAAGAGTACCGTGTTGATCTGAAATTTTCTGGGAACTTAAAAGATGCATAGTGAACTTCCTTACTTTGGAACATGTCCAGTATTCAGAGCTGAATACCCCATAAGCCTTAGAAAAAAATCTGCTGGGGGATGGGAGGGTAATCAAAAACTGGCGAGATTTCAAGTCTGCCTCATCTAAAAGAACCATACATTTTTAGCAAGTATGATTAACTGTGGGAAAGAATCACCAGGGGAACTAATGGATTCTTCACCTCCTCATGTCCTCTGATGCAGATTGTGTTTCCCTCCAGAAGTATATTCAAGCCATTGGGTTCAATACAGAAGATAAAATTATCCTTTTAATCTAGCAGTTCTAATCCTCTAATAACACTTGTGACAATAGAGGCACTGGACCACGTGATTTATACAATTGCGATGAGGAAGAAACACTCTCTTCTTTCCTTCCCTTGATACCTCCTCAGTACTAAATCCTCAGCAACAGTTATGTTTTCCTGAGACTTGACATGACAAGGTGCTTGCACTTTATGCCTTGCAGATCTTTCTTACTTTGTTTGCACACTATAACATATGCTCTTTGATCTCTGAAGAAGCAACAGGAGATACTACAGAAACCTTCCTTTGAGTTGAGTTTAATGAGTTGCTCTTGCAGGTATCTTTGCTATATATGTCTTCACAAAGAGCTATTTTTGCCCTTGGATATGTGCTTCAGTTCAGCACAAAAAGCAGTCATCCTTGATTACGGTCAGTTTGGATCTTGTTCCCACAGCACCTATATCTAGCTGGGACTGAGTGTTTGGCTCAATCTGGCCCTCAGTCATGGCAGAAGCTGTGACAGTCTTGAGTAACATTTCAGCAGAACCAGAGAGCTTTGCTGAGTTTCCTGTATCTGTCTTTTATTAAAAGGTCAACACATGTTCCTGTTGGAGAAGATCAAGTCTTGCACCTGGAACTAGCCCAAGATATAGCACAACATTTCAACAAGAAATATGGAGAATTCTTTCCTGTGCCCAAAGCCATTTTAAGTGAGCTGGTCTTGGTTATCTTTTTTCCCTTAACTGCACTTCGAGGTTGAAGATGGATTTAAATATTGTGGAAATAGTTTCAGGGACCAAGAAAAGAGGGCAAAATGATGCTAAGGGAGTGGAAAATTAAAAACTGACAACAAGAGACTAGAGGCTGTGAAACTGAACTCCCAAGATAGATGGAAGGCTTTAGAAATCCATGGTTGAGGAATGTACGTGATGTCTGGTATTCTAGTCCGGGGGGCCAGATGCACTCTACTGCTGCCAGTCAGCCTTGCTCTTCAAGTACTGGACTTTTTAAGAGCTGGGTCTCTGCTCCATGTTGCTCGTTCAGGAGACATATAAGCAACAAGACAAGAGACCTCTAGCAAGCAGAATTCTTCAGTGTCCGAGTAGGAGATGTTTACATTAAGCATGCTGAACAGCCTGTTGGTTTATCCATACAATGCCCCAATTTTTTTTAAGGGTGTTTAATATATACTTGAATATTTCAATATGTCTGTCACAGAGCTTAAGACTTTGTGGTTTTGATCTTAGACTCAGGAAGACTTATAAGGGAAATCTTCTCAGCCATTTTTGAGCTATAAGGTCATAGGCCGGGAGGTGAGGAGGAGTCAGATGGCGCAAATTGCATGTTTGTTAAGAAACGTGAAGAATTAGGCAAGGATGAAGCATAGCATCTTTGTTGTAAGTAATGTAGAGGAATGCACAGCAGAGACCTTCGCCCCCAAAAGGGCAAGGAGCTCTCACCTTAGAAAAGACAGGCAGTAATAAACCTTTCTCAATTTTCAAGCCTCAGTGACAAAAATGGTGTTAGACCTAGAGTAGAGTTTTGAGAATATTAGGTATTGCAAACTCGGCAGTTTCTAATTGAATACTAAGCACTATAAAGAAAAGCTGAGTGTAGCCTATGATGCAGGTGGGACTGTTTACCATTAAATAAGAAGCTCAATTTGAAAAAAAACAAGAACATTTCGTTTTGCCCCCAAAAAGCATTCCTTCTTAAGTTCACAAGTATATGCAAACCAACAAAATATCCTAGATGAATGGAGAAGGTGGGGACCCATTCAGACTCACTAGCGGTAGACAATTGAATTACTTGGACTCTTTCAAATTTGCAGAAAAGGGACAGACTCTTCCAAAAGGTGATTTCAGAACAAAGCACTTTCTGAGGTAATCTGAATTGTATGCTGGAAGAACCCTTATCCTTTCACTGAGTGTATAGGCCATCTATGAGCAGTATGCAGGTAATTTAGTTGGCTGTATTAGGTGTCTAAAAACAGCTGGTGTGAGTACTCTGTAGATCAGTGATACTTTATGTACTCCATGAATTACATTTCTTGGTGAAAAACTGAAATGGTGTGGGTTGATGCTGTTAGAAGTTTTTGCAATATTCTCCTAATGTTACTGATCTATTTCATGTACATGCATATGTCTTAGCAGTTTATCCAATACCCACACTATTCTTATCTGAACAGTGCTTTACCTCTAACAGAGATGGTCAGTGTTGTTAGAGAATTTTAATAGCTGTCTTTACTGAGATTTAGGAGAATAACCAAGAGATTTTGAGTGGAAGAGTTCCCTGAAATAAGGAGATTAACTCTTACAGGGTATTTTTTTTACCAGTGGAGTTAACCGGTTACTGCACTGCTCAGAACCTTTCAGTTATGTGCAGTAATAGAAGGGAGGAGAAATCTGGGGAGGGAATCAGCATGCAAGTCACATAAAATAGTAGGAGTAGCCTCAGCTGAAGTTCCTGCTTAGTGAGGATGGAAGCAATGGAACAGGCTTAATTCAGTTTATGAGAGGAGAAAGGTGGCTTCTTAGAAGGACAGGAAGGGTGCAAGGACTAAACAAAGCATACTAAATTGTGCTTACAGTTCATTTTTGGGCAAGGATAAACAGCTTCATCATATGGCTGCACATTGTTCTTAGCAATTGTCATAAGAAACCATTGTCTGTTCATAACTATTCTTTTTTTTTAAGGTACAACAAAGAAAATAAAATCCCTCCGGGATCCATCAGTGAAGATGTCCAAGTCAGACCCACAGAAGCTAGCTACTGTTAACATAGCAGACAGCCCTGATGAAATAGTGCTGAAATTCCGCAAAGCTGTGACTGACTTTACCTCAGAGGTGACCTACGACCCCGATGCTCGCCCTGGTGTCTCCAATCTGGTGTCCATTCACGCTGCAGTAACGGGCCTCAGCATCAAAGAAGTGCTGCACCAAGCCACTGGCCTTGACACTGCTCACTACAAAATGGTGGTAGCAGAGGCAGTTATCCAAAAATTTGCACCTATCAGGATTGAAATCAAGAAACTCCAGGAAGACAAGTCCCATCTGATAAAGGTTTTAGAGGATGGAGCAGAGAAAGCCAAAGAACTGGCTGCTCCTATCTATCAAGAAATAAGGAGACTGGTGGGATTTCAATAGAATCTGCCGAGTAGTTGCAAGGACTTTTGTATCATGGGACAGCGATTTTGTTATTTGTAATGAAAACATTTATTAATTATTAATCATTTTGGTTTGAAACAAAAGATTTTTTTCCTGGAAGATCCCAGAAGAACATTGAAGGTGATTGCATTAAAAAATGTGCATGAAGCCAGGTATTTCCAGTGGGACCAGCATTAAGCTTGTCTGGATAGTCAGAGGGAGGATAGAAACAATCATAATTCACAAAGAAATTGTGCAAAAGCAGAATGTAAGTTTGCCTGTGTGGGTTTTTGGATTTTTCCGTTGACCACTGCAAGAAGCTGAAGTGTAGGCAAGATTATCTTTTCTAGCAGAAAGATCTGTTGTCCTCTCAAGAGTGTACTTAGCTGTGTACGTGATCTTGTCACAGATGGACAATTTATTCTATTGGAGGTTATTGAGCTTTGATATGGTGACTGAACATGTTCTTGGATAACCAGAATAAAAAGCAGAGACTTTAAAATAAATGCTTAGGATGATGAAGAGAGAACTTACTGCTTCTCCCTATAGTGTTTTCAAATTCAGTGCAAATTTTTTTTTTGTATCTATGTAGTTTGTGTGAAGTGAATTTGACTTCTGCCATTTGTGCCATCCTGCTGGTCCTGGTCTAAGGTACTTCAGTAAGAAATGACATGTGCTTCAGGTGCTCCTATTTCACCTGCTGTTCTGTTTAGCAGGGAGCTCCAGAATTTTCAGTTCAGCTTCAAGTCTTGGATTGCTTTAAAAAAGGTGTAGAAGAGAAGACATAATTCTGAATCAAAGAAATCTTGGGTTGAGAATCAGAGAACTTTCTGTAAAGTTTACAAAATTGCTTCTTTAGAAAATTGTGCCAAGGTCAGAGCCAGAATAGAGTTAAATAGATCTTTATGGACTCTTCACTACTGAGCCTTGAAAAAGTGTAGTGATAGGAGAACAGTGTTAGCCTGCCCTGATCTTGGGCCTCACAAGATCCACAGACTGTGACCCATGGATCGTGGCATTTGTCGGGGATTGTGTGGCAAAGGGGAATTGCCAAAAGGAGGCACCAGGTTCTGAAGAGGGGTAGTACATGTTAAAAGGTAATGAAAGCCCTGCTGGTCCTGTGCCAGCATATTTAACTGTGTCATTACACTTCATGGTGCTGTGTTTGAAATTGCTGTACTGTAATGTAAATTGAGTTAATCCTGTACTCTGGCAGCTCATAACCACTCTGTGCCTGTGGCGTTTGTCATGAAGGATTGCAGTCTTACATGACTGAGTTAGTAAAACGTGGGGGGGAGGGGGTGTGTCTCTACATAGTGCATTTGGTTGGTTGGTTGGTTGGGGGTTTTTCTAAAAAGCAGTATTTAGTTAATTATAGTGAGTTGATTCCGAAAGAAATACTTAATTTTCCAAAACATATAGCTGAGGACTGAATGTCTCCAGATCTATGCTGAGACCTGTATTTATTTGTTAGGGATCTGAAGAAGAGAACTGCCATGCAAGAACTTGATGATGACATATTTTCTAAAATTAGTCAAGACTAGAGAAGCAGAGTGGATGGAGACAGACTGATTGGAACCAAACTCAGTATAGACAAGCCTAAGGTAATGTCCTCTGGAAAGAATAAGTATATTCAAAAATTGTCCCTGGTTTTAAATAAGCTGTAGTGGATAAGGAAAGGACACATTTTAACTGTGCATATTTACATAGTTCTACAAAACTTTTGTCAGTGTTTAACACTTGCATTAGGGCACTAAGGCCAAAAATTAAGGCACACAATTAGTGCTGCTTCCTGACTTGACATAAAATGTTTGCTGTGGTACTTCTTAATATAGATTTATTTCTGCAAAGGTCCCACAGTATGTTCCTTAAGAGAAGCTAGCACTGTGCTCATGAAGACTCTGAAAATCTTTAATACTCGTGTATCTGATTTCTACCCATACGTCTTTTTCACTAGCACAGATAGAAGCATATATTCAAAAGACTAATCATAGTTTCAAGGTCTCTTTACACTTCTAATACTCAGAACTCCTAATATATAGAGTTGCCATTCAACACACCTTCTCTGTTGTGGAAGGAAAATAGAAGCATTCATAGGAGGGGTTGACACCAACAGGTAATTTTGGTTTGTTACTTAAAGTATTCTGACTAATCTTTCCAAAACTGTTAGATTCTTTTTCAGAAAATCACGTAAGATAAGCAAAAGACTTTAAAAGAGCCTTTTCTTTGGGACGGGGGTTTAAGGCATTATTTATTTATCTGTGTTTCAATCACGTTCACTAATTTGCCTCTTTTTAATTCAATAATACATTGAGGGTTTTCCCTTCCCTTTCCCCTATCAAACAAGTCTTATTTGCCTGACCTATGTCCTTCAAGTAAGGAAATATACATGTTTTTTCATCTTCAGGGAAGTTAAACTTGTGTAAAATGAGTATGTTAATGTACTGATTGTTGAGTTAGCTTTTCATTTTAGTTGCTTCTGTGGAGGAATTCTCAAAATAACATGTATTTGCCCTGTGAAATAATCCCAATTCCATTAACAACCATGATCTTTAGAGTCCCTTCAGAGGAGACAACAAATGTTGATGTTTGCAGGTATCTGTTACCTATTTCAGTTTTCTTAGAGCATATTTTTTCTGCCAGGTTAACCATCTTGGCATTCAGGTGGTTTAGCTGAGCCTGAAGCAATGAGTTGATTCCAGGCTACTCTCTCTTCTTCTACCTCCCAGTTTCCTCTTGAGAATGTTTTTATAAGTAGCCATTCTATATAGGGTTCTGTGGCAACGTTTACTGTGTAGTGCAGATGAGTTAGAACAGCTGTTTAGAAATCAGTTGTTGGAGAAGACTTGGTGCTTTATATTTCTTAATTGTTTCATGCTAACTCTGGTGCTGGGGATTTAATTTTGTTTGCGACAAAGTAGGTGCACTCCTGAAATGCGTTTTCATGTTTATTTTTATCCAAATTGTATTCTCTAAGACTTCTCTGTGAAGTCAGCTGAAGTGCAGTTGGTGGGGAGTTTCTGCAGAAGCACACTCCTGATCCCAGCTGCAGTGTGGTATAGACACGCCCTGTGGTATTGTCAAAGTCATTGTAAGGTGTTCTTCCAGGACAGGGTGGGAAAAAGGTCCAAACACATCTTTCCTAACTTGAGAAAAAGAGTCAAAAGGTGGAGAGGTATCTTTACCCCTTGTTCTGTTGCTCTGTGAAGAAAAGAAAGCAGAAACAATGATCCTTTATTTAGAATGTGTCAGTAATTTGTGCCTTAGACTCAAAATCTCCTCGTGTGCCATTCCTGTATGTTAGTGCATCTGACCTACTGCAGATTCTAACCTCTACATATGGATCGGACATAGCATCTCCTGGTAAGACTCACTCACCTTTAGAGATAAAATATCAATTCCACCGTGAGTTACTTGTAAAGGTTTAACAAAAACATTTATACACTTGAGACATTTATTTTTGCGGCTAGTTTTTCCTAGGAAGTCATGATATCACATAGTTAGTCTCAGCTCTGTGCTTTCAGTTTGGAGCACAGAGTTTCCTGAGAATTTTAGATGCAGGAGCAATGTTTTCTGCAGCAGAGATTCCAAATTATGGTTGGCCCCATAAATTAACTCTGGGACTGCTCCAGCTTACATCCCTGCCTCAGATAGCTGGAGTGCATGGATATTGCTCATTATACTGGAATTTAATTGTAACTCCTAAAGATGTGGTTGAAGTATACTTAGTTTTCAAACACCATGACCTGGCTTCTCAGATTCCCTAGAAGGCTTTCTGCATAGTTCTGATTCAGTATGTGTTTATCTACAATCAATTCAAGCGAAGCTCCTTTGCAGGATTATGCTGCATCCATTAAAAGCTAGGGAATTCATAAAAGTAGGCTGAAAGTCTAAGGAAGGACAGTGAAATGGGATCCTTGGGGACTGACCTGCATCTAAATGTTTTGGGAACCATAGGTTATCAAAGCAAATGTTTTCTTATCCTTGGTTAGGGCCATCAGGATACTGACCACAGTATAGCAGTAAATACTGCTGATGAAAGCATGTTCTTTCAGTGGTCCAGCTTGGTTAGATTTATGCTCAGTACAGCAGATGGATCTTTCGCCATTTTGGTCTGTGTATTTAAGCTCCTGAGTGCTGCCTACCTGTTTGTTTATGACTGATGGACTGCTGCACAGAAATAGTCTAGCAAGCTTTTGTAGGAAGTCTAGTGGAAAAGGGTTTTTGTTCAGGAAATACATTATCTGTTCTTGACAGGAAAACAAATTCCCTCTTTCTGCTGTTTTGGACTGTCTAATTTCCTTTAAATTATTTGCTCTGTTCATTCTTTCTGGGTAAATTTGACAGTAGCTGCAAGAAGAATTTCAATGTATTGTGTAGTTAAAAGCCTTGGAAGGACCCAGACAGCTCTCATCTTTTCAAAAGTCCCTTTCGTAGTGGGACTTTACTGTTAGCATCAGCCAGTTTGGGGGAAAATGCTACAGCAAAACTGTAGTCGTATGTGACATTAATTTATCTGCTTAAAGCTTTTGTATTTTGGTTTGGGTTTTTTAAGCTCACTAGACTGTGAAGGAAGACTTGTGAAATACTGAATTCCCAAGCACGCTTTTTATCACATAGTCCTGTCTAGATGACAGCTGAAGTAATGGAAAATTCTCTTTATTGTCACAAGAGATTCTGCACTCATGCTTATTGTCTTTTCTGTTATTCTGTTGGTTATGCTAATGGTCATATTATGGAAGGTTTGACAGGTAAGTATTTATTCTGTGTCAAGAAATCATTTTACCTGCAACAGTCTCATATTATTATGGAAATGGAATACTCACTGATCATTTCGCTTGTAGGCGGCAGCCTTGGTGCCACAATTATTTAATATAAAACCAAATACCAACCTCCTGCGCAGGTACAGTAAACAATTTAACACCTGGGAAGATGTTTTGCCACAGTTGTAAATTGCTGTCACAGAACACCATGACTGAAGATGAGATTCTCCACTACAGGAGTGGTCTCATGCTGCCTGTGGACATAAAATTAAGCACTGAGCTTAACATCTGTGGTGCTGTTGTGCTCTCAGCTTTCCAACATGGCTGTGAGATGGGAATAGAGCAAATCTGTGCCACACCAGAAGGCTCGATCAGTTCCAGATGTGCTACATTTGCTCTATCTGCAAGATGAAATGTCAAGACAAGAGGTGCAGAATAAAAGTCCTTAAAAGTTATTAAATGTTTGGGAGTAACAGCATGCTGGTAAAGCCTGGCTTATAAAGCCTATGATAGCATGGTCTTAGCCTCATTCATACAGCTGACAGGAGTAGTCACACAGCTGAGCGTGGTAGTGGCATAAGGTGAGCCATCTGCTTCCTCAGAACAATAATGTACAGACAGTATGCGTCTAATTTGAAGGGTTACTGGATTAACCCTCACAGGTGGGAAATAATAGCTTATAGCAGAGCAAGGTAGTACCACATCTCTCTTGTGTCCAAAGCCATTCTGAAACCAGATGCTCACAGTTCAGGTGGGGACTTTAGGTTGTGCAAAGCACAGGCAAGATGCTGCATGGACAGTGTCACTTGTCCCACATGCTGTTGTATCTATGACTCCGCAATTGCTCCAATTTCAGTTTGGTGTGACTTTGTCATCCATCAACATGAAATGATGGTCACATGCTAATAAAATTAATGGAACAGCCGTTTAAAACACTGGATATATGTTCTCTACTATAGTTGGTGAAAAGTTCTTTCTTGATGCCCCAGCATTTATAGAAACAAATTATTAAGCCAAATAAGATGAAACTTACCAAAACAAGGCTGCTCTCTGGCATTATCTAGTTTCTGTTGTAGGTGGTTCCTGGCTTCATTCACCCTGTTTACCTTCATACTTCCTCCCTAAGCCACATCCATCTCTGAGTAAAGTAAAATCTGTATGTTGAATGTTGGGAGACTAACTTTTTATTGTGACTGGAAGCAGTTCATCAAATACATTTCAAGAGTCTCTTCATGGTGTTAGCTGAATGAACAACAGAATTTCAGTAAGTGCCTGTTGAGTATTTAAGCCAAGAAAGATCTATGAGTGGGTTGGGGTTTGCTCTGCCCACACTTAGTCCTTCATAGCCTGTCTGGCAGATGTTCCTACAGCAAGAATGGGAGAAAGAACCATTTTCTCTTTAGGGTTGTAGGCCAAAAGTTAACTGTGAGTGGCAGTGTGGCATCTGTTATTTTTGGACAGTCCTCATTAATTTTCTCTTAGTGATATAACTGTTTGCACATCCCCAAAGTTGTAATTGTGTGGATATTCAGGGTGGGAAAAGCATTGAATGTGAATGACTAAACCCATTTCTGTCTCAGAGCTAGTGTCTTTGCTATGCATGCATGTTGTCACATGAGGCAGAAGGGCCTTGCTGCTTAGGAGGGGATTGCTGCTGCCACCATTGAGACAGCTGATCCAATCTGGGACACTCCTGCCTTATGTTCACATGAACCCCCCTAGAAGGAAACTCTGAAGTGGATGAATTTACTATGTGCACTGCAGGGGTGCTGCAGGTTGTGGAGTGTTGGTGTGACCTGTTGGGAAAGTATCATTTTGGTGTTTAATAACTATTGCCAAAATGGCGCAAGGATGTGCTGGGATTCTGATGATCTCAAATATCTTAAGTGGAAAAGTTGAGAGAGTTGGGCCTGTTCAGCTGTGAGAAGAGATGTCTGAGAGGGGGCTCATCAATGTCTGTAAGTTGAGGATGGAGCCAGACTCTTGGTGGTGACAGCCAGTGGGACAAGAGGCACTGGGCAGAAGCTGGAACACTGAAAGCTCCACCTGAGCACAAGGAAGAACTTCTTTACTGTGCAGGTGCACTAGAACAGATTGCCCAGAGATGGAGAGTCTCTCTCACTGGAGATATTCCAGAACCATCTGAGCACAGTCCTGTGCCATGTGCTCTGGGATGACCCTGCTTGAGCAGGGAGGTTGGAGGAGCTGGCCCACTCTGGTCCCTACCAACCTGACCTATCCTGTGATTCTGTAAATTCAGATGTGTTGCTGATTTATATGTGGGTTGTTCTGGCTCCCCTGAAGATGAGATGTGCTTTTTTGGGTGACTTACGTCTAATGGGCCTAATTCCTACAGGGATACTGTTAAAATAGACTTCAGAGTTCCAAAATATCTGTTTAACAACAAAATTGAAGAGATGAGCATTGCTGCTGTTTTAATCCACTTTGCTTACTGGCATCACACACTGGCAGGAGTAGAAACTCCACTTTTATTCTTCAAGCCAACCAAGTTCTGACTAAAAGGGCTTCACTATTTTCTGCTTGCCTTTGAGGAGGTGGATTAGCTTGAGTGTGAATGTTGTCTTTATGGCTTTTGAGGATATTTCAGTAGATGATGAGTGGTTTGTCAAGAGAGATCTCTGAGTGACCTCAGAAGATTTAATGGATGGTGCAAGGTTTTGGGGAGGATGTTTTACCTTTCTTCAGTTAAAAAAAAAAAAAAGTGTAATGTAGTTGCAGATGGTAATTAAATAAATAGAAAATATTGAATGTTCCCTATCAACTCCATTGAAAGTTTTGCTACAGCTTCATAGAAAACACAAAATGTGCATCATCAAAGCCGTATGGTTTTTAATCCGATTTGAGCCTTTGTTGTCTGCCTTGCACTTTTCTGTTCCTTTACGACTTTCTCTGCAAAAAGATTTTTGCTCTTTGGTTAAGCAGAGAAAATCTAAAAACATGTTTTACTTCTTATTTCTCTTTTGCATTTGAGAAGGATGCTTAACTTTGAGCAGGATGCTTTGCTGCGGTTTATTCACTATAAATGAGGCATAGGAGACTTCATTACACAGATATTGGGAGGCTAAACTAATACCAAGCATTTTGAGCCTTCTAGTTCAAGATGCCCTCACTTGGCACTGAGTTGTAGTATTTCTGAAGTGCTCTTTTGGTGATGCTTGTGGTGTAAGTAAACAGTGAAAAGTGCTGAAGGACAGACAGTTCAGTATAGAGTAATAAATAATGCATTTAGTGAAAGCATCCAAGTTGTGTGCTTCGCAGAAACGTGTTGACTGTTGATTTGTACCTTGATACTCTTCGTTGTCCTGCAAAATGTCTGAAAATGTCTCAAAAGAAACTTACTCCACAGCTCTACGACAGCTTCTTAATCTTTGTCTCCTCCTTGCAGTGTGAACACAAGGGCCTCTCCAAGGATCTGATATCAAAAGAAAGGTAGTTCCACTACTAAATTTCCTGAATAGTAAACAGTTTGGGTTGGCCTTTGGGGTTTTTTTAGGGAGCTGGTCCCTCTGGAGGAAGGTGTCGCAGGAGTGCAGCGGCGGTGGGGCAGCGTTGCTCGCGCTCCGTGTGCGGGAAGGAGCTTCCCCAGCGCGGGGGGAGCCGCGGGGGTCCCCGC
>VZTZ01013599.1:0-11118 GCA_013400955.1 Drymodes brunneopygia | reverse complement strand
TGGGGCTGCAGCTTTTTGGGGTCCCCAGCCTGGTTGTGGGGCTTTGGGGTCTCCAGCTCTTTTGTGGGGCTGCAGCTTTGTGGGNGTGGGCTGCTGAGCTGTGGGATTCCCCTTCCTTCTGGGAGGTTTTGGGGTCCCCATCCCTGTTTTGGGGTCCCCATCCCTGTTTTGGGGTCCCCATCCCTGTTTTGGGGCCGCAGCTCTGTGGGGTCCCCCTCCCTTCCGTGGGGCCACAGCTCCCGGCCGGCCCCAGCTCCGGATCTTTCCCGTTCCCGGTGTTCCCATTCCTATCCCTGCCCAGCTGTGGATCCCATGGATCCCTGTACCCCCCCGTGCCCATCCCTGCTCCCTCCCAAATCCCAGTCCCAAATCCCGAGGCTCCCAGTTTTCCAGCATTCCCGGCGCGGCTTTTCCAGGCTCCGCTTCCCGAGCTGCGGCGGGAGCCGGGAGTTTTCCATGGATAACGGCAGCGCTCGGGCCGGGAATACTGCTGGAATTCTGCTGGAATTCTGGCTCCCACATTCCAGACACAGGGAAAGGCTTGCCTGCCAGCCGGAGAATTCCATAGTTTTTCCCCCGGAAAGTTTCGGGTGCTTCTCCCTCTTTTCCCTCCTCTCCCTCCTCCGCGATTTTTTTTGCGGATTCCTGGCACGACGCGGGGCTGGAGCCTCTGGAATGACGGGAGAGGGAGACCGGGAATGTTCCCAGCCTGGAATTGCCGCTCCAGGATCCTCGGGCGTCTCCTCCCGCCCGGGCCCGCCGGCTTCGACATTCCCGCTACCGTTCCCATGGATTTGTTTCCCGTTCCCATGGATTTGTTTCCCCTCCGGAGAGCGGGAGGCGCCCGGGAAGGGCCCCTGGTGAGGATTCCCGTGCATGCGCTTGGAATTCATGTGGATTTTCGGGATGGGATGGGCGTTGCTGGGATGTGGGTGCGGAATTCCAGGCTCCGGGAAGGATTCCTGCGATCCCAAAAGCTTTTCCCAGTGTTTTTTCCCCCCTTTTTCCCTGTTTTCCCTCGTGCTGCCAATGGAGTGGGTGGTCCTGGAGCTGCTGCCACACGAAATCCTTGGGATTCATTTCTTTATCCCAAAATTCCCGGCATGTGATCCCCAGGGAAAAACAACTCGTGGGATGAGGAGGAGGAGGAAGGTGCGAAGTGACCCTTGGGAGTGGGAATCGCTTCCCTCTGGATCATTCCCTGAATTCGGGAGGATCAAGGAGTTAAAAGGGAATTTTTTTTTCCCCGATGGAATCGCTCCAGGAATGGCCCGGAGAGGCTGATTCATGGTTTTTTGGGAATCTTGGCAGCTCCAGGCTGGGCTGGAATGCCGGGATGAGCCGAGCTGCCACTGCTTTGTCATGTTACAGGGATTTGGGAATCTGGGAAGAGCCACTTCCAGCTGGGAATAACGGGAAAATCCCGGATTCAGCCTGAGCCCCGAGATCAGGAGGGGTCCAGGAATGTTGGCAGAGGCTGGAATTGTGGGAATTCTGGCCCAGGAAAGGCTCCAGGAATGATGTGGGAGATGATGGAGATTCCTGGGAATAGGAATGTTAGGGGTGGAAGGTCCTGGAAGGAAAAGGTGGAGCTGTAAATTTTGGAGATGGGAATTGCAGTGATTCCTGGATGAGGATGGGAAGCTGGAATTGCAGGAATTCCAGCCTGGGAATCTCCAGAATCCTGGAATGATGCGGGGGATGATGGATCTCTCTCCCTATCCATGAGATCATTCCCACCCCATCCCAATTCCACTATCCCAGATTTCTCCAGCCTTTCCTTGGACACTCCCAGAGATCCAGGGATTCTCTGGGAATTCCAGCTCAGCCCCTTTCCACCCTCCCAGCCAGGAATTCCTTCCCAAAACCCACCCCCATCTCCCATTTCCCAGTGGGATCCATTCCCTGTGTCCTGTCCCTCCAGCCCTTCCTCAAATTCCAGCTCTCTGGATCCCATTTAGGCCCTGGAATGTTCTGGAAGCTCTCCCTGGATCTTTCCCTTCTCCAGGGGAACATTCCCAATTCTCCCAGCTTTCTCTCCCAGCTCCTTCCTGATCCCACATTTCCCTGGATCCACTCATTCCCATGGCTTCTCCAGGGCTCAGAATTCCTGGCGAAGTTTTCCGTCCATCCCTGGGTCAGGAATTTCTCCTCCCACTCCCAGTTTTTCCTCTGGGAAGGTCGTTCGAAAAGGGTTGGGAAGAAGCCAAGGATGCAGCTGGTTCCCGGTTGGAAAATAATCCCAGCCCTTGGGAATGCCATCTGTCCCAAATCTGCCTTTTTCCCAGGCAAAATTCCCTCATTTTGGGTCAGGCCGGGATTTTTCCATCAAGATTTTACCGATTTCAGGTCACTGGGAAAAGTTTGGTGGAATTTCAGACCCGCTCCACTTTGAACTTCCCTAAAAATCCAGATTTCCTGCTGGGAAATTCCAGTTTATCCAGCAAAAATTTTTTGGGATTGAGCAGCCCAGGAATTCCCGAGGTTTTGCTCTGATTTCTGAGTTGATCCCAATGGATTTTCCTTGGATCTCGATTTGGGATGGAGCTTATCCTTTGGAAAACCCTCCAGAATGGGATCAATTTTCCCACTTGGATGACTTGGGAAAACTCAGCCTCGGCACCAAAATCCTTCCTTTAATTCATTCCCAGAGCTGGAATTCCCATTAAAGAGAGGATTTTTCCTGGAATTCTTGGGAAGAGCCTCCATTATAAATCCAGTTTTCCAGGCCAAGGTTTTTCAGATTCCTGGGATAATTTCATGGATCTTTTTGGGAATCAGAGCCTCGATTTTTGGGATCAGGGCATGCTTGTGGCAGGAAAAACCTTTGGACACAGAAATCCTAAATTTTAGCAGGAGAATTCCCCAAATTTTCCCAAACTAACAAAATCCCCTCTCTTTATTTTAATTTATTAAGGATTCATTTTTTAATGAATAATTTTAAGGAAGAATTATAAGGAATAATTTTAAGGAATTCTTTTGATTTCCCTGCATTTCCCAGTACTTTTCCTGGATCTTAATCCTGAGATTTGCTCCTGGAATGTTGCTCTTCTCCATACTCTGGAAAATTCCCTTCCCCCTGGGAATTCCATAGGGAATCTCAAAATTATGGAATATTCCTAGAAAAGCCCAAAAACGAGGTGGTCATGGAAATCTCATTAGTTTTTTGGGAATAATTTCAGGATAATTTTCCTGAAATTATGATTTTGACTGATGGATTTGACTCCAGACAATCCTGGGAATTGTAACTCCCACCTGGAATAAGCGAGGGCCTCAAAGTGACCCCAAATTCCCAGCTGGAATTTGGGAAGTGCCATCGCAGCCCAGTTTCCCTTGGAAACCAAGCAATCCGGGAGATATTCCAGCCAGGAATATTCCGGAGCACGCTGAGCCGGCAGCCGGCCCTGATTCCCATCCCAAAATTAGAAAATTCCTCATTAATTCCACTCCTCATCCCGGTGTCCCTCAGCCCAACCTCGGAGCTGTCCCAGTTTTCCGGCGTGACCCAAAATTGGCGGGAAAATTCCAGAGGGAATTGAGTTTCTGTGGAATTGGGGAGCACTGGGATCGCGGAACATTCTGGGCTGGGAAAAGCTGGGAATTCAGACAAATGGGAAGAGCAGCTGTGGGACCATTGGGATTTCATGGATTGGGATTTGGGGTGGAATTTCAGCCTCATTTGGGATCTTGGGTTGGGTTTGAAGGGGAGGTTCAGGGTTGGATTTGGGGTTCAAACAAATTTGGGATCTTGGGTTGGGTTTTTAGGGACTGACCATGGTCTGACCTGGGATTCCAACCTGGAATTTCAACCTGGTTTGGGATTTTTGTTGGGGTTTTGGAAGCTGTCCATGGTCCTGACTTGGAACTCCAGCCAGATTTGGGACCTTTTTTTGGATTTGGAGGAGCTGCCCGTGGTCTGATTTCAGTGTCCAGCCTGGTTTGGGNTTGGATTTGGAGGAGCTGCCCATGGTCTGATTTTGGTGTCCAGCCTGATTTGGGGTCTTGGGTTGGGTTTTTGGGATATGTCCATGATCCTGACTTGGAATTCCAACCAAATTTGGGGTCATTTTGAGGGTTTGGAGGGGGTGTCCATGGTCTGACCTGGAATTCCAACCAATTTTCGGGTCTTTTTTTGGGGTTGAAGGGTTGCCCATGGTCTGGCTTGGGTGTCCAACCCCATCTGGGGTCTCGGGTTTTTAGGAGATGTCCACGGTCTGGCTTGAATTGTCCATCAGATTTGGGGTCTTTTGGGGGTTTGGAGGAGCTGTTCATGGTCCTGACCTGGAATTCCGACCAAATTTGGGATCTTGTGTTGGGTTTTTAGGGATTATCCATAGTCCTGACCTGGAATTTCACCACAATGCGGGATCTTGAAGTTTTGGGATCTGTCCATGGTCCTGACCCGGAATTTCATCAAGATTTGAGATTTTTGTTGGGGTTTTAGGGATTGTCCATGGTCTGACCTGGAATTCCAACCAAATCTGGACTCTTGAGTTGGGATTTTGGGATCTGTCCATGCTCTGAATTGGTTGAGGATCCCACACTTCCCTGGATCCAGGGGATAATTCCCAGGGATTTGGCTGGAGACCATTCCCATGGTTCATTTCCGGGTTCTGCTCTGTGCCTCCACACATTTTCCATGTTTTCCTTCTCTTTTCCATGTTTTTTTCTCTCTTTTTCGCTTTTTTTTCTCTTTTTCATGTTTTTTTCTCTCTTTTCCATGGTTTGTCTCTCTTTTCCATGGTTTTTCTCTCTTTTCTATGTTTTTTTCTTTTTTCCATGTCTTTTCTCTGTTTTCCAAGTTTTTCTTCTCCTTTTTCATGTTTTTCCCTCTTTTCCATGTTTTTTTCCCTTTTCCTTGTTTTTCTCTCTGTTTTTCTCTCTTTTGCATGTTTTTCTTTCTCTTTTCCATGTTTTTCTTTCTCTTTTCCATGTTTTTCTTTCTCTTTTCCATGTTTTTCTCTCTCTTTTCCATGTTTTTTTCTTTTTTCCATGTTTTTTCTCTCTTGTCCATGTTTTTCTCTCTCTTGTCCATGTTTTTTTCTCTTTTCCATGTTTTTCTCTTTTCCATTCCCATCCACGCTCCAGACCAGCAGCTCCGTGAAGTAGGTAACTATGGAATTTTTCCTTGGAATTTTTTTTTCCCTCCTGCCTTTATCCTTTTTCCCACCTTTTTCCTTTGTTGTGGCCTCCATGTGTGAGGAGTTTTCCAGGATTTTCGGAGCTCGGCTTTTCCCAGTTTTCCTTTCATTCCTGCTGTTTATTCCCAATGGGATTGGGGGCAGGGGGATCTTCCAATCCCATCCCGGTTTTCCTGCAATTCCCTAAGTTTTCCTGACCTTATCTGTCCTGAAATTCCCAGAAAACCCAAACCAGGAGATGTTTCCTGGGAAAACTCTGGAATGGGAGCTGCGGGTGAGGAATTCGGGGGGAACTGCAGATTGGGAATCCCGTGGGAATTCCAGATGAGGAATTCCATGGGAATTCCTGCTGCTCGGGGATTCGGGATGTTGGGACACAATTCCCGCTGTTCTCAGAGTGGCTTTGGAATTTCTGGTGCTGGGAAAATCCAACTTTTCCTGATGATCCAGGAAATCTGATCTCGGATCCAGGGATGGAGGATTGGGAAGCATCAGATGGGGTGGAGCTGATCCCAAAAAAAATTCCGTTAGACATCCCAAGGTTTCCATGTGCTCCCATCATTCCTCTGCTTGGATATCCATGGAGAATCCCATGGAAAACCCCATGGAAAATGCTCTTTTCCCAGTGTTTGCTGCTGGCTCCAGGTGGATTCCCATTCCCAGGAAATTCCCACCCAAAGGGAGTTGGGATCAGCTGGATTTAAACCTGGGAACTGCTGTTCCCATCAGGAAAAAGAGAGGGAAAAGTTCATGTGGATTAAGCCCAGCAATGCTGTCGGAGTTTGGAATTCCAGGTGCCATGGAATTCCTGAGGGAATAAAGGATGGGAAAAGAGGGAATGGCCTCAGGTTGGATATTTGGGGATTTTTCCATGGAAAAGGCGGTCAGGCCTTGGAAGGGGCTGTGCAGGGAGGTTTGGAGTCACCACCCCAGGAGGAATTCCAAAGAATTCCTGGATGTCGGGCTGGGATTAAGGTGGGATTTGATCATCTGGGAGGGCTTTTCCAAGCTCAGGAATTCCAGGATTTCTGGGTTTAGTCCTGGGTTTTTCCAAGTGCCATGTCATGCTGCTCCAGAGGCTGCTTGGAAATCCTGGAATTTCCATGGAAAAAAAAACTCCAGGAACCAAATTTCCACAGGTTTTTAAGGAAAAGGTGACGTCATCCTGCTTTTCCTGCTCCTTGCCCACCGGGATCAGCTTGGAGCTGCCAATTCCAAGCAGGATCCAGAGGAATCTATAATTTTTCTCCTGGAATTCAGCTCAATCCATGGAAATCAGAGCTATCCCAAACAATCCAGCAGGAATCCGGTGTTGGCATTCCTGTAGAAAAGCTTGGAGTGGGGATTTTTCCATGTCCTGGTGCATAATAATGAAAAATCAGGAAAAATCCAGGAATATTCCCTGGAAAATGGGAGGTTGCATTCCCGGCCAGTGGAGAGTTGGGAAATTTTGGGAATGTGCTCCAGAAATCCCCGTCTGGCAGTGGATCTCTGCTTCCCACAGATTTCCATTCATTGGGAATTCCCAGCTACAGGAATTCCTCAGAATTCTGGCTCCAGTCTTAAAGGAGAGGGGAGGAATTACCTGGGAAGTTCAGGATTTGTTCTCTGTGGAATGGGAATGGGGTTTGAAGGGAATGGGTTGGGTCAGGGAAGAGCCTGGAGCTCCAGGAAAGGGCTGGGAAAGCAATTCCCGGGAAACTGCTGGGGTGGGAAGAAGATGGGAATGGGGCAGAGGGAGATGGAAATGGGGCAGTGGGAATGGGAATGAGCTGTGGAATGGGGCAGAGGGAACTGTGAATGGGAATGGAGCAAAGGGAGCTGGGAATGGGCTCTGGAATGGGGCAGTGGGAATAGGAATGGGGCCTGGAATGGGGCACAGGGAGCTGGAATGGGAATGAAGCAATGGGGAATTGGGAATGGGGCAGTGAGAATGGGAATGGGACAGAGGGAGATGGGAATGGGCTCTGGAATTGGGAATTGGGAATGGGGCAGTGGGAGCTGGGAACGGGAATGGGGCCCTGGATGCTGGAATGGGAATGGAGCAGCAGATGCTGGGAATGGGCTCTGGAATGGGGCAGTGGGAGTGGGAATGGGACAATGGGACAATGGGAACCAAGCCAGATTCTCAAGAACTCAGCTGCTCCCTTTGAATCCAGATCCAGGTTTTCCATGGTTTCTGGGGGATGCAGATCCAGGTTTTCCATGTGTTTGGGGGGAATCCGGATCCAGGTTTTCCATGGTTTTCTGGGATCATCTCTGCCCTTTGTGCCACATTCCAAGCGGGATAGGCCCATCCCCGATCCCTGTCTGCATTCCCAGGATTCTCCCGCAGGTCTCTGGGAACTCTGGCCGGGATCCAACATTCCCAGGGCTCCTCATCCTGCCAGGAGCTGCTTCCCGCTGCTCCGGGGGCAGGAATTCCGGGAATTCCTTCCCTAAGGCTGCTGAGGATTCCCTCTCCTTGGGACTTTTCAGGATGGGGGATTCCCAAATCCTGCTGTTTTCCAGCTGGGAATTTGAGCAGGGAGTGATCCCGAAATATCCGTGCTTATGAGGCTGATCCCAAATTTTTCCTGGAGAGGGAGGGAAATCAGGAAAATCCCCTCAGGCTGGAATGACAATTCCCAGGATTCCTAGCCGGGATTATCCAAGGAATTTCCGCCGCTGGAATGACGTTAATCCCTCAAACGCATCCCGGCTTTTCAGCGGGAAGAGGATTCCGAGGGGATTCCCTGAATTCCGGGGGCTCCTCCTCCTTTTCCCGGGAAAAGCTGGGAGCAGTCTGGCAGCCGGGCCGGGTTTCCTTGGATCCCTGACTCCTTTCCCATCCATGTTTTCCGTGGGCACGGGTGTGAGACGGCTCCGGCTGCTCTTCCCTCTTTCCCGGAGCGCGGGAATGCCAAGCCAGGAAGGCTCCTGGAAAAGCCTGGGAAACATCGGAGGGAATGCAGGGAATGAAGGAGCTGCTCTGAGGGCTGGGAAAACTGGGAATGTTCCCCTGGAGAAGGGAAAGATCCAGGGAGAGCTTCCAGAACATTCCAGGGCCTGAAGGGGCTCCAGGAGAGCTGGAATTTGGGGAAGGGCTGGAGGGACAGGACACAGGGAATGGATCCTACTGGGAAAGGGGGGATTGGGGTGGGATTTGGGAAGGAATTCCTGGCTCCCAGTGGATTTGGATGGGATTTATCCCAGTTTTTGGGTGGAGTGGAGCAGTCAGGGCCACATTCCCATGGGAATTCTGCTCCTGTGGCCCCCACCCCGCTAGAGCTGCTGGGAAGTTGGAATTCCTCAGGNTGCCAAGCCAGGAACGCTCCTGGAAAAGCCTGGGAAACACCAGAGGGAATGCAGGGAATGAAGGAGCTGCTCTGAGGCCTGGGAAAACCGGGAATGTTCCCCTGGAGAAGGGAAAGATCCAGGGAGAGCTTCCAGAACATTCCAGGGCCTGAAGGGGCTCCAGGAGAGCCGGAATTTGGGAAAGGGCTGGAGGGACAGGACACAGGGAATGGATCCCACTGGGAAAGGGGAGCTTGGGGTGGGATTTTGGGAAGGAATTCCTGGCTCCCGGTGGATTTGGATGGGATTGATCCCAGTTTTTGGGTGGAGCAGAGCAGCCAGAGCCATTCCAGGGCCACATTCCCATGGGAATTCTGCTCCTGTGGCTCCCACCCTGCTAGAGCTGCTGGGAAGTTGGGATTTCTCGGGAATTTGGGATTCCTTGGGATGAAGGAACCCCATTCCTCTGGAATGGAGAAGTGCTGGGAATGCTGCACTGGGAAGTTGGGAATTGTGCAGGATTTATTCCAGTTTTCCAGGCAGGATTGGCTTTGGGAAGCTTTGACTGGGAATTCTGAGGGAGCTGGGAAATCCTGGAATTCCAGCCCATGGAAAACCCATTCCCAGTGCAGGAATCCCACTGGAGGTGGGAGTCAGATCACTAGGAATAGGGAAGGGAAACGGGAATGACAAGGGGAGAGGAATTCATGGATCACGAGAAGGATCCGGAACCTTTGGGTCAGCAAATCGNAGCCATACCCAGGTCTGATTCCCAGATTCCTCCGGAACCATTCCTGGAGCTGATTCCTGGATCCATCCAGAGCCATTCCTGGGGCTGATTCCCAGATCCATCCAGAGCCATTCCTGGAGCTGATTCCCGGATTCATCCGGAGCCATTCCCAGTGCTGATTCCCAGGTGTCCCGGTTTTAGAGACAAAATTTTTAGGAGGAAACGCTCTGGAATGACCGCCTCCTCCCAAGGGAAAAGGGCCTCCCCCTTCCCTCCACCAATGAGAAAAATCAACAAAAGTGATGAAAGTGGAAAAAAAACCCCTGAACTATTTATTAACACGAAACAAAACTGGGAAAACTAAAGGGAAAAGAAAGGAAAGGGTGCCCGTGAGGAGCCGGTAGCTGCTCCCTCCAGTCTCGGGGAAGGGGAAGGGGAGTGCACAGCGCAGGCTGCTGGGGAAGGGCAGACGGAACGAAACCCTTTGACTCTTCCTCGGTGCCGGTTCTCCTCCTCATAGCAGGCGGTGCTGGTGGATCTCTGTGTCCCGCCGCTCCCCAGCCTGGCCTGGCCTGGCCTGGCCTGGCCTGGCCTGGCCTGGCCTGGCCTGGCCTGGCCTGGCCTGGCCTGGCCTGGCCTGGCCTGGCCTGGCCTGGCCTTCCCCGGGGTTCGGACCCGCGGGGCCACCCCGCAGCCTCCCCGGGCAGGAGATGAGAGAAGGAAAGCAGGGAGGGCAGGGGGACAGAAAGGGGAAAACAAACAAAACATTTTTCTAAGCCACCAAGAATGAAAAAAGAAATCCAGAGAAACAGAGAGAGACAGAGATCGCTGGTGCTCTCCCTCCCCCAGCCCAGCCCAGCCCCGGGGCTGTTGGGCCGAGCCCTTGAACGGACCCCGCACCTGCGGCCCCGCAGCTCCAGCCCCGCCCACCTGAAAGGTGCAGACACACCTGGGGCACTGAGAGACAGGTACGGAATAAAGGAGCCTCCTAACATCACCCCAGGACGTTGGATCCATCCAGAGCCATTCCCAAGCTTCATTCCCTACGCAGGGCAAGGACTCCCTGCGGAATTCCCTGCTGGAATTCCAGCCCTACCCCAGGCCCTGTGGGATGGGGGTGGGAAGCGTTGGAAAGCAGGAGGAAAAAATTGGGAACGGCTGAGGGAGAAAAGGCCGAATCCAGGGGGATTTTATCTCTTCTCCCAACTTTCTGACAGGATCTGAGGTGGGATGGGGCTCCACTTCCAGAGAGATGGGAAAACAGGGAGCAACCTCGAGCTGGGCCAGTGATGACAGAGCACAACTGACCTCCTTCTCAGGCTCTATTGAAGCTAGATCAAAAATCAAGGCAGGAGAGGTCCATTGGAGAAGAAACAAAAATGTTGAAATGTTTGAGACAGGAAACATCAGCCGAAAGGCCCCATCTTTCATCAGGTCCAACCACAAAGCTGTTCAGTCAGACCACGCGTAGCAGACCGGGAGTTCCTTTTGAGGTTTTATTCCTATATTTAATCTAAACTACAACTGTTCCATCTGCAGGTGCGAAACATTTAAATGCATCTGAGGCATCAGAATCGTGCCTTTCTTCGGTTCAGGAAAAAAAATTGCGCGGGCTTTAAGGAAATATCCTTTGCTTATAATCCTTGCTCCTGTTAAACACAGTGGAAATATTATCTACAGCCTTACAATGCCCCAATGCTGGCTGTCATTCCAACCGTGGTGGGGGACTCCAATGGTGATTACAAACAGGGGTACCTATTTTTGGCTACAGAAATTTGGAAGGGGACAGTTTAACTGTCTCATCTGAGTTATCAGCACGTTCCAGCTCACTGTTGCCAACTCCTGTATATGTCCTGCGGTTGCACAACTCTAACAGGGTGCGGTGTTCAGGCAAATGTGGAAAAGTAAACCCAAGTAGATATTGTTTTACTGAAATTGCTTTCACAATTCACGCAATGGTTTGGATTGGAA
>VZTZ01013598.1:113736-133572 GCA_013400955.1 Drymodes brunneopygia | reverse complement strand
CTGTATTTAGCGCAATCATCGTATTGCCCCAATGACCATTTTACCCTCCCTGGAGGGGTCGTTAGAGGAGGCCTGGCTGGGTGATGAGGCTGCAGCAGTGGAATCAACACGCTGGAAATTCACCCAGTTAAGGGGCAGTGGCATTACAGCTTTCTCATCCCCGAGCTGACACGCTGGCTGATGGAATAACGTGCTGTGATTCCAGAAAATCGCCTTCAAATCAGCTCTGTGGGGCAAGGGACAGACCTTTCAGATGGGAATCCAGGACAGGGGGCTGGAATGCTGCTGGCAGCAATTACTGAGACGGTCCTTGCGCTCTTGTGGAATTATTTTGCAGCTTGGGAATTTTCATGCGTACCTTTGTCCTCAGTTCCCAGGCAGCAGGCACACCTTAGCATCTGGGGCAAACCTGGAAATCAAGGATTTCTCTCTGCTGTGGTGTTTGTTTGTTACACGGGCTGCAAATATCCCAGGGCATCTTACCCTAGTGGATGGGGAGAGCATTTGGCTTCCTTACAAACACCCAAGGAAATTCTGAACTCTTTTTGCTGCAATAGTTTCACACTTGGAAGAGACAGAAGGCTGTTCATACATCTCTTGGTGAATCACATCCAACACAAAAAGTTTCTGTGTCAATCCTGGACACAGGGAAAGTAAGCAGGGTGATCTTTTGAGTGCTGATTGAAAACACTTTGCCAGCCTTGTTATCCACGATCCAAGCCAATTTCTTCTTGAGTCCCTGGAGCAAGCAGCCTCTGTGAATCTCCAATATTTATCAGTGTCCAGTAAGCAGGATTTATGACTTTGGTGTAGGGTGAGGAGAGCTGGCAGAAAGCAGTGAAACAATTGGCATGCAACTAAAATCCTTCAGATGATTATCCCAGCTGAGCTCTTCCCAAAATAATTGCCAAGCTAATTTAAATGTGTGGCAATAGCAGTGATATCAAAGACAGCTACACACAACATTTTCATCTTTTTATTCCTGAATTTTAAGTCAAGAGTTTTTATTATGAGATAGTTCTTTACAGAAACAGTGTAAGACCAGGTTCCTGAACTCAAGATTTTATAGGTAAGTCTGAGCAGTAAATAAAAAAAAAAAAAAGATAAATATATCTTTAAAAAAACCCAACAACCAAAACCAACCAACCACAGAGATTACTTCTCATCTGTATATTCTGAGATTTTTTATTGGCAATGTTTTTTGCAAACCTCCAAGTGTTTTAGAATGAGAAGAAGTCATTTTAAAACCATTTTTTAGAGAAGAAGAATTAGTCTGGCTATGTATGTGTGTGAGTAGAGATGAAAAAATTAGCTCCTATACTGAAAAAGATGGATATAAACATTCCTTTCAAACAATGAAATACAAAATAATTGTAGATGTTTCAGCCCAAAACATCACATCTTCCCCTGGCACAAGATAATACAGTATTTGCAAAGTTCCCACCCCAGGCATGGTTTTCCTTAGGAAATCCATGTAAAAGGCCCACTGTCAAGGACCTGGTCTTAACTACATTTCCTAACCTTAGGATAAGGAAAGATTCCTGCTTTTACTCACGTCTCCTTTCCCAAAAATACAGAAAAGAAGCAGTGTGGATGTGGGGTTATCCTGTTGATTTGTCACGGTGGCAGTTTATGCTGCACACAGGATCCAAAATGGAATTTTTAACAAGAATTTATTCATAACTCATATGAACTATATCCATCTTTTCCCTGTGTACATGTTCTCTGCTCTGCCTGCAATGTAAACATTTCAGCATTTTGCTAATGCATTATAGCTAGAACTTGAACCTAAACAATCTCCTTTCACTTTCACAGCTGAATTTAGTGCGAACAGTGAAACTGTACAAAGACGAAAAGCAATTAAAGCTATTATCTTAGTAACATATAAATAGCACCACCAAACACAAAGGAGCTAATTTCCTGCTTGAATGTCTTAGCTATTTAACATGCCTTCAGTGTTCTAGCTTAAGATGGAGTATTTTAAATAAATGTTTTGAGCTTGCACAGGGGTTTCGACAGCACAGTGCTGCTACTTGCCCTGACCTCATCTGTGGGGAGCTCTGAGGGAGGAGATTAAAGCACAGAAGCTTTTTGGAACTGCAAGGAGCAACCACCTGCATTGTAATGCTTGGAGAAACCTGTAGTACCCATGCAAAGAATAGCTAAAAACCACTGAAACCCCACCAAGCTGCTAAAATGCCTGCCTTTTCACCCAAAGTATGTTTAAAAAGTGCTCGTGAGTTCCAGTTTGAGACAACAGGATGCCTTTTTTTTTTCCTATTTACTCACCTCCTGTCACAGTATTTATCTTTCTTCAAAAGAAGAGAGGGGAAAAAATCCAATTAAGTTGCTTGCTGAGGGTGTTCACTGTGCAGTGCAGTTGCACATTGTGCTAACAAGCCTTCATGGACTAAGTAAATACTTCTTTAAAGAGCTGGTGATATCTATCAGTGCAAGAAAGATAGCAGCCTCGGGGTTTTATTAATATTTGCAGTCCTGCAAACAAAGAATCAATTAAAGAGGGCACCTAAAGCAGGAAGAGCAGTTCCTGATATTTTCCTGTAGATTCAGGTTCTTACCACTGATCAATTTGTCAACTTCTGGCCCTAGGAAAACACTGCCCTCCTCAGTAAGAAATCCTATGGCCAAGGTATCTGTAAAAATAGTGGGAAATACTGATTTCCTTCTCATTTTTGCCTGAGTGGCAGAGTGAACATCTGAGGAAATAGGAATCTTTTATCTTCATAGGGTATTTCTTTCAATTTTGTTTTGCTTTTTCCAGACTGCCTGCTCAGTCTATCATGTGTAGGAGACAGCCATGGTTCCTTCTGAATTATTTCTCACCACACACTTTCATGAGGGGGCCTGATTTTCAGCACACAGAGCGGATTGTCTTTAACATTTACTCTGAGCCACTTGGGCAGCAGCTGTTCCATAAATGCTACAGTTTTTATTTCTGCCCTTATGGAAATGCAGGAACATTCTTCTGACTGTGACAGGCCTGCCATAAGCCAGGAGGCTCCGGGGAAAAGTGGAAAAGTGTGGCTTGGATCCTCTCCCTGCAAAAAGTGCTCAAAGCAAAGGCTGTCAGGTGGATACTCAGGAGAGAAATATTTCTGGAGGGATAGACACAAATCTCAGGATACTACTTGTTTTTACACTGATCTTTTCCAGACTTGACAATTTCCAAACAATCTCCAGAGCAAACTACAGGCATTATGGTGAGGTATCTCCACAGTGTACTGAGCTGATTTGTCTTGCAAAATAGGAAATTACCCTTTGCACAATTACAGACACATGAAAAAGGTAAAGATGTGACTTGCTACAAAACCTCCTCTTGGCTGATATTGATGTCTAGGTGAATTTTAAGTCTTTTTTTTTTTAATCAAACAAGATTACAATCTCAACAGCTAGCAACAAATTTTCCTCGTATTCTGAGGAGCAATGCTGGAAATGTCTTTGTAAAAGCGAAGTTAGAAACGAAGTTGGCTCTAACAGGACAACCTGGACTTGGACCATCACATTCCTTCACTCCTGCAGAGCCCAGTTTCAAAACTTGCTATGTCCAGCTGTTGCTCCCAATCCAAAGCTCCCAGAACAAAAAGTAAGTGCTGGTCTTCACTCTGTCCTCGCAGCTTTTAAAGTGCAGCACCCCCGGGTCTGTGCCAGTGTCACAGAGCCCAGTTACAAAGCTAAGAACATCCAGCAGCTGGTCCCACAAGAAGAAACTCCAGAAGAAAGAGGCAGTGCTGGAATTCACTTTCCTTTTGTAGCCTATAAACTGCACAGCCAACAGTGAGACAATTCGTCTTCCTTTACCTGCAGAATCACAGGTAAGGTGTTCCTTCTGTTTAGAATCACATCCCTTCAGTCTCGAAGAAACATCCACAACAGAGCCCCTACACTGACTGCTCTCACTCGAGCAGTGCCAGGACAGAAAAGTGCTCGGCTTTTTCCTGGGCACTGACATAAAATGAACCACACGATGGCGGTGCAGACGTGCAAAAGAAGAAAATGCACCTCTCGCCGATCTAAAGAACCGAAAGTGCAGATCCGGGTTGAAATCGCCACTGCGCTCAAATCAACTGTGTCAGGACAAAAAGATTTCACTTCTCTCCCAAGTACAAACGCTTATTTGCCCCACACTCAAACAGCAAAATGAACTCTTTGTGCTGATACATTTTTTTATTCTCGCAGAGCTCAGCTACAAACTTGAAACCATCCGGCAAAAGCAAAGCTCACGGAACTGTCGGCTGAGAATGCAGGTGCTGCCTAGAACTTCAGCTGCACCCTGAGAACTGCTCCTCACACTGCTCAGTTTGGCATGTTGTTTCCCCTTCTCAGAGGTGGCCTTCTGAAATTTTGGCAGTGCACTTATTTTGGACGAGGTGAACAGCCATGCTCAAGATTGGTGTGCAGCTGAGGAGAGTGCCCCGGGCAGGTAATGTGCTCTGGCACTTTTGTATGTGCTCAGTTCCTGGATGTCGACTGTTCTCGAGGAGGCGATCCCATTTCTTTTGAGATGGGCTTACTGTTCCTCTCTCTGGCACAGAAAACAATTTTGGATCTGCAGATTGGGTGGTTTTAGTGACATTTAATGGCTTTTCCTAATAGGCAGCTCTGTTGTTTTGAGCTGTTGAACTGTTCTGGTGGGAATGCAAAATCCGAGCTGTTGAGCTTTCTGTCCTGGTACCTTTAGTGTGTGAGCAGTCACTGGTGCCATTCAATTTGGACCCTGGCTCTGTGAGACTGAAGGATTATGAAGGTTCACAGAGCTGAGAAGGAAAGTGCAGGTAGCAGGGTGTGTGCTGCGAGTTCTTTGGGTGCAGCTGAAGCACCTCTTTTAGGCAGCAAGAGCTTTTTAAGCTGGCACTTTTGGGAGCTCAATGTTTTCACCGGATGATTTCAACTTCACAGCTGGACTCTGCCAGAGTGAAAACATTTATTACCACAGAGGAGCTCGTGTTGCCTTTTGAATGTGGCGCAAATAAGAGCTTGTACTTGGAAGGGGAAGATCGGCAAAATCTTTTTATCCTGACACAGCTGAGTGGCGAGCAGTGACGTTTCCAGCTTGGCTCAGCACTTGGGGTGCTCGAGAGCAAGGCGAGGAGCGTTCCCTTCTTTCACAAGCCCACACCGCCATCGTATGGTTGGTTTTATGAGCGCTGACAGTGCCCAGGGAAAAGCCAGGCCTTTATCACCACCTTGCCGCCTTCAAACCAGGCCGAACACACCAGAGATTCGCATTTTCCTTCTCAGCCGTGTACAGCATCTCATCCGAAGCGTTTCCAGCTACAGGCGGGGGTCGGGCTCTGCACAGGACAAGAGGAAACGACCTCAAGCTGCGCTAGGAGAGGCTCGGCTTGGACACCACAAAGAATTTCTTCCCTTACAGAAGAATTCAGGCCTTCATTTTCCCCTTGCTGCCTGCAAAGCAGGCCAAAAACACCCGTGATTCGCACTTTCCTTTTCAGCCGGGTACAGCATTTCACCCTTAGCGTTTCCAGCCGCAGGCGGGGGTCGGGCTCTGCTCCCAGGGAACAGGGACAGGACAAGAGGAAAATGCCTCAAGCTGCGCTAGGGGAGGCTCGGCTTGGACACCACAAAGAATTTCTTCGCTAAAGGAAGAATTCAGGCCTTCATTTTCCCCTTGCCGCCTGTAAAGCAGGCCAAAACCACCCGTNCAGGCGCCGCCCCGCCCCAGGAAGGCGCAAGATGGCGGCGGCGGCGGCGCGCTGCGCCCGCGGGCTGCGGCTGCCAAGGGCAGGTGAGTGTCAGCCCCTCACGGCCCCTCACGGTGCCCTCACGGCCCCGCCGCGCCTCAGCGAGCTCGGCCTGACCGCACGCCTCTGCCCCAGCCCAGGCCGCGCTCTCCGCCTGGCTCTGCGCCAGTGGAAGCTCGCTGGAAATGAGCTGCCAAAAATCTTTTTTGCGGGCGCGGATATTATCGTGTTTCTGCCTCCCTTCCACCCTAAGGAGCTGGGGGTGGGAGCGCAAGGGCTCGGGGTGTAGTTTTGGGTGTTGGTGCCTTGTAAGCGAAAAGTTTGGGTTCCTTTTGCCGTTTCCTAGGTGACTTTGACCTTTTGGCCACGATCTGTAGTAAAGTTCAGCTACCAATATTATATTTAAAGGGTGTATTTGGCGTTTTGCCTGCGTTTAAATTGATACTACCCACACTCTTAAGTTGAGTGACATGGGAGATAGCAAACGGGTTTTGTTGGTGAAGGGGAGGGAGGAATTTAATATCCTTTTGATGGGACCAGCGTGTCCTTTATTCACCTATGTGGCTGTCAGGCAGCCTGTCGGGACAAAACGGGAGATGTGGTGTCTTTTTCCAGTTCGTGGGGCTGGGAGAGAACAGGGATAGACAAACTTTTGGGTAGAGAAAAAGGTGCTTCGGGTTTGCTGTGGGTATTTGAGCTTTAATTCATAGAATCACAGGATGATTGGGGACCTTAAATGATCATCTCATTCCAACCCCCTGTCATGGGCAAGGACACCCTCCACCATCCCAGCTTGCTCAGAGCCACATCCAGCCTGGCCCTGGACACTTCCAGGGATGAGACAGCCAGAGCTTCTCTGGAAAAAATGGAATTTGAAGCAGGTTTACAGTAGTGATCGGCCGTGTAACCATAGCTGGTGATAATTTATGGCAGACAGACCTTGTAGAGTCATGGAACAAGGGAAGATGTTCATCACTAAACACCTTACAGTGTAAGGCAAGCACAACAGGTACCCAAAGGGTGGGATCACAAAACAGTGATCAGATATTATTTTTTAATATGGCAGTGATAGCATTATGAAGGGCCTGCCACCAATAATTTTTGCAGAAATAGCAGCAAAAAAGCCACTCAGTAGTATCCTAATGCTGTCCTGTTTCCACGGCTCCCAAGTTTNGTACAGCATTTCACCCTTAGCGTTTCCAGCCGCAGGCGGGGGTCGGGCTCTGCTCCCAGGGAACAGGGACAGGACAAGAGGAAAATGCCTCAAGCTGCGCTAGGGGAGGCTCGGCTTGGACACCACAAAGAATTTCTTCGCTAAAGGAAGAATTCAGGCCTTCATTTTCCCCTTGCCGCCTGCAAACCAGGCCAAAAACACCCGTGATTCGCATTTTCCTTCTCAGCCGTGTACAGCATTTCACCCTTAGCGTTTCCAGCCGCAGGCGGGGGTCGGGCTCTGCTCCCAGGGAACAGGGACAGGACAAGAGGAAAATGCCTCAAGCTGCGCTAGGGGAGGCTCGGCTTGGACACCACAAAGAATTTCTTCGCTAAAGGAAGAATTCAGGCCTTCATTTTCCCCTTGCCGCCTGTAAAGCAGGCCAAAACCACCCGTGGTTCGCACTTTCCTTCTCAGCCGTGTACAGCATTTCACCCTTAGCGTTTCCAGCCGCAGGCGGGGGTCGGGCTCTGCTCCCACGGAACAAGGCACAGGATGTGAGGAAACGGCTTCAAGCTGCGCTAGGAGAGGCTCGGGTCGCACACCACGAAGAGCTTCTTCCCTAAAAGAAGAATTCTTTCTTGGACGCCGCAATAAGCTGCCCAGGCTGGCGGTGGAGTTACCATCCCCGGAGTTACCGTTGCACGCTGAGGTGCTTAAGGAAACACTTCCGGCACCATAACCTGGCTGACCCGACAGCGCTGAGCCGCGGGTTGACCTCCCTACCCTCCACAAGCTCCTCCACGCTAATGAACTCGGTGACATTTTAATTAAATTGACGCTTCCTGAGGGGACCCGGCGGCCCCTGAGGGACCCCCCCTCAGAAAGCAGCCCCGCCGTGCGCAGGCGCGCTGCGCCCGCAGCCCCGCGCAGGCGCCGCCCCGCCCCAGGAAGGCGCAAGATGGCGGCGGCGGCGGCGCGCTGCGCCCGCGGGCTGCGGCTGCCAAGGGCAGGTGAGTGTCAGCCCCTCACGGCCCCTCACGGTGCCCTCACGGCCCCGCCGCGCCTCAGCGAGCTCGGCCTGACCGCACGCCTCTGCCCCAGCCCAGGCCGCGCTCTCCGCCTGGCTCTGCGCCAGTGGAAGCTCGCTGGAAATGAGCTGCCAAAAATCTTTTTTGCGGGCGCGGATATTATCGTGTTTCTGCCTCCCTTCCACCCTAGGGAGCTGGGGGTGGGAGCGCAAGGGCTCGGGGTGTAGTTTTGGGTGTTGGTGCCTTGTAAGCGAAAAGTTTGGGTTCCTTTTGCCGTTTCCTAGGTGACTTTGACCTTTTGGCCACGATCTGTAGTAAAGTTCAGCTACCAATATTATATTTAAAGGGTGTATTTGGCGTTTTGCCTGCGTTTAAATTGATACTACCCACACTCTTAAGTTGAGTGACATGGGAGATAGCAAACGGGTTTTGTTGGTGAAGGGGAGGGAGGAATTTAATATCCTTTTGATGGGACCAGCGTGTCCTTTATTCACCTATGTGGCTGTCAGGCAGCCTGTCGGGACAAAACGGGAGATGTGGTGTCTTTTTCCAGTTCGTGGGGCTGGGAGAGAACAGGGATAGACAAACTTTTGGGTAGAGAAAAAGGCGCTTTGGGTTTGCTGTGGATATTTGAGCTTTAATTCATAGAATCACAGGATGATTGGGGACCTTAAATGATCATCTCATTCCAACCCCCTGTCATGGGCAAGGACACCCTCCCAGGTTGCTCAGAGCCACATCCAGCCTGGCCCTGGACACTTCCAGGGATGAGACAGCCAGAGCTTCTCTGGAAAAAATGGAATTTGAAGCAGGTTTACAGTAGTGATCGGCCGTGTAACCATAGCTGGTGATAATTTATGGCAGACAGACCTTGTAGAGTCATGGAACAAGGGAAGATGTTCATCACTAAACACCTTACAGTGTAAGGCAAGCACAACAGGTACCCAAAGGGTGGGATCACAAAACAGTGATCAGATATTATTTTTTAATATGGCAGTGATAGCATTATGAAAGGCCTGCCACCAATAATTTTTGCAGAAATAGCAGCAAAAAAGTCACTGAGTAGTATCCTAATGCTGTCCTGTTTCCACGGCTCCCAAGTTTTCCTAGCCCCTTGAGGAAAGGAGCAGCTTTGAGGCAGTATCCCATGGATCTGGCTCTTTGCATCTGTCCCTGTCTCCTCGCTCCAGAGCTGTGATACAGGAGGATTGCTCTGCTGTGTTTTATATTTTTACTGAGTGTTCTTTGCTTGCTTCACCTTCGACTCACAGTAAGCTTTACCTGTTGTTTAGGAACTGATAACCTTTGTCTGCTCCTTCCCTGTCTCAGTTTGGTCCTTGGCCTTACCAACAACTTCCCGGGCCTGCTCCCCTGTGACCTCTCCAGCTCTCTCTGAAACAGCCCATGAGGAGTCTCAGCATGACATATTAGAGACAAAACACCTGTGATGAGAAGACCAAGCTGTAAGTGAGCGGTGCCAAATCCCAGCTAACGTCCCAAACTCTGTCCTGTTCCCTGCTGCAGGTCATGGAGTCTCTGTCCTGACTGCAGCTCCGTCAGTGCTGCAGCAGCACCGGCAGGTCCATCACGCCGTGATCCCTCACGGGAGGAGTGGCAGATCCTCTGTCAGTGGCATTGTGGCCACTGTCTTTGGAGCCACAGGTTTCCTGGGACGATACGTTGTCAACCGCCTAGGTAATGCTCGCCAGGAGTGCTGATTGAAAACAAAACAACAAAACAATGTTCAACAAAACTTGAGCAGTCTTTAGGTTGCAGGGTGATGTGGAAGTCTCTGGCATTTTGGATCTTAAAAGTGTTGTCCAGTCTGCTTGTGTTCCAGCATGTGGCAAGTAGTAAAAAGTGTTTTAATCAAGATGATTTTGGAGCTTTGGAAGGTTAAGGTCATTAAAAGAAGTCCTGCTCCTCTGTAGAGTGCAAATCTGAGGAGAGCTACAGCATGTGTTTGATTTTTCTGGTTTTAGCCTTATTAGGACATTTTACTAAAAGGTTTGCAGGAGTTTGATTAGAATTCTTTAAAATTGTCCTTTTGATTTTTAATTTCGGAAAATAACCCCTACTGCTATTTTCCCCTCCTTCTTTTCATGCAACTTAAAAAGTGTAAATATCCCTGTATATATTCCATTTTTTAGGTATTGTGCTATGTTTATAGGACACACCATTTTTGTTGTTGCCTGTTAAAAAGCTTCAGTATTTTGTCTTACAAGTCTGAAGGAAAGAATCCTGTTTAAAAGTCCAATTATGTAGGTTCAAGAAGAACCTCAGTTCTGTTCTACTTTTAGCTTTACAGATACACATTCAAGATACCTATGTCTGATTGTAGTGCTTTAACGCCAGGAAAAAAAAAGAGAGCTTTGTTTATTTAGAAGTTCATCTACTGAAAGTGATGCAGTTTGAAACGTTGGGGTTTTTGTGGCCCTTCAGGTCGCATTGGCTCTCAAGTGATCATCCCCTATCGCTGTGATCAGTATGACCTGATGTACCTGCGGCCCATGGGGGACCTGGGGCAGCTTCTCTTCATGGTGAGTCTGGCTTTGACATCAAGCACAAAGCCCTGGCTACACAGGGCAGCCTCCTAATCCTTCTCAAAGACACAGCTTCAGCTGTTGTTCAACCTGCCAGGGGGAATGTTGTGAAAGAGCTTGCTTTGGTGATGTCTGTTTACACTTTATCTCATCTTGTTCCCATTTGATGCTCTGCTTGCAGGAGTGGGACTGTTGGGACAAAGACTCCATCCGAAGGGCCGTGGAACACAGCAATGTGGTCATTAATCTTGTTGGAAAGGAATGGGAAACAAAGTAATTCTCTTTTTTGTTGTTCTTTTCCTGTATATGGTAGATTTGTACCAGGTGTTGTAGCCATGTTTTACAGCATGTGTGTGCAGTGATGCTGCCATTGTTCTTGGCTTCTTTGAAAAGGCAACCCCAACATTTTGAATATAAAATGTCTTTAAATGGTTTGCTCCAGCCCTGGTTGTGATCTGCTCTGGAGAAGTGCATTCTTTCCAAAATTTTTCAATGTACAGCTTTTGTTCTATCAGAAAATTCAAATGTGCTGCTTTCACACAACTCATAGGTGTTCCCTGAGTGCCTTCCTGTAGATGACAGAGCCTCACCAGCTTCTTATATTTACATTGACATTTTATTTATATTAAATTCATATTTACATTATACTTAGGTTATTACAGAAGTAAGATTTCATTCTGTCACTTGGACATAGTGACGAGTTGTAGCCTGCTAGAATAAGCCATGGTCAAACAGGAATAGCTGATGGAGAGTCCCTAAGATTATGACTAATAACATCATTCCTTGATAGAATTTTGGCACAGACAATATTAGCTGCAGAAGCATTTCTTAATAATAATCCCTAAGAATAGTTCCTTTCTGAAATCCATTAAAAAATTCCCATATTTATTTGAGGTTAAAAATACCTGCACAGCCACCTTCTGTGTGTGTGTTCATGCAATTATGTCCACTTTATTTAAAGCCTTGTGCAGAGCTGCCAGACAAAAATTTATTTGTGAGATTTGCTTTTATATGGTGCATATGTTTGCTCCTAGTAGACAGAAACAAATGTAGATACCAGTTTGATCTCTGTTTACAAACCCACTGCTTTTGTTGCCCTTTTTTCTATGAACAGCCATTTGATGTTCAGAATTTCTGGACTTGTGTAAAAAGTATGATTTCTATAAAAGACAGGTTCTTTTATTACTGAAAGGAAGTGTGAGGGCAACAACAGAAAGTTTTATTCTATTTAAAAATCCCCAAACTTTATTCTTGGAACAGTTTTAACAGATTCAAACAGATAATCTTGGTCCATGTTGAAAACTTTTGGACATTACAGAACTTAACCACTGTGTGGCACAAATGTTTTAATCCCATATTTTATGCATGTGGGTGTCAGTGGAGGTGCTGAAACCCTGAGATCAAGTTCTCTGATTTGTTAAACATGAGGTCAGAGCAACCATTGTAATCATCCCAGAGCCTATAAAAAACTTGGGCAGGAAGAAAAGGAAAGTAAGATTAGATGGAGAGATGAGTCAAAAAAAGCAAAGCCTGCCATGAAATACTTTCTCCTTGCCTTGTACTGGTGTCCAGGCTCCTCTGTGTGTATTGATGTTGTTTGAAACTCCATGGTTACAGGAGGGATGTTGTTCTTTCTCGTGTGTTTCTAAATCTGTTTCGGTGAGCAGAGCAGGAGTGATGGTTCCCAGGATCAGATTACTTATTGAAGGCTCAAAAATAACTTTGTATTTTTAAGGCTTTCTTTGGACTCCAGTGGGATCTGAGGAGCTGTGGGAGGAGATAAGGACACAGAGGGAGGTGTTTGGATGTTTGGTACCCAAAGGAAATGGTCAAGGTGCAGGGGTGCTTACAGGGACAGTATAATGACATGGGAAGCCAATTATCTTTCTTGCAGTCTTGGGATAGTTGGAAAGAATTTTGGGGTTGTTGCCAGCCTATAAATCAGTTCTGCTTGGAGACAGAGCTCCTGTATTGTTCTTGATCAGATCCCAAGCTGGTTTACAGTATAACCCCCTAATTTAGGCCCCTTGAATCTCATACAGTGCAGGAGGATTTTTCTTGCTTCTCCTAGCAGTCCCTTTCAGCTCTGTAATGGTTCTAAATGCTCTGACAAATTGTTTTTCCATTTGCATGAGCACCTCTGTGTTCTCTGGTTTGTTTTTGTCTGCTTCCCCTGTGCCAAGCATCTGCCCTGACTTGTGCTGCTCAGAAATTTTGAGCTTCTTTGTCGTGTAGTTAAGTGTGTCGAATCAAGGGAAATTTTGAACAGGGCTTGTAAAAACACAGCCTTGCTCAAGAGTTCAAGATGCAGGAGTGCTTCTCCTAATAAATATAACCTGTTTTCACTTTCACTGGGAGGTTTCTATTTGTCCCAGACAAGTGGGCAAGAGGGTTTGTCATACTGATTTAATCTTACCAGGTGAAAAAGCAGAGAAGCTAAAATTGAAAATTACAGTTGCAATTTCACTTGCCTCTAATTTTTATTACATGAAGGGTCCATCGTTAAGGGATATTTTGTTTCTAACAAATCGTTTCAATATAGGTTTTTGATAATACATTCAATTGATACATAATGATTGCCTTTAGGATGATTGACAGCCATTTTTGATTGCTCTTAAAGTAACATTTGGGTTTTGCCTTGCTTTAGAAACTTCAGATTTGAAGATGAATTTGTAAAAATTCCTCAAAGTATCGCACAGATAAGTAAAGAAGCTGGTGTGGAAAAATTCATTCATATCTCTCACCTGAATGCTAACATCAAGAGTGCTTCTAAATACCTCAGGAACAAAGTAAGTCTGGAATCCACTTAAATCTATTTCCTGAGAATATACTTTGTGTGTGGTTTGGGTTTGTTTTTTTTCCCCCAGCTGGGTCTGTTTGAAGGAAATCAGTGTATGAACTTACTGAAGACTCTTTCCTGCAGCTGAGAAATGTTTGGACTTTCTGTGAGATCTTTATCTTACTGCAGCATCTCAAGGCACAAATGACTTAGATATAAATAATTTTTGTGCTACTGATGGCATCATTTCTTTCAGTTCTGTAGTCAAGGATGCGTTCTGTTATGAAAGGCATCTGCTTGGTTCAGCATGGATCTAATGAATGTGTCTGTTTTAATTGGTAGGCTGTGGGAGAGGAGGTGGTGAGGGAAGAATTTCCAGATGCTGTGATTTTGAAGCCCTCTGAGATGTTTGGGAGAGAGGACCGATTTCTCAATCATTATGCAAGTATGTACTCTTGGGATAATAAACCCGTGTGTGATTTGTGCAGCTGCCTGTAGAGAGCAGAGAGAACGTGGGATTTGCTTCTGAAAAGCAGGCAGGTGTGCTTTTATCAGGAAGGTGTGGGAAACAGAGCAATGTACTAAATTCTCACCTCTTGACAGAATTCTTCCTCAGTCTAGTTAGATGTTGCTCTTTGTTTTTATTTTTGTAATCTTATTGGGGGGGGGTGTGTACTAGTGGGTTTTTTATTTAGATTGTTCTCACCTGAGGTCTGGTTGTTTTAACCCCCAAAGTCATTTATCAAGTTGGTCAAATGTAAAAATCCTCCTGAGTTTTTTTGGGCTCAGAAGCTCCAATAATGTCTGATGTACTTGCAACAAAATTCCTGCACAAGATAGAGTGGAACCAGTTTCTGTCTTGCAAAGTTGAGATATGTCTGAGCCACTCTAAGGAAACAGCAAATGCAGCCCTCTCATTGCTGTTAATACAAAAACTAAATGTGTGCTGCTGCAGTTGGCTGGGAATTCTTCCCAATTCTATTTTTTTTTTAAGTGAAGTCAGTTTTTTAGTAGAGATCCACACTCAGTGTGGTATAAAATGTCTTGGTTATTCTGGTCCTGAAAGGATTCCCAGATTTCCTCTTTTTTTCTGTCAGACATGCGCTGGTTTGGTGGTGTGCCTCTTATTGCTTTGGGCAAAAAAACAGTCAAGCAACCAGTCTATGTAAGTTTTCCATAAAATCCCAATCCCAGCTCCTCAGTGGGTGGATGTGTTGCTCTGTAAACCACCTGTGGAAGAGGAGTGTGTGCATGTATTCCTGTTTTCTCTTGGTGACTGTCTGCATTTGTTCCTCACAGGTGGTTGATGTAGCAAAGGCAATTGTTAATGCAATTAAGAATCCTGATGCAAAAGGAAAAACATATGCCTTGCCTGGGTAGGTCACTTTTTCTGATTCTAATTAGCTGTAGTACTTCTTCTTGGTGTCATTTTTTGGCATGCTGCACAGTACATTTAATTTCTCCATCCATGCACACAGTTTGAGCTGCAATAAATTCCACCTCCTTTTTGGGAGGAAAAATGGCTCAAGCTCTTACTGTGAGTACTCTGAAAATCCTAATCTGGGCCCCATTGCATTTCATGTGTTGTATGTGCACACAAAGAAATAGGCAGCTTGGGAAATCTGCTAGACAACATGGATTTGAGGAGAAATCTGGTCAAGCTGTGTAGAAACCACCTGGATTTAGAATGAGTTAGAGGCAGTGGATCCACAGTTAGAGACTGGATTTGCAGGTTTCCCAGAGAAGCTGTGGCTGCCCCATCCCTGGAAGTGTCCAAGGCCAGGTTGGATGGGACTCTGAGCACCCTGGGATAATGGGAGGTGTCTCTATCCATGGCAGGGGTTGGAATGAGATGGTTTTTAAGGTCCCTTCCAACCCAAACCATTTTATGATCTCTGGGAACCTTTCTGGAGAGCATGTCAGTTGAAGGCTCAGTGTTCATGCCTGTAACCCCAAAATTTGGCATCTTTGAGAATCCTGGGTTTATCAAACTGCTCAGCAGTGTGCTCATATGGTGTCATAGAGCTTTTCAGAATGTTTTGGAATGGCAGCAAATTGCCTGGAAAGCCAAGGGAGATACTGGCTGCTCAGTCTGAGCCATCTAGAGAGCCTAAAATGCCAAGGCAGAGTCTGAACAAGAAAGGAACAGGAATTCCCAATGGTTTATGTTACTCTTAGGCAGGTGGAATGGGAGACTGAATGCTTCATTCTCTCCATCTTGAGAAAGAGGGAATTTTTTGGGTAATTCATCTTAGCTTCTTCCTCTCGCTTTCAAATAGAACAAGATATTCTTAGTCAAGTAAAGGCAAGTGAATCAATTTCCCTGCAGTCATTTCCTACCAAAGATGGGATGTCTTGTTAATAAAACATCCTTAATTCTCCAGTTGCTTTCTGGCTTCCAAGTGGGCTTGTACGAACTCCTGTAACAGTGCTGGAAATCCTGAGTTCAGAATTGGAGTCAGCATGGAGGAGGCACATTTCAGAGCACACAGAATACACTTCATCCAGTGTGGCTGTGATGGCTTAGCCTTGGCTAGCAGCCAAATGCCCACTGTTCCTTTCTGCCACTCCCTCTCCATGCTTTTCCCCAGCTCCAGGCTGCATTCCTCCAGGATAAACCTGCTCTGCCTTGGGCTCCCTGTGAGCTGCAGGGGAATCTCTGCTGACAAATTATTTGGATTGAAGAAACAGGCTTTTTGTAGCCTTGTGGGTGGGTGGAGGGTTTTAAATTGTTTTTTTTCTCTTGCTGCAAGTATTGAGGTGTAGCTGACTGGGGTGTGATGTTTGCTGCTTTCCCTTGCAGCCCTCACCGGTACCTCCTGTACGACTTGGTCGAGTACATCTACACCGTGGCCCACTACCCCTTCATCCCCTACCCGCTGCCACGGCCTCTCTACCAGTAAGTGGGACCCCAATTCAGTGAGCTCTTGGCAGCACAGAAGCAGAAATACCTGTTCCAGGTTATTTAACACAATGAGGTTGCAGAAATTGCCTTTCTTGAGGTGCTTGTTAGCCAGATTTGAGCCTTCAGCTCCAGGACGGCGTTTGATGAGCTGGGACATGGAATGTGTGCTTGCAGTGAGCTTAACGTAGCTGTTTGTTCCAGAGCCATTTCTCCCTGCCATCTGGGGACAGGATGAGAGGATGTAGCTTCAAGCTGCTCCAGGGGAGGCTCAGGTTGGACATCAGGAAGAATTTTTTCACTGNAGAAGCAGAAATACCTGTTCCAGGTTATTTAACACAATGAGGTTGCAGAAATTGCCTTTCTTGAGGTGCTTGTTAGCCAGATTTGAGCCTTCAGCTCCAGGACGGCGTTTGATGAGCTGGGACATGAAATGCCTGCTTGCAGTGAGCTTAACGTAGCTGTTTGTTCCAGAGCCATTTCTCCCTGCCATCTGGGGACAGGATGAGAGGATGTAGCTTGAAGCTGCTCCAGGGGAGGCTCAGGTTGGACATCAGGAAGAATTTTTTCACTGGAAGGGTGGTTGAACATTGGAGTGGGTCACCCAGGGAGGTGTTGAAGTAACAACTGAACCTGGTACTTAGTGCTCTGGTCTGGTTGACCAGGTGGTGATGAGCAAAGGTTGGACTTGATCATCCTGGAGGTCTCCAACTCAAGTGATTCTGTGACTGAATGACTTTGCTGAATCAAGGAGTAGCAAAAGGTCCTAATTTGATAAAATTAGTAGCAAACCAAATGGTTTTTAATACCACCACAGGGAAAATCTGTGTGTGTGTTGCTGACTGCAGGCCCTGACAGATTTTTGTGCACAATCTTAAGGAATTGATACTGTCAGCTGTCCTTCCAGTCTGGTAAGCACTGCCACCCTGGGCAGGTGTGGGCATGGATTGACTTTCTAGGTCAGTCCTGAGTATGGATTGGAGTCAGTGTTGGAGGGAAGTTTGTTCTGGGATCTTGACCTGGCAATTTGAGCAGTGGCCTTGTGAGCAAGCATTTCTTTGTCTGTATATGAGATCAGTGATATCTTTAGAAGATGGTGCTGAATGGGGAGGCAGGAAGGGAAAGGTGAAGCATCACTTCAGCTGACTGGAGCAGGCTGTTAACATGCACCAAGGATAGTAACAGTGCATGAAAAAGATCAGGATAGATCTGAGCCTGGGCCTGATCCTTAGGGCAATAATCACATATTTTTGAAGAGTTACCTCAAACAGTAAATGCCATTTCAGAAGTTGTCCTCAGCATAATGGGGCTGTGTTATTATTTGGCATCCTGATCCTCCTAATTTTTAGTATAATGCAAATTAATAAGCTGAATAAGTCACCACAGTTGGAACCCTCCTGCCAGTAGGACTCAGCACTGGATCCATGGAAGTGCTGATGGATAATGCTTAGAGCATCCTAAAATGTTGTGGCTGTTCCTGCATTGGCTGCAAGAGGCACCAGGTTATAACATGGCTCAGCTGACACAGAGCAGCTTGTTAAAAAGGTGCCATGTGGGTGCTTTTAAGTTTTAGTCACATTTGCTGCAGTCCATTTTATGCTTTTTTATTTATGGGCTAAACTGTGATATTCCATATTTTTGATAAAAGAATGCACCTAAAAGGCAGATGAGCCTGGCTGTGTTTATGTGCAGTAGCTCTGTAACACCTTAATCTGCCAGGTGAGCACTTCAGCAGGAGGTTCTGCCTGTTCAGGAAGAGATTCTGCTCTTGGTCCACTGAGCAAGAGCAAGAGCTGTACCATTCTTTTCTTTTCCATGTCAGATTTCCTTTCTTTCAGGGGAAACTTCATCTCTGAAAACTGCAGATATCCCAATCCTTACCCTTTTTATAGATTGCTCCAGATTCCACCAGCTTGTTTGTGTAGCTGATAACTCATTTTGTTGTCAGCAAGTGTGTTTTCTCCTGCAGGCATTGAATCCAGCTTGGTGACTAATTGGATTGCTGCCTACACTGGCAGGGAACAGAGTTTGGATAAAAGGCAGGGGCAAGCCTGGGCCCTCTGGTGTGTGGGGAATTGGATGTGGGGTTTGCTTTCCCCACCCACTAATGCTCATTCTGACTTCTAGAGATCTACTTCTCCATAAAGTAATTGATCCAGTAATTCAGGAACAGTTAATTACCAGAAACACAACTAACAACTTGGTGGCTGGCACGTTCAGTGCTTTAATGAACTCAAAGCTTGCAAGAACAGCTTCAGAACGAGCTCTTGCTCTCTGTCTATTAAGTTTGAAATACTTTTTACCAGATCTTGTTACCCTCTGCATATCTGGGTAAATGACTGCATTTTTGCAATATTTCTTCTGTTCACAGTTTAGTTGCAAGATTCTTTGAGATGAATCCGTTTGAACCGTGGCTGACACGGGACAAGGTGGATCGGGTAAGTGTGGGACCAGCCAAAAATCCCTCCTGGGAAATCTTCCTTGTGCAGTTGTAACTCCCACTTTTGTAATTCTGCATTCCCCAAATACACATGAAAACAGCTGAGAGTGGAGGTTGGATGAGCAAAGTGATGGAGGACAGTGAGTTTATGTACCTCTAGATGCACTAAAATCACTTCTGGTGCTTTTAACAACTGAAGTTGAGCTGACACCCTGCACACATTCCTTAACGTTTCTTGGGAGAATGTTGCCACTTCATGTTTATTCCTGACTTCTCAGAGTGTTTCAGTGGGGGTGGAGAAATAAGTTGCAAAAAGCCAACTGCAAAAAGGTAGAAAAAAGTAGGAATTGGCAAGTATTAGTGTCAAAATTTGGCATATGTGTAGGCTAGCAAAGATAGTCATGTACATTCTCTAAACTTTTCTGCTTTCTCAATTATGGAGTGACTCTCCCAACTGTTTTGCAGCATTGGAAATTCAATATAATTTGTTATAACACAGTATCAATAGCCTGCTTTAACCTAATTGTCCTCCAGTATATAATTGTAACATCTCCAAAAACCTCTCTTCCAGCTGCCTTTGTAGTTTATTGAGTTACATTTCTTAAAATAAGCCTGCACCAGATCACAAAAACTGCTGCAAGTCAGCTGTAGCATAGGTAGTGTAAGAGGGAGTTTCTCCATGTCACTTCTGGGTCTGATTGTTCTTCTTTCCAAGCTTTTCTTCCTGAAATAATGTATATAATATTTGATGTGTTTGACTTAAAGACCTTTCAAGGATCCAACAGCATCATAGAAATCCTCATTTTCTAAGATTTAGTTCATATGTGTTGTATATGTGGTAATAGAATTAAATATTTGTCCTGTGAAGAACCATGTTCTAAACTGTAAACAGAGTGAAACAATCTACCAGAGGTGATAATTCCACACCCATTTTCTTGACAAAGCAGATTCTCCATAATTTGAGTTCAGGTATAGCCTTGGAGTTCTGCTTAATTTTGTGGTTGCGATGCTGTAACCTCCCTGATAATGTGTGGAGAGAAAAGGAAGGCACTTCCTGCATGGTATTTCTTCCTGAATTAAAGCCTGAAGGCCTTTTTGCTGAATGCAGAATATCTTCACCTCCTGTTGAAGGTCTTGGTGTTCCAGACTTTGTGTAATTATGCCCCAGCTCTGAATCTTTCCTCCTCCTCCACTTCTTTTGCCAGGAGAATGATTGCATTGCGTGTAATGCTGTTCGTTTCAAGTCAATTGTCTTTTTTTTTTTT
>VZTZ01013598.1:99838-113718 GCA_013400955.1 Drymodes brunneopygia | reverse complement strand
TTTTTTTTTTTTTTCTTCTTCTCCCTCACCCTCCCCGTTCTTGCTGAAGTTTCACATGACAGACATGACATTTCCTGACCTTCCTGGTTTTGAAGAGCTGGGGATTGAGCCAACCCCCCTGGAACAAAAAGCCATCGAAGTCCTGCGCCGTCACCGCAGGTTCCGCTGGTTGGACGCTGAGTTGGAGGAAGCAAAGCCCAAAACACAGCCCGTGTAACAGCTGGCAAGGGGGATGCCTAAACCTCCTTTCAACTGCCTTTGGATGACCCATCTTCTCTGGAGAACTGTGTACATACTGAGTAAAATCTATTAATCATGTAAATTGTATTTTACCAGTGTTGTCTTTTCAGTTCAGGGCAGGGCTGTCGCTGCAACGCAGATTTTCTCTCTGCCACAAAAGCAGATTATGTGGTTGCTTAGCTGGTGGGCATTGCAGTGTTCTCAAGGTTGGGACTAGAGGGAATGTGTTTAACACTTGTCCCTTTCTCTCTTGGCTCTCAAAGGAGATGTATCACTGAGCTTTAGCTGCTCAAATGATTTTGAGAGTGTTGCAGTTCAGGACTGGGTTGCCCAGAATGTGCCCTCTCCAAGAGGGATTGCTGGGAATGCCACCTATCCAGATTGAGATCTCAGACAAAGCCCTGGTTTTAAGTTCTTGACTCTCCTAAACTTGGTTTTCTGCCCTGAATGTGGCTCTTAAAGAAATTGCCAACCTCCTTTCAGGGAGCTTTAGAGAGCCACAAGATCTCCACTGAGCTTCCTTTTCTCCAGGTTAAACACCCCCAGCTCCCTGAGCTTATTGCTGTAGCCAGGGAACAGAATCTCACTCTTCCTGTGTTGCCAAACTACTGTGAAGCTCCTGGGCAAAGTGTTTCTCAAATTTGAAGAGCTTCCACATTTTGTTGTTCCACATCAAAACTGCTGCTGCTGCTGTTTACTCTGTGAGGAAGAGGTGGGCTCTTGTGTAGTGTGAGTTTTTTGATCCTGCCTTCGAAGGAAGTATTCAATTTGTCTCTCATGGATTGTTTATTTTTCTTTTGATAACATAAATTCATTGCTTTTAAAATAAATCTGCCAGTTCAAAAGCTAGGACAAACTGGGAGTGAAGTGCATATTGTCAGTAATTTGAGCCTCAACTTTGATTATTTTTGACTACCAGCTTTTCTCTATCAGACCCTAATTCTGTAATCTCATTAGCACTCATTTGACAGGTGTGGCCCTGATCTCGATGTATTGCATGTTGCTCACATCCTGCTGTGAAAGCAGTTGTGTTCCTGAGCTCTTCACAAGAGTACAGAGATGCAATTATCACAGAGCCCTGCATGGCCAACGAGCAGTTCCCATTTTCAGATGGCAGAGTGCTGCAGGAAAAGCTGGCAAAGGCAGTGCTGGAATGTGAGGTGCCACTTTGGGGAATGTTTACCATGCTGCAGTGATGGATTTATTTTCCCCCACAGCTTTCTCAGTTGCACCCCAGAGCTCTCCTACAGGATTTTAATTAAGATTTTAATCTCGTTAGAGATTGGGAAGGGGGTGAGTATCTGTGAGAAATGGACTTGAGGCAGCTGTTCCACATCAGGAATGTGGGTGGAGCATCACACCACAATACTTTGCCTTCCACAGCACTTCTCCTTCCCACCTTGCAGAAACTATGCTGGGATTTCTCATTAGTTAACCCTTCTGAAGCAATTCCTTCATTTTGTAATACAGCCCTGAGTACAGAACTTCCATAATCCATAGAAATCCATGGAAAAGACCTCCAAGATTAAGTCCAATCTTTGATGGCCACCTTGAGAATTAGAGCACTGAGTGCCATGTTCAGTCATCCCTTGAACACCTCCAGGGATGGGGACTCCACAGTGTCCCTGGGCACCCCCTGCCAGTGCCTGGTCACCCTTTCCATGGAGAAATTCTTCCTGATGTCCAACCTGAACCTCTCCTGGTGCAGCTTGAGGCTGTTTCCTCTTGTCCTGTCTCTTCTTACCTGGGAGCAGAGCCTGACACCCACCCTGCTGTCCCCTCCTGTCAGGGAGTTGTGTATGCCCAGAAAGTCCCCCCTGAGCCTCCTTTTCTCCAGGCTGAGAAAAGCTTAAAGGTTTCTCCAGTTGCTTAGAGGGCAGATTTTAATGGCTGAGAGGAGCATTCATGCTGGCATTAATTATTCTGTAGTTACCTCTCCCTCCCTGCTGTTATTTCTTCTTTTCCCTCTGCCCTAAGAAATGCTCAGAGATACAATTCTGCGAAATGAGATCAGAGGAGTGTTACATTTAAAGTAATCCAAATTCTGAGTAATTAATGAGAATATTACTGCAACTTCTTTGAGTTGGGGGAGCAGAAGGGCGCTGACAACCGAGCAAAGGGAAGCTGGTGGCACAGCAGAGAATGGTGATGATGTTCTCCTTACAATGAGTTACAGCCTGGCCCTCACTCCCTAACTCCATTCCTTCTTGGAAAAGCTCAGGGCAGCGCTAGCATCACTTGGCCACGTGGCAAACTACGGAATGGGAATTGTGCTTCTCATCAGCACCCGGGAACGTCAGGGATTTTGTTGTGGGGATTTTGGAGTTCCCAGCTGGAGAAGCACCTGGAGCGAGGTGTGTGCATCGCTCTGCCCCTCCAGCCACAGCCTTGGCTTGCACTGAGCCGCCAGCAGTGGGAGCTGCTGCTCAGCGAATCCTCATCCCGCTTTCCCACCCACCTCCGCTGCAACTTCCCTGCCCAAAATTCATCCTCTGGCCTGGTACAGCTGATTAAAAAGCCATTAAATACCTCCCTTTAAAGTTTTTTTCAAGATGCACATCCAAAGGGTAGTGGTGGACAGTGGTCAGCTGTCCTGCTGGACATCGGGGGTGAGTGGTGTCCCTTCAGGAGGCACCAGTGTTACTGAATAGCTTTTTTAATGATGTGGTCAAAGGGGTGGAGTGCACCCTCAGGAAGGCTGCAGATGACACTAAAGCAGAGCTGTCACACCTGAAGGACAGAGGAACCTGGCACAGGTTGTCCAGAGAAGCTGTGGCTGCCCCTGGAAGTGTCCAAGGCCAGGCTGGACGGGGCTCTGAACAGACAGAATAATTGAATCTGTCACTGGGGGATTTGATTAGCTCTGACCAAACCTTGAGTTGTGAAACTGTGATAATCAACAATAAGATAATTTACAAAAAAACCCTCACACTGCTTCCATTCACATCTTTTTTAGCTTGACTTCTCCAAAGTCAGGAGATAAATTCAGATTTACCTTTTCATTTTCTTCCCTCTTTGTGAAATTGCAGCCCTGTTGAAACACCAACTGTACTTGTTATCAACGGGGTGCAGGGCCCTGCTTGCAGCAAGTGCACTCCAGTCAGGGTCAGTGAGCAACAGTGAGCCAAACTATTATTTTAATTTCATCTGTCTTGTTACAAAAGCAAGAGAAGGAAAACTGTAGTTTTTAGAAAGTTAGATGATTTACTCTTGGTTTCACCTGTTTGTCACTGCTCCTGTCCATATCACAGGACAAGTTTTCCATTCCCATACAAAGTACAAAAGTTCTCTTCATTCTCTGGTTTAACTTTTTTTTTCTTATTTGGTTGATATTCCTGGGCTTTGTTGATGCTATTTAACCTGCTGTATTTCTCTCTTCCTGCACCCATTTTCCAGTGCAGTGTGTTTTGCATTAATTTTCTGGTACATAACCTGAGTTTTTTGTAAATATTCAGCAGACTGGAGGCCTTTTTCCCTCGTGCTGAGATCCAGGTGAGGTGAGGACATCCACCAGCTTGGCAATTAATTACCAGCGCTGAGAGGGCTGAAGGGCAGAGCTGCTCAAGGTCAGCCACCCAAAAACCCTCAGTAAACTGTGCAAGACCAAAATCTGGCAATGTCAGGGAGGCTCCATCAATCCCACGGGGGCAGGTCAGGGTCCTCTCCCATCCTTTGTGCCTGGAATCTGGGGCTTTGCATGGAGCTCTGACAGCACCTGGGTGTTCAGCTCAACTTTCTGCTGCAAATGTGATTTCAGCAATTGTTTTATGCTTTCCCAGCAGATTCTGTCTTCAGTTATCAGTTGTGGCTGTAATCTCAGATTAAATTCCAAACTGTGTTTTTCCTGATTTTTTCGGGAGACTTGGCGTTACTTTGGAGGACGCTTTTCCATCTGTTCACTGTGAATTCACTTGGAGTCCCCTCGTTCTCCCAGACTCCTCTCCCAGACGAGGCAAAAATGGTACCTGGCAGTGTGTGTTTGCCTGCAGAATTCCCCAGGAATGTGCCATCTGTTCCCAAGTGCCTGAAGCAACAACAGGAACGGGAACGGCAGTGGCTTTGGAGCCAAAACCACACTTCACTCGAGCCCTGCTGTGGTGGGCACACAGAGCTCCCAGCTCAGAGGCAGGAATTCAGCTCTGAACTCAGTGCTGCCTTCTAATTCCATTTGCATTCCTGTTTGCAGTGCTTCAGAAGAGATTTGCAAATGTAGGTCAGTTCTGCGTGGATTATTTAACGGGAATTCTTGCTGGAAGTGTTTTTGTGCAAGTGTCAGGACTGAAATCTGGGAGCTCCGTGGTGGAATGGCGCACATCCTCCAGCTAACTGCTTCTGTGGGGAAAGGAGATGGATAAAGGGGAATTCTTGGTCCTTTTTTGCAATTTGAGGGGGTATTACCAATTTGCTATAATTCAAGGAGCAGTGATGCTGCACTAGGGCTCTACACTGACAGCCACATCCAAAACAGAGACAAAGATTTGCAAACCTTCATGAGCAACACCACAGAATCCCAAGTTTGTTTTAGGCTTTGAATTTGTGTGTCTGCTGGGTTTTTTTTTCTTGTTAAAAGCATGCAGGTGCCATTAGTGTGGATGAGCTGAGCACAGCTCCTTCTTCACCCCACCCTAGGAATGGCCCTTGATGTGTTCAGCTCAGTCTGCATCCAGTTCCCTGTCTCTGGGACTGGTGTGCAAGTCAGTTGGTTTCAGTAAGAGCACACTGTGCTGCAATCTGCTGCATAATTATACACTTAATTAGATTCACAGTTTGCTACCTATGTCACGCTGTGACAGGGCTTGCTGCTCTTTAGGGAGGGCAAAAAAAAAAAAACCTCTTCTGCTTATAGCTCAGAAAAGCATCATCTAACAGCTGATTTTCTCCCTGAAGGTTTGTGTTCCCCTTAGAAGAACCTGCAGAACAGATTAAAGCTCGAGTAATTACTGCTTATTAAACGTCTGTGGTGAACACACCCCAATTAACACAGGCCTTTGGGCTTGCAGGGGGAAAGCCCTGAGAGCAAGGTGGTGATGGCAAACACACCCAGAGCTGTGGGATAAGCAAAGAGGAGATCTCAGGGGGTGAGTTCTGTGGGAGCTGTGCTTCTCAGGTCTGACATGACCATCACAGAGTGGCCAGGGCTGGGAGGAACCTTAAAGATCACCTGTTGCCCTGATTTTTGCAGTGTTCTATGTTTTTACTTCTGTAGTAGAATTTCTCATGCACTTTCTATAAACACAGTCCTTGTTTTTGTAACCGACCTAAATTGTTTTGAACTGCTGGATTGTTTTCATTCCTTTCTCCTAAGGCGGAGAAAGATGATAAACTATGTCACTGTCCTGTGAAATTATAGAGGTGGTAACCTCATTGACCAATCCACAACTGTCTTAAGAAAGATATAAAAATAAAAAAATAAAAAAAAGACTAGACCTTTTCTGGTCCTGCCTAAATAACCCTAACCTGCTACTAAAAAGTCTACATATTTCTTTTGTGTCCAGCAGTGCAACACTTGAGCAGCATCCAGCTGAGAGCAGCAGCTCTTCACCCAGCCCTGAGCCTCACCCAGCTCTGAAGGGCCTCGTGTTCAACAACAGCACAGGTTTTTCTCATCCAAAACCTCCCCAGGGTTCCTCCTGTGGAGGAGGGAATCAGGAAAGGCCCTGCCTTTCCTCTGGAGTTGAGCCACAAAGTTTGCTCTAGAGCCACGCTCTGCATGAGCCACGGGACTCCAGGCCTTGGGGCTGGGTGGAAGCAAACTTTGCAAAAATCAATAATTCCTTCTAGAATTTCTCAGCCCTGTTGACGGTAAATTGAAATGTCCTTGCCTGTGGACTCAAGAGGCACTTCACTCAACCTTGAAACAAGCTCTTGTTAAACTCCAAAACTGATGTTAATTTGTACATTCCCTCAACCTCACTCCCCATAACGTTATTTTCAAAACTGAGACCCACCCAATGTTCCCACCTTAAAATGGAGACAAACTTTTTCCTGCCCTTTTTATTCTTTAAGCAGTTATGTTTTTTCAGGGTTTGGGTTGTTTGTTTTTTTTTTTCCACAGGCATTGTCTTGCATAAAACATTTATTCTTTTAGTGGAGAGGACAAAGAGATCTGGTTGCTTTGTGGTTTGCTTTGTTTTTCATTCTCATTGCCAAAAATAGTTGATAGTTTCTACTCCAGATATCACTTTTAAAAATGCTGCTTGTACAGCCATGACAATGAGGAGCCATATCATTGTCAAACCAGGCTTCTTCAGAAAGGTTGGGAAATCAGTCAAAAAATTGGGTGAACAAAAGGATTATAATTATAGAAATCACATGAAACAAACCAAGTTTATTTATTTATCTCTGTTCAGAGATCGATCAGAATTTCTCCTCTGTGTTCAGACTGAAGAAGAATGAAGGCTCCATTTGCTGCTTGATTACAGGATGGCTACAAGAGATCAATAGGACAAACTCTGAAGGCAGTTAAGAAAATCCTTTGAATGAAAAGAGACTGAGACGAAAGAAATGCTTGACTTATCTTGCCTAAGACAATGAAGTTGAGAATTATTTTGCCTAAGAAGCTGAAGTTGATTGCTTCTGTAGTTTCCCAGGAGGGAAAAATACAGAGGAGAGAAATTTCAAAGCTTAAAGAGAATCCTGCCTTAAGAAATTCATTTGGTCTTGTTTATCTGCACTGCCCAAGGAAAGATGTGGACTGAAAATTGGGGAGATGTTCCTAAGGATTAGAACTATAAAGGTCTGGAAGAGCCTTCCATGAGCAGGGGGCAAAGGGGCCCTTTTTGACACAGAGCTTGAGGGGTCCTTCCATTGCAGGGTCTGTGGGCTGTGTGCTCTGTGCATGCATGAGAAATTACCCTGGACAGCATCAGGGTATGAAACACTTGCACAGACAGCATTATTTATTATTATATTTATATTTATTACTATTGTTATTGTTATATTATTATTATTATTATTATTATTATTATTACTACTATTACTATTACTATTATTATATTTATTGGTCAAAGTTTACTGAATCTTTCATGCTCCTGTTCTCAGTAATCTTTTCCAGGTGATGAAATCAGCAGAGCTAAAAAAGCCGAGACAGAAAACTGCCCAAGCTGATGAGAAGAGCTCTAAACCAAGAATGATGGAGGAGAGAGTGAGAGAGCAGCAGTTTGGTGAAGAAATGATGGACGGGGTTATCAAGCAAAGAGGCTGGGATGGTGTGAACAGAAGGGACATTTCTTGAAGTGAGGGGCCCAAAAGTGGGCACAGAACTCGAGGTGTGGCCTCACCAGTGCCAAGGGACACACAGAGGGACAACCAGGGTGACACACCAGCAGCCTCAAGGCAGCTCTCAGGGGTGAAAGATCCCATGGGAAGAGAAGGTAAATCCATTCCTCAGAATGGAGCTGCCAGAGTGGGAACTCTCATCAGCCAGCTGATGATGGGGAGTGCCCCAGTGATGAATCCCTGGATTTGCCTTTTGATGAGGGCACGAGCCTGCAAATACTCACTTGTACAGACCCCTCCTGGTGACAAGAGCTGCAGGTCTTGGTGGAGAAAAATTTCATAATGGAGTAGAATTTCATAATGGAGTAAAATTTCATAATGGAGTCAAATTTCATAATGGAGTTCTTCTTACAGACTTTTGGTCTTAAAGTTCTCTGCCTTGGCTAGGAAAGTTCACTTAAGGTTGGCAATTGCTGCAAAAACGTTGGTCTGACCTCAGGATCAGACTTTTATTTTTAATACAACTGATGGGAGCAAAACTGGCTGTGCACTTCTCATGGGTAAACAAGGTTCTGGCAATGAGCGTGAAATTCTTAGAAATGGACACCTGTGGTTTTACAGGTAGAAAAAATCCTGGATATGGCTGCATGGGGTTTGAATGGGAATGAGTGGCTGGGGCAGGAGAAATCTCTGCCAGTGTTTGTGCAGCATTAACTCAGCTTGGATGCTGCCCTTGGGAAATGTTTTAATGGGGAATCAAGGTATCTACTCACTTTATTTTTGCATTGAATAGTCCATCTCACATGTCTAATGATGATGGGTGAGGGATTTTATCTAATTCTTCCTATATTGAACCCAGGAACCAATTCATGTGCCCTCTCTAGCTCAATATAATCATCACAGTAAAAATATTTAAATAATGAGAGCAAAGTCATCCATGTGAAGATCAAGGTATAAATGCAGATTTTTCTTTTGCAGTAAAACTACTAAATCATGTCTTCCAAGCCTGAAAACTCAGTGTTTGCACATGAAATTGCAGAGAAGAAGATATTGACTTTACCTGATCCCTTCGGTTCCCTACTTGGAGTGAAGGGCTTTGATCCGAAGTTAATAAAAAAAGAAGCATAATCTGTATAAAACAGATGCACCCTGGAGATTTTTCAAAGAGCTTTTTATAATGTTTTTTTGGTTTTTATTGAGGGCTAACAAGTTGGGCCAAAAAAGAAAAAAAAAGAGACTTTTTTTCAAGCTGAGAGGCACAGCAATTTTTCTGTCTGGCTCTTTAACAGAGACTCCACGAGGAGGGATCAGTCCTTTGGCCCCAGAGTTGATCCCTGTCCGTGCAGATTTGATTCCTCATCTTGCACCTGGAAAATTCCTGTGGCAGAGAACAGGATTGTTATGATCAGGCTGATAAGTAGGGTGGCTGCAGTGTTAAAAGGTCTGTCCAAGATGACTTTTCCATGAATTCTGTCTGACCAGTTGTCACCCTGATTTTTGCAGTGTTTTATGTTTTTACTTCTGTAGTAGAAGTTCCCATGCATTTTCTATAAACACAGTCCTTGTTTTTGTAACCAGCCTAAATTGTTTCAAACTTCTGAATTATTTTTCATTCCTTTCTCCTAAGGCAGAGAAAGATGATTGACCATGTCTTTATCCTGTGAAATTATAGAGGCGGTAACCTCATTAACCAATCCACGATTGTCTTAAAAAAGATATAAAAATGAGAAAATAAAGAAAGGCAGGCCCCTTTTTCTGCTCCTAAACTTCTGCTAAAAAATCTGCATGTTTCTTTCGTGTCCAGCAGTGTGACAACCAGCGAGTCTCCAGAGTTCTGTTGGGGAGCTTTTGGGAAAATCATGGAAGTTTTGGCTGGAGGGCAGCTCTGGGAATCCTCCTGCAAGGACAAACTGCCCCCAGGGCACATCAGCCACCCCTGAGCCTTGAAGGCTTTTGCAGATGAAGCTCCTGTGACACAGAAAATGCCACTTTTCCATTTGTCTGAACTCATCCCCCCCACAGAAGCTTTGCAGGGATCCGTGGCTAAAGAAGAATAAAAAATGTGCCCACAGCAGCAGAAATAAAGATTAATTGGTTTGTTGCTTCTCAAATGAATTGGTGTTATTACCATTTAATAGTTTAAGCTGCATCTATATTTAGCACCTATACTTGTAGAAAAGATGAAAAAGCTTTTGTTCCACTGATCCTCAGGATAATCAGGCTTCAAACTGGAGATCAGGACATGCAGAATGGGTATGGGGAGTTAATTATTCAGAAACTGAAAGGCTCAGATTTTTTTTCCTGTCTTCCAAAAGCTCTAAACCTAACTTTTTTTTCCAAAAATAGGGGATTTTCATAGAATCAGAGTCATAGGATGGTTTGGGTTGGAAGGGGCCTCATCTTCTGCCACTGTCCCAGGGTGCTCAGAGCCCCATCCAGCCTGGCCTTGGGCACTGCCAGGGATGGGGCAGCCAGAGCTTCTCTGGGAAACTGTGCCAGGGCCTCCCCATCCTCAAAAAGAAGAATTTATTCCTAATTTCCCACCTAAACTTGCTCTCTATCAGTTGAAGCCATTCCCCCTTGTCCAGTCTCTCTGCCACTATGGATGCAAAGTTCCAAGAAACCCCCTCATGGCCTTGGTCTCTGTCCTCTGTCCTTCCAGGGGAGGGTTTGTTGAAGCCTTGGAGCCACATCCTGTCCTGTATTAATTTCCATGTGTTTGCCCAAAACACAAACCAAGTCAGGGCTGCACAAGCCCCTGAGCTACTCCCATTTTATGGCACAATTCAGGGCCACGGGGCAGAATCACAGAGTTATTACTCAAATCAATCAAGTATTCCTGGATGTCCACAGTGCAGCCTGCTGCTCCAAGCAGGACTGGCTCAGAAAGCAGAGCAGGCTGTGCAGAAATGTGTCAGATTGGGGCTGGAAAACCTCTGAGAGCACAACCTGCCCATCACCACAGCTTCTCCAGGCAGCTGTTCCTGTGCTTGGATATTTTGGATATTTTTCCCCCCATCCTTATATCCACTAAGAGCCCCCCTTGCTTCAATTCAGAGCCATTATCTGTTGCTGTGTAGCTGGGCACGTGAGATCCCAGCTCTCTGTCCTTCCCAAAAGGACTGGGAGGTGGCTTTAAAATGTCCCCAGAGTTTTATTTTCAGTGTAATCAAACCCCATTTGCCTCAGCTTCTCCTCAACAGGACAAACTCTCAAGGCTGGACAATTTTGGTGCCACTCCACTGAAGTCATTCCAGTTTACTTTTATTAAAAGATTCCCTGAAATAGCTCTGCTCATGCTTTAGGAGTGTTTTATGATTCATCCAAAAGGATGGAGAATCATGGCTAAAACACTTGGACTGGCTCTCCTGCAGGCCTGTGCTCAAATAAATCAGCACAGCATCTGCTTTTGTGTTCCCTTGGCTTCCTCTCTGGGGCATCTCTTTAAATTTTGTGCCTCCCCCATGACACCCAGGAAATCCTCTACTGTTTCCACAGAGAGAATACAGAGGTTTTGCCCTCTGTATTTAAAAAAAAAAAAGGATTATTTAAATTTTTTGTCTTATTCCTACTATTTGTGCCATGAATTAGGCAAAACAGCAAGGAAATGCTTCTTAGAAATGGACACCTGTGGTTTTTCAGGTAGGAAAAATCCCGGATGTGGCTGCATATCTCTTATTCTCATGGTAAATGTTCAAAAGTGCCAGAAATATCTGTGAATTCTGAGTTTCCCTGTCGATTCAGATGAGCACATTATGGATAAAGCCCAGATTCCCAACCCCTCATGGCACCACAAAAGAATGTTCCTTCCCTTCTCAGCCTTGGTCAAGAAAATCACTTCAGGAATAGCAATGAATTACATCAGGCTGTGCCCTGGCTGGCTGACAACCTCCCATCTTCCCAGTAGGCACAGCACTGACTTTATCCCAGCACAGAGCTGGGGCTAATGTGAGTCATCTGATAACCTCCTCATCGTGCACTGACCTCAACCTTGGACCAAAATAAACAGAAATTCAATTACCAACCTCTCCTCGGTGCCCTCGCCCTCCCTGCAGGGTGTCTGAAGCTCTGAGGAGCGGGGCAGGCTCGGAGGCTTCGCTTTCCTCCCATCTGGATGTTGTGAAAGAGGAGCTGAGCCTGGGGATGGGCTTTGTTTGTCCTCAGGCTCTCACCCAGTGCTCCAGCTCTGCTCTGCTCACTGCAGAATTGCTCCTGGCTGATGCTGAGCAGGAGCCTGACCCCCTGATTTTTGCAGTGTTTTATGTTTTTACTTCTGTAGTAGAAGTTCTCATGCGTTTTCTATAAACACAGTCCTTGTTTCTGTAACCGGCCAAGATTGTTTTGAACTTTTAGATTGTTTTCCATTCCTTTCTCCTAAGGTAGAGAAAGATGATAATCTATGTCTTTATCCTGTAAAATTATAGAGGTTGTAACTTCATTGACCAACCCACGATTGTCTTAAAAATATATATAAAAATTAGAAAATAAAGAAAGGCAGGCCCTTTTTTTGCTCCTGCCTGGGTGGTCCTAAACTACTGCTAAAAAATCTACGTATTTCTTTCGTGTCCAGCAGTGCAACAGGAGCCCTTTGGGATATTTGCATTTTCCTCTGAGGACAGCACCTTGGTTCTAAAATCTCTCTTTCTCGACTCTCCCTGCCTGCATTAACAGATGGGAGAAGAGTTCTGTGGGTTTGTAACCTTGTTTGTAGGTTTGTAACCTTGTTTGTAGGTTTGTAACTTTGCCATTCTCCCTTCCTGACAGCCAGGGGCAATTTGGGGGATCTTCAGGAGGAGAACGGGGCACTTGGGGCAGGGAAAGAGCAGGGAGGAGCAGTGACAGGCAATTTTGGGAGGGGTTTTCCTCTGAAAGAAATCCACTCTGAAGACACAAAGCTCTGTCTGTGGCCAGGGAGGAGCAGCTGGGATGGGCTCTGTGTGGCAGGACAGGGAGGGCACATTGTCACACATGGATTTGGGATTCTTCTGGCACTGGAAACTCCATTGTCACACATGGATTTGGGATTCTTCAAGCACTGGAAACTCCATTGTCACACGTGGATTTGGGATTCTTCTGGCACTGGAAACTCCATTGTCACACGTGGATTTGGGATTCTTCTGGCACTGGAAACTCCAGGATCACCTCAGCCCTGCCCCTGAGGTGCTTTTGTCCTTGCCCATGCAGCTTGGGCCTCTTCCCCTCCTACAAAATGAGGTCCATCACTGAGGCTGATCTGCCCCAAAGCCACTCCCTTTTTAGGGAGAGATTTAGGGTTTAGTCTGGAGAAGATTCCATGGGGTTCATTAATGGAGGGTGCTGCCCCAAAAAGAAAGCTGCTCACCTTCTAAAGCCTTGATTTAAAGTTCACTGAGCTGTTCTCTGTGAGTGAATTATAGAACAATTTTACCTCGGTCTCTAGAGCAGTCCAGCCCTGATTTCTCCTGAAATAAATATTTGAAACTTCACAGTGAAAGGCAGATGTTAAACTCATGTTTATTCTGAAGTGCCTCTGAACTGTTTGCTTGAAGGCAAACCCCCTTTCCTGTGCATTGCTCGTTTCAGGACCAGCATCTCCAACACCTGAAACCACTAAAGTAACAAAGTTATCCATGGGGAAAAAAAAAAATAGAGAATGCAACAGTTTTTAAGGTGCATTTTCAGATGCATTATTCAAAATCTCCCTAAAAGATTTAAGAACATTGTCACCCATGAATTTACAAGGACATGTATTTCTACAGCCAGGGGATAATTCTGTAAATGAGCACAGCCCTGCAGCCAAATGTGCCCAAAAATACCTAAGGATTGGTACAAAGCCTGCACTTATTTGGCTTTAACAACCACCCACATATCTGGGCAGGGTAAAGGTGAACCTGACAAAAATTCTAGAGGTGAGTCAAGAGGTTTGGGTGGAAGGCACTACTGAGACATGGAATCATCCTGTTTAAGAAGACCTTTAAAAAGCTGGGATTTGCAGACTCCAAACTTTCAGAACTGAATGTGACAGAGGAAGAAAAGATGGTTCTGTTCTGAGACAGAGCCTCCTCACTTAATTTGTACCCAGACTACCCTGGAATGAAAGGATTCTTTCATCTGAGCCAGTCAGGCTCAATCCACCTTTTGTTTTACGTGAAGCCTGAGGGATTCACCTCCTGTCACTTCACTGCTGAAGTGCTTTACCTCCTTTATGGCTCCATCAGAAGATCTTTGTCTTCAGCAAAATGTTTCCTTTTCTTGTCAGTCAGGCTGGGGAAGATCTGTGCACCTGGCTCCTCTGAATAATGGATTCATGATTCAGAAGTGCATTAACTTTGAATGTCCAGAGTCAGGCGCCTCTGAGTGTGATCTGGACTGGTTTGGAAAATTAACTTCCACTTTTCAACTACCAAAAGCACACAAACACAGCAGCTCCTCCTGGAAATGGA
>VZTZ01013598.1:62412-75014 GCA_013400955.1 Drymodes brunneopygia | reverse complement strand
AATGATAAACCAAAGAATTAGGTGTGAAGTAAGTTTAGAGTGTAACTGATTGCTTGTTATTTTGTATTTATTTAGCTGTGTTTATAATGAGAGATAGAAAACACTGATTAAAAGGTCTAAAGAAATGTTGACAGTTACTAATTTTCTTATTCAATGGAAATGTAGAAGGGAACTGAAGGTTCCCCCACAGGTAATTCATATTGTCAAAAACCAGAAGGTCAAAAGGAGGAAGACAAAAAATGAATTTTATTTCATTATTTTCACCCTCTCCTTAAATTACACAACCGCCGATTCAATTTAAAGAACAAACCACGCAGGCTCAATGAATATTCAGCTACAAAATGGGGAAATGGGAGGTATCAATGTGATAAACATGCACTTTGAATATTTTGAATACTCAGAACTTTGAATATTCAGAACTTTTGTACATAAATAGACTTTGTATTGCTCTGTGCTTTTGCTCTGTGTATTGGGGAGCAGCTGCCTGGAGCTGGAATAAACATAAATACACTTTTCTAACAGCCCTGTTAGAGAACCTTTGGCCACCTCAAGTTGGGTATTGATATCAGATCAATACCTCCCAATAAACACATTTCCCCTGATGCAAGGAGACAGCTGTGTAGCTCCCAGGAGGAAAAAGCAGCCCCAAACCCAATCCCAGCCCAATCAGCCCCAAACCCAATCAAGGTAAGCAAAAAAATGCAGCCCTTTCCATTTTTAACCAGCTGCAGCTGACAAGGCATTTCAAATTCAGCCCCTTCAAACATTCTCATGAAAAAATGAACCTTTAGGTTGGCATGGCTTTGCTGTGATCCATGTAAAATAACGCATTTTTCTGTGCATTTTTTTTAACAAAACACATTTTTTTTTTGTTTTCCCTTGCTAGGCTGGATTCTGGATGCTGCAAGGCTGCCAAAGAGGTTGTTGCATCTTCTTCCTGCAGAGTGGAGATTCTCTCTGTGCAAGGGGGTACAATCCTTTATGATCAGGAAACTTTTCCATGCTTTGTGGTTTTCTTGTTGCTGTTGCTTTTGAAGGGGTCACCAGTCCTGGTTCCAGGAAACTCAAAAACTAAATGTGAGCAGGGATTGGAAGAAGGAAGCAGGGAGAATCCTGTGCAAGATTCCAACGCGTCTCGTTTCTGGGAAAACTAAAATAAAAACCAAANTACAATCCTTTATGATCAGGAAACTTTTCCATGCTTTGTGGTTTTCTTGTTGCTGTTGCTTTTGAAGGGGTCAACACTCCAGGTTCCAGGAAACTCCAACTAAATGTGAGCAGGGATTGGAAGAAGGAAGCAGGGAGAATCCTGTGCAAGATTCCAACGACACGTCTCGTTTCTGGGAAAACTAAAATAAAAACCAAACTAAAGCAGGATTCAACTGCCAGTGGCTGAATAGCAGCAATTCTTGAGCTGTTCCTCAAAAGCCCCAGCCAAGCCCTGAGTCCTGGGGGGAGCTGGAGATTGGCACAGGACACCTCCAGAAGAATCTGCTGTTGGAACTTCCTTTTAGGCTTTTTTTGTCAAGTGGAGCATCCAGACCTGGCAAATGCACGAGGTCAGGCCTGAGGAGAGCAAGGAGCTCTCTCTAAGTAAATCAGAGTGGTCAAAGGCTGTCCATCTGTCTGTCTGTCTGGCCTTGGATTCCTGTGCTTGGCAAATGCACGAGGTCAGGCCTGAGGAGAGCAAGGAGCTCTCTCTAAGTAAATCAGAGTGGTCAAAGGCTGTCCATCTGTCTGTCTGTCTTTTTGGCTTTGGATTCCTGTGCTTGGGAAATGCACGAGGTCAGGCCGGGGAAGAGGAAGGAGCTCTCTCTGAGAAAATCAAAGGAGTGGCCAAAGTCTGTCCATCTGTCTGTCTGTCTTTTTGGCTTTGGATTCCTGTGCTTGGCAAATGCACGAGGTCAGGCCTGAGGAGAGCAAGGAGCTCTCTCTAAGTAAATCAGAGTGGTCAAAGGCTGTCCATCTGTCTGTCTGTCTGGCCTTGGATTCCTGTGCTTGGCAAATGCACGAGGTCAGGCCTGAGGAGAGCAAGGAGCTCTCTCTAAGTAAATCAGAGTGGTCAAAGGCTGTCCATCTGTCTGTCTGTCTGGCCTTGGATTCCTGTGCTTGTCAAAGGTATAAAAAGGTGGATGTTTCACATGGCTCCACACGTAATAATCATCCTGTTCATGCAAAATATCTGCTCTGCAAGGGATGGGCCCAGAGCAGAGGTGTTTGTGTTTCTCTTTTACCTACAAAACATCTGCCTTTAGCACCTGTAGAGTCCATTTGTGTGAACACGTGAGTCCATTGCCTGCTCTAATGGAGTTAGTGACTTCCTTTCAGTGAAAATAGCACTGTTTGTAGTCTTTGGTGTGACTTAGGAGGCACAATAGCCAGGCAGTCCTGCAGCTGTGACATAATTGTACCTGGCGTTCCCAGAAAATGCTCTGAAGTCTTCTCCCGTTGCACCATTGTGATAAAAAAACCTCTGCTGCTTTTCAAGCTCCACCAGTCCCACGCTGTGCCATGCTGGAAGGGACAGAAAAGCCAATTAGCTGTGAGCAGTGCAGGGCAGAGAGGGCTGCTCTGGCTGGAATCCCCTGCTTTTGGCAGCAGCCAAGGTTCAGTGCCTACGTGTGGATCCAGCCCCTGTTTGCTGCCAGCTCACCCAGGGAGAGGGGGGATAGCAAGGGCTGATTCTGGAAGGGGAGAGCCTGAGAGGAAGAGTGGAGTTCAATCTGACAAATGGGATGGTCAGAAGGTGGTTGGATGGATGCTGGGCATCCAGCTCCCCAGAACTCTTTATTAACAGCACCCTCTGTATCTTCCTGAGTGACTTTTAGCCTGTCTGGCAGTTTCCAGCATCAGTGTGTGAGGGAAAAGAGGGAGAAGGCAGCTCTGGGACTGTCACAGCTCCCTGTGGCTGCTGGCTGAGGCTCTGGATCTCTGAGGAGCTTCCTGACTGCCTGTGGCTCCCATGGGCTGGGCTTAGGGAAACCCTGAGCTGCCAGGCTGGAGGCTGCTTGAGCAGCCCTGGGTGTGGATGTGAGCCTGCAAGGTGCACCCCACAGTCCCAAGGGAACTGCTCCATCTCTCAGCTGTGGGAATTCCCTGAGTCCCTGTGCCCTGACCTGTGTGTCAAGGCCATGTGACTGACCACGAGTGACCACAGCTCCCATGGACCTTTCTTGCAAGGGCAGTTGTCTGCAGAATCAGCAGGCTGCCTTTGGAAAAGTGTGAATATCCTGGAGAAACCCATGGGGCAGAGACCTCGGGCCATCCTGTGTGTCCCCCACCATCAGCAGGGGTGACAGTGACAGGGACACTTTGCTTTTGGTGGGAAACCTTGCCCTGGTGCATTATTCCAAGGAAAACAGCTGGAATGATTCACGTGAGATGAGTAATTCCAACTCCCTCCCTGGAGCTGATTTATACAGGTCAGGGGTCCAACATTGCTGAGAAATTCTTAATGGTGGGGGGTGTTTTTTTTGTTTGTTTCACTGAAAACTTGAAGCCTTTCAAATAAAGGACGTGAGGTGTTGGGAATTTTGGGAATTGGCGTGTGCTCCAGGATGTTTGCTGCATTCAGGCTTTGAGAACACAAATTCTCTGCAGACAGCCCCACACAGAGTGGGAGATGGGGTTGTTGGGCTTGGAAGGGGACCAGGGAGATGGGACTCGAGTGAGCTGTGCACAGCAATCATTGTCATCAATGGTGGTGCCATAATGTGTGCTTGACCCAAATCCAGCATTGCACAGGTGAGAGCCTGATGAAACCTTGTGACTCAATATTTGTGGTTGTTCCTACCAGTGTGATCCACTGTTGAGTAGGCTAGACATGAATAAAATCAGTATTTTTTAAAGTGTTTTGTGTGGGTTTTTTTTTTTAATATCAAAAAAGGCTGGTTGCCCTCTTGGACTTCACTGTGTTCATGTGAAATGTTTGATGTGGAGTTTTTGCAGCTGTGCAGTGTTTTTTAGGACAATCCACATCCCCCTTGCAGAATTTCACCACCTTTTCCTCAGAGGTGGATGCTGCAGTGCTGCACTGAACTCCTGCCCTGGGGAGAGATGTGGAGGTCATTTGGCATCTCTGTTCTGTGACAGCTCTGCCTGCCATCGAGTTGAAGTGACCTCCTGGCTGCTCAGGGATGTGGCTGACTCCCTTCCAGCCCTTGCTTAAGGAATGGTGTTTTTGGAGGTGCTTTTCCAGCTCCCAGATCCTGTGTCTGGGACACCAGGGTGAAACAGAAGCAGTTTGGGGGCTCCCCAGGGTGTCCCCACCTTCCACGAGACCTGTCCTGCTCCATCGTGGGCACTGGGAATCTCCAGATTGCTCCTCACTCAGTTTTTGCTTGTTCCTGGATTCAGGAGCCACAAAGTGCCCTGTACATGGCATTTATTCCCTTGTCTGCCTCCCAGTCATTCTGGAGAGGGCAAGGAGACAGAAAGTCAAGGAAAAAGCCCTGTTTTCCCCACAGGATGCAGGAGTCTGTGTCCTGCTGAAGGGCAGTGGTTCCCACACAGATTTGTTTTCTCCTCCCCTGCCTCAGTTTGTGTTTGCTGTCATGATTGGTCTGTTAAAATGATTTTCCTAAAAGTGAATTAGCGATCCCACTGGAGAATGCAATTTGGAGAATCATTGAATTAGGAGAAATGAAATCAAGGAGTAGCATCTCCTCTATTAAATAACTGTGGCAGGAACTGTGTTGTGGACAGACTGAATGCTGACAGATCATCAGGACTGAGTGAGATTCACTCATGACTTTGAAGAGAAATAATGGAATTACTTACAGCACTTAATTCACTTAATTGGTGCCTGAAGTCTGCAGAGCAGCAAGGGTGGTGCCTTTCTTAAAAACATTTTCCACAAGAGTTTGTGAGGTGCTAGAGTCTGGTAAATTTAACTTCTCTAGTAGGCCAATTAATTGTATAACAAAGAATTGAATCAATGAATAATACAAAGTGATTATGATGATAATGATAATTATAATGATAAACACAAAAAAATGTCCTTCATAAAAGTCACCACGATTTCTGTTATGGAAGGTTTTGCTTTAGGAAATTGGTTTCTTTGGAGGGATAAACAAGCCCAGTGGTAATGGTGAGTCTCTTTGGTCAGGTCAGAAGTCTTTGGAGGGAAATGTCCAGTCACAGGATCAAAAGAGAAGATCCTGGCATGGTTAAAAATGGGAAACTGGGAGCTTCCAGGTTTAGCTGTCTGCTTGTGGTCGTTCTTCAGACTTTAATATCCATGCAGAAGATTGGCAGAAACAGGTAACTTATGTCCAGATCAAAATCAGTCCAGCTTCTACAGTAAATTACATTAACTGGTGTTACACAGCTTTGACCCCTTGGAGTGATCTGGATCTGACCTTTCCCAAGCTCTGGTGGAGTCAGATCACTCTTTCCCAGTCTTTTATTTGCAGATACTCTAAATATTGTTGCTGGGGATGAGAATAGCAGTACTGTAAATACCAGCTTGCTGAAAACCAGCTGGTTTTTCCTTAGTGACCTTTATGGACTTCTTAAAACTTGTCCACAGACCCTTAAAGAGTCTTGAACCAGAGCTTGAAGGACCTTGGCTGCACTGTGCAGAGTTCACCCCTAATTTTCAAATTTATTGTGGGCAGCAGACATCCACTCCTAGAAAAGCAGCAAGCACTCACAAGAGTGAGAGTCTGAAACTGTGAATAAGGGAGAGGTGAAGTTCTCACCAGGGAAATGTGAGAGCCCTGGGTCTGTTTCTCTTTGTGATCTGGCCAAATTTGTGTTCACCCATTACCACGTCCAGAGATTCCCAGTGAAGTGTTGGGGTGTTGCACAGCTGGCAACAGAAGAAACATGCAGGCTTCAGAGCAGCAGTTGAATCACCAGGCAGGACCGACCAAAAGGGCTGCTCTTGTTTATTCTCTCATTTATATCTGTTTCTAAAGACAATCAGGGATTGGTGAAAGAGGTTCCCACCTCTATAAGTTCACAGGATAAAGACATGGTCAATCATCTTTCTCCGCCCCAGGGGAAAGGAATGAAAAACAATCTAAAAGTTCAAAACAATCCTGGCCAGTTAGGAAAACAAGGACTGTGTTTATAGAAAATGCATGGGAACTTCTACTGCAAAATTACAAACATGGAACCCTGCAAAAAGCAGGTGACAGACAGTGGCTGGGGGGAGTTGGGCAGCACAGGTGAAGGTGAAGGTGGAGCCCTCCCCAGAGGCTGGGCAGGCACTGCCCTTCATGCCCAGCACTGATTTGAGATTTGTGCTTGGAGAGAAGATTGGCTCCATTCTCGTGCACGCCAGAGATTCCTAAGGCAGTTTTTAGTGAGCATTTCCTGACATCCCAAATTCCCCTCTGCTGTAGTGTCCAAATCTGGGGGTCTGTTCCCTGCTGTGGAGTGAGCTGGGACTGCCCCAAATCCTTCTGCCCATCCATCCCCCTCTGTGCACCCTGTGGGGAGCAAGATCCTGTGTATTATTCAGTGCTTCCTTTTCCCCTCCTGCATTGCCTTTACACTGCATTCCATCCCTTGGGGTTTTTCCCCTGCTCAGCAGCCCCTGCCCGTCCTCAGCTCTGCCCCTCCCCTGGCTCACCTGAGCTCCTGTTCTTTAAATTGAGTTCTCCCGCCTGGGATGAGCACAGAGCTCCAGAAGAGGGCGCGGGATGCATTCAGGAACGAGCTGTTCCAATGCCTGATTTATTTATTTATTTATTTATTTACTAAGTTTTTTTAAATTTATTTTTCTTTCTCTCTGCAGTGCTGTTTCAGATGTGTGATTCTGTGATTCTCTGGTTCTCTGATTCTGTGATTCTCTATCATTCTCTAATTCTGGGATTCTCTGATTCTGGGATTCTCTGATTCTGTAATTCTGTGATTCTCTGATTCTGGGATTCTGCGATTCACTGATTCTGGGATTCTGTGATTCTCTGATTCTGTGATTCTGTAATTCTGTGATTCTCTGATTCTGTGATTCTCTGATTCTCTGATTCTGTGATTCTGTGATTCTCTAATTCACCGATTTTCTGATTCTCTGATTCTCTGAGTCTCTGATTCTGTGATTCTGTGATTTTCTCTCTGATTCTCTGATTCTGTGATTCTCTGATTCTCTGATTCTGGGATTCTATGAGTCTCTGTGTGATTCTCTGATTCTGGGATTCTGTAATTCTGTGATTCTCTGATTCTGTAATTCTGTGACTCTCTGATTCTGTGATTCTCTCATTCTGTGCCCACAGCCCTGCTCTGCCATTTCCTGCCATGGTGGCCCTGCCTCTCTTCCTGGGGCAGTGGCAGCAGGTGCCTTTGTCCTGGTGTGTGCCAAGCCCTTGGTCCCACACAGCTGTTTGGACACAAACATTCTTGTTAAAAGTCTCAAACACCAGCGTGGCCGAGGCTTGGATAGGGCAAGAGAGCTCAGAGCCTTCGTGTCTGAATATTCCTGCTGTCAAAAAGCTCTTTTTTTTTCTTTTCTTGTGGCTCCCACAGCTGAAGTTATCCCAAATTTGGGGTTGTGGGGGATGCTAAGGAGCACAGCAAAGCAGACTCAGGGGAGGGAGGATATCTGCTGGCACGGGAAGGGTGTGAGATCTTACAGAAAACCAGATTTCAGTGACTGAAATTCCCGTTTTGTGCCACTAGAGGATCCCCAAGCTGTTGCCAGCTCGTAAGAAACAGCTCCTTAATCTCTGCTTCTCTGGAAATCAACTGCCAGGAGAAGGAAATGTCTTCGGGAGGAATAAAGGGAGGAGATGTTTAGGCACATCTAAATCTTTCTTTTAGGTTTCAGTGGGAGTTCAGGGAACAGAATCACGTGCCCAGAAACAAAAAGCAGTGAGTGACAGCTGACAGGGCTGATGAGCTGCCTGCAGGTAAAACCTGCAGCTTCCTCTGCATCAGAAAGTGGCTGGTGTCACTCTGTTGGACACAAAACACTCAGGCAACTCAGGAGCTCAGCCACCAAGGCTGGGCAGAGAGCAAAAAGAGCCCCAGCCTCTCTTTATTCTTATATTGATACCTTTTTACAGACAGTTATGGATTGGACAAGGAGGTTCCCACCTCTGAAATTCCATAGGCGAGAAACACAGCCCATCACATTCTCCAGCCCAGAAAGAAGAATGAAAAACAACATCCAAAGTCCAAACCAATCCTTGGCCGGTTATAGAAACACGGATTGTTTACACAAAATCTGTGAGAGCCTTTGCTACCAACTCTAAACACAGCCCTCTAGAAAAATCAAAACAACAGGCTGGTTCCTGGGAGATGGAAGTGATGGAGCAGCCACATCCTGCTGGGAGAGAGGCTGGAAAAGCTGCCATGGGAGAGAGAAGGGAATACAGAGAGGCTTAGAGAAGGTGTGGTGGGATAGATCTAAACTTCTTTTCTGGTTGAGTGGCTGGGATCCAGAGAAGTGCTCTTGATTCCAGGTGACATTGTAGGGTCAGAGGGAGCAGAGCAAACCCTCAACACCCACTGCAGGACTCCCTTCTGAGGTATTTGATATAATATTATATATTTCAATTCTGAATTGCAATATGAGGGGGGGATCCAGGTGTTGTTTGACTTCTCCAGAAAGACCAAACCATTTCAGACAGGGCAAATTCCAATGCTGTGGTGAGCTTCTCTAGGAATTAACAGGAAACCACTGCTACCTGACTGAAAAAGTCAGGCCAAGCAGGGCTTGAAGCATTTTCTTACCTTGGCCAAGCTTGGCTACATCAAACACACCAGCAGTGCTGCTGCTGGGTCTGACAATGTCACCACAAATCCTCCCTTTGGGGTGGAGGCAGGGAAAAAACTCCTGCCTGAGCTCCAGTGCCATTCCCTGCTGAGCAGCTCCAGAGGGCTGGGATGGGGGTGGTTATCCTGTTACACTCTGATCTGCATCTTCTGGGGATGGGGAAGCTGACAAAGGTGCTTCATCTGGCACTTAGAGCAACACAGAGCTCTTTGCTGCCAATTGAAGAATTTGTGCTCCTCTAAAGACCCACAGCAGGGCTCTGTCTTGCTGAAGTCACCCCCCAGCATTCCCATCCAGCACATGCAGGGTTGATGGCCAGGATTCATTCTGGGCCTGTCTTTCCAGTCTCTGTCTTCCCTGTAAAGACTGCAGAAGTGGGAATGGGATCCACGCCAGGAAAAACGACTCCAAACAATTCACCCCAGAGAGTGGAGATAACTTTTTTTCACTTGGGGTGGTCAGGAATGCAGCAAGAGGATCCCAGGCCAAACAGGCTGAGCTCTGGGATGGAGCTGCTGGAGCCAGCCCAGAGCAGGGACACCAAGGGGAGCAGAGGGATGGAGCAGCTCTGCTGGCAGGAAAGGCTGAGGGAATTGGGATTGTTCAGCCTGGAGAAGGGAAGGCTTTGGGGTGAGCTCATTGTGGCCTTGCAGAGCCTGAAGGGAGCCCAGAGGGAAGATGGAGAGAGACTCTTGACAAGGGCCTGGAGTGACAGGACAGGGGGAATGGCTTCAACTGCCAGAGAGCAGGGTTAGGTTGGATATTGGGAAGGAATTGTTCCCTGGGAGGGTGGGGAGGCCCTGGCACAGGTTTCCCCATCCCTGGAAGTGCCCAAGGCCAGGTTGGATGGGGCTGGGAGCACCCTGGGACAGTGGAAGGTGTCCCTGCCCATGGCAGGGGGGTGGAACTGGATGATCTTTAAGATCCCTTCCAACCCAAACCATTCCATGACACTGTGATTACAAATTAATTATCAATTATTCTAACCAAGGTCAGACAGACACTCCTTTTCCCTTGCTCTTGGAGCCAAGAATTTCCTGATTATCTGTTTCTCAGTGTTGTACCTGCCCACCTGGACATCATCAGCATGCTGCAGGCATCAGGATTTGTTCCTGCTCCTCTGAGGGCTGCAGATCAGCGCTGAATAATGCAGCCAGGAGTCTCTGGAGCTCGTGTCCTGCAAGTCATTAAGCTGGATTGACTGGCTCCATGCATGGTGAACAAGCTGTTCTTTTGAAAACACTGATTTATTGTCTCAGGCTGCAGTAAATTCTGTCATATAAAACCAGAGGAGCTCCAATTTGCTGGGAAACTGTTTCCAGGTATCTAAAGACATTTTAATTGTTCTCTTGCTTCAATTAGGGTCATTTCTCCTCCATTCTCTTGATCTCAAGGCAGGATATAACACACCTGAACGTTTTTTCTGGGCTATTGTGGTCCTTTTTCACCCACAGGAAGTTTCTCCAGCTGTACCTTTGTAATCTTTCAAAATTTCTTCCACAGTTCCTTCTTCTTCCCCAGTTCCTTCTTCTTCCCCACCTGTTTGATCTTCTTTTGTCTTACCAACTGTACCAAATGCTTCCTTGAGTTCTTCCAAATGCAGACACCCTTTTCATCCTGCTGATGGATTGTGGCAGAGTGGAAGATATTTTTTTTTCCTATCTGCATCTGCACCAAGCAGTTGTTTGGAAGGCAGCTGCCAACAGCACAAACTTCATTTGGCTGAATTTGGTGCCCACCTCAAAGGAAGAGAATTCCTTGCAGGTTCCCATCCATTCTTTAAGTGGCAGAGTGGCATTTCTGGGCAGCCAACTTGGAGTCCATCTCTGGTTACTGGTGTGCTTTGGGCCACTGGAGAGCTCTCCTTTGATTTCATAACTATGAGAGAATAATTCCAAAAATCACCAGTGTCGTGGGCCAAAAGGAGGGTCAAAAATCCTGCAGAAGCCTCAGGCCTTATCCCAATCCTTAGGCATGAAATTGGAAATGGGATGTCCAGCTTGCTGCATCATGAATAACCAAGAATCTGGGACGCTGGCTTGCAATTATTTAGGTTATTCCAATGATTTTTGCAGCCTCCTGAGGTCTGTCTCTGTGCCAGTGCAGCAAAGATGTGCTCACCAAATCTGCTTTTGTGAGGAGGAGCCCTGGCACTGGGGAGCAGAGGCAGGGGAAGGTGTGGAGGGAGAGGCAAAGGTGGATCCACCCCATTTCTGCCAGGTGTTTTTATCAGGGGTAGGAAGGAGGGGAAACCCTAGATTGCACCTACCTGAATTTGCTAAAATTCTGCCTTTTTGCCTCTCCCCCCCTCTCTGAGAGCCCAGTGCAGCACAGCAAAGACTCAGAGAGGGAACTTCCATTCATTGCAGAGCCCTGCAATGCATTCACTGTGTGTCCTTGAAGGAACCCCTCATTTTGCAGCTGACCCTGAGCTTTAGCATCACCAAAGCTTTTTTTTTTTTCCCTCTCTCTCCTTTTTTTTTTTTTGCCTTCCTCAGCTCCAGTCCTATTTTTAGACCCTGTCGTTTTCTCAGGGGCTTCTCAGGCTATTTTTAAAAAGCCTTTGCAGGCTGCCAAACCATTGTTATTTTCTCTGGGGTGGTGTCAGCATGGTGCCTGTAGTGAACATGCCTGGCATTTCCCAGAGGTGATGCTTTAGAGCAGATAAACATTAATGTTGAGGGTGAAAAATGCTTTTGCAGGCAGAGCCCCACTCTGAAGTGTTTCATTTCCACCCAGCATCCTTTTGCTTGCCTCATGGCTTTCCCCTTTTCTGAAACCCTCTTGGTCTGGCCATCAAATTGCTCAGTGCTGCATGAACCTGATCTGTGCATTATTAGATCATCCAGAGTGGCTGTAAAACAGGTTTGGCCCAAGTCTTGCAGCATGTTTAATGTTTTTACAAAGCTTTTCTTTTTTTTTTTTTTTCCCTTGCCTTTTATATTGGGAAGGAATTTAACAGCCCAGCTCTGAAAGAAACACAGGGAAGAGTTTAACAGGCTTAAAATATCAACAGCAGCTGATATTGATAATAGTCATCATGGTATATTGATTTTGGTGGAATTTCTCAAATGAATCCAGCATGATGATAATCATCATGGTATTTCAGTTTTGGTGGAATTTCTCGAATGAATCCAGCATGATGATAATCATCATGGTATTTCAGTTTTGGTGGAATTTCTCGAATGAATCCAGCATGATGATAATCATCATGGTATTTCAGTTTTGGTGGAATTTCTCAAATGAATCCAGCACGATAATAATCATCATGGTGCATCAATTTTGGTGGAATTTCTCAAATAAATCCAGCATGATGATAATCATCATGGTGTTTCAGTTTTGGTGAAATTTCTCGAATGAATCCAGCATGATGATAATCATAATGGTATTTCAATTTTGGTGGAATTTCTCGAATGAATCCAGCATAATCACAGCTTCTTTTTACCTGTAGGGAGGAGGGGGGGAAAAAAAATTAAAAAAAGGGAAAAATTCAGGAACAGTTATGTAAAGATGTGGGAGCAGATGTACTGCTGGTGTAAGCTGGCACTGCTCCACTCATGTCACTCAAAGCAGTTGATGTGGGGGAACAGTTGTTTGCAGGGGAAGCAAGATTTGTCACTGAGCTCTGGGGGCTCCACAGAAATCACAGAATGGCCTGGCTTGGAAGGGACATCGAGGTGGTGTCACCCTGATTTTTCTAGAGTGCTGTGTTTACAGTTGGTAGCAAAGGCTCTCACAGATTTTGTGCAAACAATCCATGTTTCTATAACCGGCCAAGGATTGTTTTGGACTTTGGATGTTGTTTTTCATTCTTCTTTCTGGGCTGGAGAATGTGATGGGCTGTGTTTCTCACCTATGGAATTTCAGAGGTGGGAACCTC
>VZTZ01013598.1:51598-62294 GCA_013400955.1 Drymodes brunneopygia | reverse complement strand
AGGTGCCTCACACTCTTCTCTGTGTGACATTTCCAGGTGCCTCACACTCCTCTGTGTGTGACATTTCCTCCCAGGTCCCTCACACCCTTCTGTGTGTGACATTTCCTCCCAGGTGCCTCACCCTCCTCTGTGTGTGACATTTCCTCCCAGGTGCCTCACACTCTGCTGTGTGTGACATTTCATGCCACTGGACACAGAACAACCATTTGGAAGCCCCCAGGAAAGGTGCCTGGCTTGAAGCTCTGCTGGCACCAGCCCCTCCCTGCTCTGAGGAGGCACCAGCTCTGCTCCATGCTGCTGCCAGCTGAGCTGCCTGGCTGCCTCTGAAGGTCCAACTGCCACAGCAGATGGCTGGGAGGGGAGCAGGGAATTTATTCAGAGCTCTGCACAAACGAGGCTGCCTCTCCTCGGAGGGAATGGGCGGCCAGGCACGCTCACATCCCCACCCACATCTGCACAGGGACATCCCAGGGCCCCACGGTGGCCCAGGAGTGGAGGAGCCAGCCTTGTCTGTCACACACCAACTCCTCTGAGCTGCTCCAGCCCACGGTCTGTGCCAGCTCAGGGGGCTGTGGGCTCCATCTGCACCATTCTGAGCAGTTCCAGCAAGAGCTGAGCCCACTCTGATGGAACAGTGTCTCCAGCTCAGGGATGTCCTTCCAGACACCCTCGGTGACCTGTGCAGCCCCAGGTCACTGCTGTGCTTCCACTGGGCATCAGCAGCTTCCAGCACTGCTGTCCCAAAGGAGGAGCTTGCAGGAAAATGAAAATCTGATGGGAGTTGAAGGGTTGGGACAGGAGGGACAGGAATCATCACCCTCACAAGGAACAATTTTTTCTCACGTCCAGTTTAAACCAGGGCCTCCTCACCCTCCCAGGGAACAACTCCTTCCCAATATCCAACCTAACCCTGCTCTCTGGCAGTTGAAGCCATTCCCCCTGTCCTGTCACTCCAGGCCCTTGTCAAGAGTCTCTCTCCATCTTCCCTCTGGGCTCCCTTCAGGCTCTGCAAGGCCACAATGAGCTCACCCCAAAGCCTTCCCTTCTCCAGGCTGAACAATCCCAATTCCCTCAGCCTTTCCTGCCAGCAGAGCTGCTCCATCCCTCTGATCACCTTGGTGTCCCTGCTCTGGGCTGGCTCCAGCAGCTCCCTGGCCTTGCTGAGCTGGGTTTAAGGCAGGATGCAGCTTTGCAGGTGGGGTCTCACCTGAGCAGGGCAGAGGGGCAGAACCCCCCTGCTGCCCTCTCTGGGGGCTCAGCCCAGCACAGGGGGGTTCTGGATCCCAGCACACACAGCCAGGGCAGGGCCAGCTCTCAGCCAGCAGCACCCCCAGCTCCTTTCTGGCAAAAATTCCCTCTGTTTTCCTCGGGAATAATGCAGTGTCAGGTGCTGGTGTTTCAGTGAGGATGGTTGAACAGAAGGAAAGCTGCAAACCCTCCAGAAGTTTCCCCTTCAGTGCCTGTTTTAAGGGTTCAGCATCCCCACCATGAGCTGAAGCAGATGTGAAAGGCCCTGGGTCAGAGGCTGTGGCTGCTTGCAAAGATCCCCACAGGTAATGGGATTTGAGCTGCCACTTCCTTGACTTCTCCCTCTGCCCCTAGAGCAGCTTCATTAATTTTTATCTTTATCCTGCAATGCAAAAAAGAAAAAAAATCCCCACTGATGTTACAAACTGTGAGTCATGCCAGCATATTTGTGTGCTGGGATATTTGAGGAGCAAAGCTGCTGGAGTTCAGTGAGTATAAAGCAGGACTTGATAAGCAAGGTTCTGTTATTAGCAGGCTGTTTAGATAAGGGAGAGGAGGTGTGCTGTGCTGTCACCTTGCAGCATTGATCCCAAATGAGTTTGGCCCAGGCTGCCTCTCAGTTCTGGATGTTTTGCAGGTTCAATTCCTTTCCTCAGGCTTGGAGGAGCTATCAGTGCTATCAGCCTGACAGATCTCAGGATACAGAACTGCAGAATCTTCTGGGCTGGGAGGGACCCACAAGGAAGCCCTTCATTCAGTGTCTAACCCTGAAATACAGGAGAGAAGCCCTTCATTCAGTCTCTAATACAGGAGAGAAGCCCTTCATTCAGTCTCTAACCCCAAAATACAGGAGAGAAGCCCTTCATTCAGTCTCCAATACAGGAGAGAAGCCCTTCATTCAGTCTCCATCCCTGAAATACAGGAGAGAAGCCCTTCATTCAGTCTCTAACCCCAAAATACAGGACAGAAGCCCTTCATTGAGTCTGTAACCCTGAAATACAGAAGAAAAGCCTTTCATTCACTCTCCATCCCTGAAATACAGGAGAGAAGCCCTTCATTCAGTCTCCATCCCTGAAATACAGAAGAAAAGCCTTTCATTCAGTCTCCATCCCTGAAATAGAGGACAGAAGCCCTTCATTCAGTGTCTAACCGAGCTCCCTGTTCAGATCCACGTGCACACCAGCCCTGCTTGTCAGGCTGTGCTTTCTGGGCTGCTGCTCTGCAGAGTTCTTGCTGCTGCTCCAGGGGATTTGGCTGCCTTCAAGGTGATGGGTTACCTCTTTGCTTCCAGCTGCTGGAAGCTAAAAATACCTCCAAGCCACCACTTAATGTCACTTCTCCTCACGAGGGGTTTGTGGAGCTGCCACGGGGATTTTTAGCAAACGAACATGGGAGGGGATAAATCTCTTTATTTTTGTGACTAGAGGGGGAGGTGCCCAGGAGAAAAATCCCTCTATGAAAAAAAAAAAAGCTGTGCAGCCACGTGCTTTGATGCCTGGGTTGGAAATAAAAAAGCTGAATGTCCACGGATTTGGAGCAGCCAATGGAGTGTGAGTGCTATTTTTGGAAAGCACAGTGCAGAATTATGGCACATGCATCACATGTGAATTGGGAAAGTGCAGGCTATTTTTGGAGCCTGTTTGCATATGTGCTGAGTCAAGGTTTGCACACAGAGCAAGGCTGTAGCCAGCATCTCTGAAATCTGCTTTAGCAAGGTTGGTAGCTTTCAAGCAAGCTCTGGGTCCCCCCAAAAAAAAAAAAAAAAAAATCTTTTCTCCTTCTGATTTTATTCATATCTCAGCATTGCAGGGAGATTAATTAGGAAAGCCAAAAAATTAGGTGCAAAAGGGTAGGCACAGGGAAAGGGGAAGTAATTTACAGTTGAAGGGGGTGGGTTCTGAGGAGGGATTACACAGGGTAAGCACAGAAAGACCAGAACAGCATAAAAAAATATACAGAAAGACAGGAGGGACTCATAAAGAAGGTGGGAAAATTACACCTTGTGCTGATTAAACTAATCCTACATGGTCCTTTCTGGGCCCTTTTCTGCCTAAGTACATGTGATTCAGAAGAGTTTGTTAAAATAACACCTCTTCTGTTTTTCCTCTTTCAATGAGAGAAAATAAAAAGTGGAATCAACTCCAGCGAAGAAAAAAAAAATTAGGTTTGAAATACACGTGGGGTGTCAAGGCCTTGTCTTGAAGGTGAGCCTGAGAATGGGTTAAAACAAGAATAAAAAATGTAAATGTTGATGTAATTTCCTGATTTGGAAAGCAGACACAAGCAAAAAAAGAAATCAACATAACAATGCCCACAAAATGAACCAAATCACAATTCCCCTCCAGTTTCCAGGGTATGCTGACAAAAGCTTGAACAAGGATCCAAAATCTGAGGAAAGGCAGAGGAAAATTGTGCAGGACCTCACTTTTAAGCAGCTCTATTAGAAAACCCTAATTTTTTTTTTTTCTTTGACACCATTCTTTCCTTCATATAACCAGAGAATAGAAAGCAGCACTTTTCCAGATCTTAGTCTGGAGTGATTTCTAGTTAAAACCACTCAGATTCATCACCCTCCTTTCTGCAACCACAGATCCTGAGCCTGAGAGCTGAGCTTGAGTCTAAACATGACTTGGACCTGCTGGAAATCTGAGTGCTCGTTTCACTCAGTGCTCAGCTCCCCTCCTGGAACTCTGATGAACCCAACCTGAGATTGGTGCTTGTCATCAAACCTAAGCAGAGATCACTTCTGCCTGGGTTTTGGTTTCAGGTAAGAAGGTACCACCTTCCCACCTGTCTTCACCTTGAGCAGGCAGGGGGATGTCTGGCTGTCTCCTTGCACATCACTGTTGCACTGCTGGACACAAAAGAAACACTCAGACTTCAGAGCAGCAGTTTGGACCACCAGGCAGGACCACCAAAAAGGCCCTGCCCTTCTTTATTCTCTCCTTTTTATATCTTTCTTAAGACAATCATGGATTGGTGAAAGAGGTTGACACCTCTATAAGTTCACAGGATAAAGACATGGTCAATCATCTTTCTCCACCTCAGGGGAAAGGAATGAAAACAATTTAAAAGTTCAAAACAATCTTGGCCAGTTAGGAAAACAAGGACTGTGTTTATAGAAAATGCATGGGAAACTTGTACTACAAAGTTCAATCATAGAACCCTGCAAAAGCAGGGCAACACAAGGCATCAGAAGCTTTATTCACACAGCACTTCTTGTTTGTGGCCGTGATAGCATTGGGTCAAAATGTTTCTAAAATCACAGTAGCATAGCAGGCCTTGAGCAGCATGTTCTAAATGTAATGATTGCTTAGAAAACATAATTATTTGGGAGGGGGGCATGATAGAAAGGGGAGCTGAAACTTATGCTTGGATGGAAACAAAGGAACTGAAACTCATGGTTGGATGGAAACAAAGGGGATTGAAACTCGTGCTTGGATAGAAACAATATCCAATAGAACAATATCGAGTTAGTGATTAACAAGTGATCATATGGAAGTTATGTCAGTAAAAGGTATAAATATGTTTCGATTTTGAAATCATGTCCAACTCCAGATTTGGGTTTGTACCCCTGAGTTCCAGAGTTCTTTAATAAAGCACCTTCACATAATCATTCTGTGATTATGTGTTTCCACACTAACAGCCATTATCCACTGGCCAAACCAAGCTGCAGCAAATCAAAAATGCTTTGCAAAGTTCAGTCCTACACACCCAGGAACAGTGACTGCCCTGTTGTATGATCTTGTTATTTTGGTGTTTTCTAAATTGCTTTGCAAAAAATCACGTGGGAAAAAAAAAATCGTTGTGTTTGCATCCTCTCTGCTCTCAGATTGTCTCAGCTGTCTGAGCCCTTGTGTCTGAAGAAATATGCCACAATCTCAGGGGTTTATATAGTGCTCACAAATAGGTGGCTATCAATAAATTATTACTTAAAACCCCAGTTGTGTTAGCCTGCATAGATCAGGTAAATAAATTGCACAGTCTGTTCTGTTTCTGGAAATCTGAATGTCTCAGACTCTCGGTGGTCTGGAAGAAATAGCCTCATCAATACCTTTAAAATGGACTTCCTTTTGGATATTTTGAATAACTGACTTTGAATATTCTGCTTCTTTCAACTGTCTGACCACTGGACTTTATTTTTTTATAATAAATTACTTAATTCACAAGGTTTAAAACTGGAGCTTGACTAATAACTCTCATAAGCAATGGGGCTCTTGGTACAGGATTTTTGGTTTCAAAGCAAACACCACTCTTACTTGTGTCAGTGTCAGTGGTGAGCGTGTTCCACTGGGCCCCTCTCTCTTGAGAGGACACAGCAAAACCCTCTGGTCCTTGACACAACCAAAGCAACAAACAGTTGTTTCCAGAGCAACAAAGTCTGAAATCAATAAGCAGTGAACTTCCCAGGGTATCCCAGAGGTGCCTGGGGAGTTACAGGCATGGAGCAGCAGGAAATCAGAGCAGGGACATCCTTGTTTAGGACTACTCAGGCAGGACCAGAAAAAGGGCCTGCCTTTTTTTATTTTCTTATTTTATATTTTTTTAAGACAATTGGTTAATGAGGTTACTACTTTTACAATTTTACAGGATAAAGACATGGTCAATTATCTTTCTCCGCCTTAGGAGAAAGGAATGAAAACAACTCAGAAGTTTAAAATAATTTAGGTTGGTTACAAAAACAAGGACTGTGTTTATAGAAAATGTAGGAGAAATTCTACTACAGAAGTAAAAACACAGAACACTGCAAAAATCAGGGTGACACAGCTGTGCAAACCTATGGGAAGCCAGGATAAATCCTGTGAAAAGTGGGAGCAGGTCACAAATTCCTCACAAAAATCCAGCTTAACAAACCAGCACAACCTTTGTGCACTTTTCCCTCAGCTTAAAAAAAAAACAAAAAAACCTGCTCAAGGTTTCTAAACACTGTCAGAGTTGGTTTTTTTTACCCACAGTGGGAGTTTGTTTACTGTTACACATTTGTAGAAGGTGTGAAGGAGCTTTTGTGGAAGGGATGCTGGCAGGGAGGTGAGTGCAGGCAGAGTGGGGAACATGCCAGCCCTGCCATGCCTGCTCTCAGCCCTGGATTCACCTCCACAAAGGCCTCCTGTCCCCAGTCCCCCTGCTCCCCCAGGCCTCAGCCTCACTCCTGACCATCTCCCACTTCTCCAGGCAGAACAAAAACAGGAAGCACAGCCTGGCATTACAGCTAGCTGGTTTCCTTGTCCAGCCTGGTGTTAAATCAGACAGGTTCCAGCTGGGTACCTTTTCCAGGAGTGTCCTTGTCCCAGAACACCCTGGCAGTGTCCCACAGACACTTGGCCAGAGGTTCTGTGTCACCCTGATTTTTCTAGAGTGCTGTGTTTAGAGTTGGTAGCAAAGGTTCTCACAGATTTTGTGGAAACAATCCATGTTTCTATAACCGGCCAAGGATTGTTTTGGACTTTGGGTGTTGTTTTTCATTCTTCTTTCTGGGCTGGAGAATGTGATGGGCTGTGTTTCTCACCTATGGAATTTCAGAGGTGGTAACCTCTTTGTCCAATCCATAACTGTCTGTAAAAAGGTATAAATATAAGAATAAAGAGAGGCTGGGGCTCTTTTTGCTCTCTGCTTCCCTCCCAGCCTGAGAGAAAGGGCAGTCCCATGTGGTCCATGTGGTCAAATTAATGTGCATGGGTGGTTTTTTCCTGCTTCACACTCTAAACTCTGTTTTCTAAACTTTGCTTTGCCAAGGAGTTGTTTTGGCTTCTTCTCACCCTGTTTGCCCTGTGTCTCTTTGCTGCACAGCAGCCTTTCTTTGACTCTGGTGTTTTTTAAGCAAGTCTTTGATAAGCCAGAATAGCAGCTGCCAAGGGATTCATGTTTTTTCCTTCTGCAGCACCAACCAAAAGTCAGAGGAGCAGCCCAAAGGAGAACATTTGTGTTCAGTGCAGAGACAAAAAAAAAAAAAAACCTCAGCAAACAAATAGAGAAATAAGTGGCAGCATAAAAATTTCAGCCAACTTTTCACTGTTCTCCAGGGTGGTTACAAATCAGCTGGAAAAATACAGACTAACATTGTCATCCCTGTTGGTGACAGATCTGCTGAGCACAGGTCATTTACAAATCTTCCATTGTTTGTACAATTTAGAGGCATTTGCTGAATTGATTTGAATTTCTTCTTATTTTTTTTTTCTGTTGAAACACCTACTGGCAGTAATTCACCAATAGCTTTAGATCCAAACAGCAGTAAGAGAAGGCAATTTATCATTTTTTTAAGATAACACCATGCTTGGACTGATGGCATTGAGGAGTGCATGGAGATGCAGTGGCTTTCATTAGGCCAGCTGATAAATTTGGAAAACCCAGGCAAGCTCTCTGTCACCCAGTCCCCTCATCCCGCTGAGTGCTCCGTTTATTTTCGTGTTCCTCCCATGTAATACCACTGCAAACCTGCAGAAATCAATAGAGCTACATTAGCATAAAATTCGGGAGCCCCAGCAGTAAATCACGGCCTGAGTTGTTGTTGATGAGCTCCCAAGCAGAGCTTTATTTCCTGCAAAGGTCAGGGTGATGGATTGGGCAACAAATCTTACCTCCTCTGCTACGTGTTTGTTGCTAAATGGCCTTTCACAGAGCAGCAAAAGAGGATATATCTCACCCTTCCCAACAAGCAGGAGGTTTTCTGAATTGAGCAAGATAAAAATGAGGTCCTTGATCCTGCTGGATTTGGCAGCCAGGCTGTGCCTGCTGCATTAAAGCTGAGTTTTTTAAAAAAAGACAGTCATAGATAAAATAAAGTGTCTGGGAGCATCCCTGCGAGCTGGCAAAGCCCTGGCGTGGAATTGAGCTTTCCTAACCAGTCCTGTGTTGCACAGCTGGCAACAGAAGGAACATGCAGGTTCCAGAGCAGCAGCTGAATTTCCAGGCAGGACCAACTGAAAGGTCTGCCTTTTTAAATTTTTTTTATTTATATCTGTTTCTAAAGGCAATCAACGATTGGTGAGAAGGGTTAACACCTCTGTAAATTTACAGGATAATTACATGGTCAATTATCTTTCTCCACCCCAGGGGAAAGGAATGAAAAACAATTCCACAAGTGCAAAACAATCTTGCCCAGTTAGGAAAAACAAGAACTATGTTTACATAAAATGTGTGGGAAACTTGTACTACAAAGTTCCAATCCTGCAAAAGCAGGGCAACAGTCCTGTCTCAGTCTGGAGTCAGTCATCCCCTGTTTAGGAGTGTTCTACCTCATCTGGGCCCTTCTTTATCTGCTCTGAGCCCAGAGCTGCCCCAGTCACTGATCAGATGGGAAGTTTGGGTGCCATTCCTCACTCATGTCCTTTCCCTGCCTCGAAAAAAAAAGATATCCCTGTCTGCCAAGAGCCTCTGATGGAGAGCAACACCTTCAGCTTTGCACTCCTTGCTGAGCTGAGAGGATTTCAGCAAGCTGGAGGGTGAGGAAGCAGTGCTGGGAATGTCTGGTTGTGGTGATGTGTTGGTTAGTTACCAACAGAAGAAACACGCGGGTCACAGAGTAGCAGTGGTTTCACCAGTCAGCACTGACCAAAAGCTCTGTTCTTCTTTATTTGCCTATTTTTATAGGGTTCTANAGCTTGCACCATCTATCTGCCCTAAAGGAGAATTTTGTGGTTTTGAAGGCATTGAGCTGGTGGAAGCTTTGAAGGGAAACAGTGTTTGCTGAAGTCAGGCAGGCAGAAACACCTGGATTTGAGGGGATGAGCAGCAAAATCAGATCTGACAGGCTTCAATTCCACACTGAGGGCAACAGTGGCCAAGCAAAAACCACCTGGGATGGCTGTGTTAACTCCAGGATGAAGCTTTGGGATTCCACATGGTGAATTCTCAGCCCTGGTGCAAACAGCAAGCATAAAAAGGGGGTGACAAAGTGAAGGGGAGTAAAGGATTGGGATGGAAGCCCAGAGACACCATGAAATACAAAAGGCCACATAATGTCCACTTCTTCCTCTGCACGAGGGCTTTCTGTGGAATACTGGACTCCACCAGGAGTGCCCGTGGGTGAGAGGCCAACACCTCTGTGGTGAGGCCTGAAAACACAAGATTCATGTTTCTTTAGAGTGGGCATTTAATTTTTACAGCCTCCTTTCCTGATCCTTAAGGACATTACAAGGCACAGCTTGGCAGTGTTGGTCTGCGGAAATTGCTCCTGCCAGCCTGACCTCAAGCCTTGTGACTGTCCAAACCAAAGATAAAGCCCATTCATTTTATTTATTTTTTTTTAATTATTTTTTCCTCAGCCACAGAAGTACTCAGGAGCCCAGATCAGAAACCCCTGGAATCCAGGCTGAAAAATGCAGCAAATGATTCAGAGTGCTCCTTGAGAGGTCAGAGGGAAGACAGAAATCTTTTACTTTGCATTTTCAATATTTGTACAGCATAAAACAACATCAACACTGAAAAAAACAGAGGTCTGAAAAGCTGAAAAAAAATGCCAGAACTGGAGTAATTTGTACTACACAGAGGTTTTAAAATGTTTGCAGTGGGACAGGAGCAAGCTCTGAAGGTTTCCCCTGAACTGCCATGGCTGGGACTGTCACTGGGAATGGGGGAGACTTGGGGATGAGATCCTGCTCTGCCTTCTCCCAACTCCAGAGGCATTGCTGTGCCTCACACCTCCCTGCAGCAGCTGCTCTGCTTTCCATAAATAATGAAATATTCATTGAGGCAGGGACCTGAACCTCAGTTTCCCACATCCTGCGTGAACGCCTGAACGGCAGCACTGTCAAATCAATCTCCTGCAAAAGGCTCTTCTCTCTCAGCAAGTGTTTAAGTATTTATGCAGGTCAGATATGCCCTAGCAGGGAAAACTGAAACACCTGCCCTGGGCTGGAAAGATCCCTTTGGGATGGGGCTTTGCTCAGGTACAGGATGAAGCTCCCTGCCCAATCCAGGCGTTGAGAAATAACGTTGAGAATTTTTCCAAGAGGAAAATTGACTCTTTAACATCACTTTTTATCAGGGTTTTCCTGCTGGAGCCAGAATTCTGCATCTCCAGAGTTTCCACTGAATGAAAACATTGCCATGAAAGAGCCCAGAGAGAAATGCAGGGTGTGCAAAGGCAAGAAGGCACCACTGAAGCACCTGGGGCAGGGGGTGGGTGCTGCTGTGTCAGTCACAGGAATTTTATTTCCATGAGAACGTACAAAACCTAAGAGATAGGAGTTTTATCAATTCTCTGCTGTAGGGAAATGTCTTTGGAATCTCCTGCTAAGGTGCTTGGTGTCGCCCTGGTTTTTGCAGTGTTCTGTGTTTTTACTTCTGTAGTAGAAGTTCTCATGCATTTTCTATAAACACAGTCCTTGTTTTTGTAACCAACCAAAATTATTTTAAACTTTTGAATTGTTTTCATTCCTTTCCCCTAAGGCAGAGAAAGATGATAGACTATGTCATTATCCTATAAAATTATAGAGGTGGTAACCTCATT
>VZTZ01013598.1:30124-42208 GCA_013400955.1 Drymodes brunneopygia | reverse complement strand
TTTTTATCTTTTTTATCTTTTATTTTTTATCTTTTTTATCTTTTATTTTTTGTCTTTTTTTTACCTTTTATTTTTTATCTTTTATTATACAGGTACTTTATTTTTGGTCCCTTTGCAGGCTCGGTGCATCTCACTATACACACATCAAGAAAGAAGCCAAGCTTGAAGAGCTGCTTGCTTTGCTGGATAAGACTTATATTTTCATTTTAAAAACTACTTTTTTTCCCCCCCTGTCTTAATGTTAACTGGTGGAACAGCAAAGTTAACTATCCTGAAAACACCCCACCCTGAGGTGTCAGGTCAAAAAAAGCTTTGTCAAAGTGAAATTAAATCAGTCAACAATTCAAGTGCCATAAGGACAGAAGGTGTCTCGTGTGTCACAGCAGATCAGACAAAGTGTTTTGTGCTGGCCACAGCTTCCCTTTTCACCATCCCAGGGTTGTGGTTCTCCTTGGAACCAAGCTCTCAGCTCCGGGTGTGAAAGCTCAGAATTGCAGTTGTCACCCAGAGGGGATGGGAAATTCCCCTTTCCTCTTTCCAAGGAGCTGGAGGAGGAAAGGTGAGCACGGATTCTGGAATATTGGCAGTGTGTTCCCTTCTCCTGGCCTGTGCACACTCACATTTGATGTGGCTGCAGCACTGGTGGAAAACAAGGGGGTTCTGCTCGTTTTTATGAAGATCAGCAGTGTCCACCTGTGGTCTGACACTGCTGAACTGCCTGTTTTTAAAGGTATTTGTAGCAGAGAAATGAACTGTAAAGAAAGCAAACGCTGCCTTAGTAAGGTTTCAAGAGCTGTTGGGGAAACAATGGCAAACGTATTAAACAGAACATTTCCCAGCCCAGAGAGTGATGGGCTGACATTCCCAGCATTAAAGGCACGTTCAACTATTGCTAAATTGGCAAAATACTAATCCTGCACCTTTCCAGTCCCTGTCCTGCCATTTAATGTGAGTTGTTCCCAAGGCAAGATGCAAGTTTAGTACCAGAATTAGTGGACAGGATTCTCTGCCCTAGGGGTGTGCAAGGTCATAAGCTTTCTGTAAGGCTTAGAAGTGAAAACAGCACCCACAAATATTCAGGGAGACCTAAATATTGGCATATTTGGTGTTCACTGTTCCTGAACAAGTTTCTTTGTTCCTGTGTTAACAAGTTCATTGTTCTGTTACCAAGTTCCTGCTGCTGACTGGGTGACCCAAGCAATACTGTGTCCTTCAAAAGAATTTTTATTCCTCCTCCTCCTCCTCCTCTATTTGCCATCAAGAGTTTTAGTCTGAACTGTCATATTTCAAAAGCCTCTAAACCAGAGCCCTGCAGGAAATGCTACGTTTTTGGCTCAATGTCTGGTGCCTTAGCTCAGCAGAGGGAAGGAAGGAGGAGACAGATCTGAGGGGGCCAAAATCCTCCCCAAGTGCAGCTCAGTTGGCTCTGAGTGAGCTTTATTCACACTCTGAACCACTCTGCATCACACTGGGGACTCCAGGGGGATTTCTGACAGCACAGGCAGACAGTGGCTCTGACCCAGCTGCCGTCCTTTGGCCGCAAAATTAAATTTCTGTTATTGGAGAACTGAAGATCTGTCGCAATGTCGGACACGAAGGAAACAAGCAGATTTCTCAGCCTCAGCTCAGGACCACTCAGGCAGGACCAGAAAAAGGGCCTGCCTTTTTTTATTCTCTCATTTTTATATTTTTCTCAAGACAATCATGGATTGGTCAATGAGGTTCCCACCTCTACAATTTCACAGGGTAAAGACATGGTCAGTCATCTTTCTCCACCTTAGGAGAAAGGAATGAAAACAATTTAGAAGTTTAAAATAATTAAGGCTGGTTACAAAAACAAGGACTGTGTTTATAGAAAATGTATGAAAAATTCTACTACAGAAGTAAAAACATAGAACACTGCAAAAACCAGGGTGACAAAGATCCTGACGTATCCACCTTTCTAATAAAGATATTCAGTGTGCATGTGACACCAGAGGAACAAGGGGTGAAAGGCACATCCTTCTCAAAAGTCTCTCAAAATCCAAGGGCAGCAGGATGAAAGGTGTTGAGGGAAGACCATCCTTAAGAGAGTTGTGTCTTCTGTCCACTCAAAGCTTCTCCCTGTGGGAGAAGGTGCCTCTCAGCAGAAGCAGCTCAAACACAAGAGGCAGCTCAAACACACATTCAGCCCTGGGTGAATTCAGACCCACCCTGCCTGCAGTGTTTCTTAACTTGGGGACAGCATCAAGATCTGATTAAAAACATGAGTAGAACTACATCTCTTCTTCCCCAGCATCTGTTTTCCTTCTAATCCTCTCATTGCTAACAATCCCTTCCGAGTCAGATAAGATCTATTTCTGCTCTGCAGTGAAGAGCTGAAGTAGAAACACAATTAATTGTTGAGAAGGAAATTTAGGCACACGTCTGCATTAAGGAAGGGCATGCAATTAGAAAGGTCATTTGTTGTTTTGGTCTGTGTGTAAGATGGGGTAGGCAAGGAAATGAATTGAAATGAATCTGTGAATGGAAATGGAAAAGGGAGAGACTTCCATTCTTCCACAAGCTTTTTGTTTTGTTTTATTTGATTGTATTTTGTTAAGTTTAGTTTTGCTGGGAAGAAAAGGTTTGCACTTGAACAGTTCTTTCCCCAGAAATTTTGATGGAAGGTAACTCTGGTGAATCTGATCAGATAAAAATTTTTTATTGTTCTTTCCCTCTCATTTCCAGAGGTGGATTCTCCCATGCTGGAGTCCCATTGTGCCCACATTAACAGAGACCCCAACCTGCAGAGCTGCCCCAGCCTTAAGCCCAGCTCAGCAAGGCCAGGGAGCTGCTGGAGCCAGCCCAGAGCAGGGACAGCAAGGGCATCAGAGGGATGGAGCAGCTCTGCTGGCAGGAAAGGCTGAGGGAATTGGGATTGTTCAGCCTGGAGAAGGGAAGGCTTTGGGGTGAGCTCATTGTGGCCTTGCAGAGCCTGAAGGGAGCCCAGAGGGAAGATGGAGAGAGACTCTTGACAAGGGCCTGGAGTGACAGGACAGGGGGAATGGCTTCAACTGCCAGAGAGCAGGGTTAGGTTGGATATTGGGAAGGAATTGTTCCCTGTGAGGGTGGGGAGGTCCTGGCACAGGTTTCCCCATCCCTGGAAATGTTCCAGGCCAGGCTGGATGGGGCTGGGAGCAGCCTGGGACAGTGGAAGGAGTCCCTGCCCATGGTGGGACAGGTGGAACTGGATGATCTTTAAGATCCCTTCCAACCCAAACCATTCTGTAATTCTGTGATTCTTTGATCTCAGTTTGCCACATCCTCAGTGGCTCAGGCTCCATCAGCACCACAGCAATTCCTAGTGTTTGAGGCAATTTACTGTGGCTCTGACTCAGGTGTAATGAAGTCAGCATTATCTGAATTCGGAAGGAGGAGTAAATGGATTATTTTGAGATGCTTGAATCACTGTTTGATCAGTTGTGACCAACACAAAAGGCAGTGGAATCAGCCCAGGTCCATTTTTATAAGGTGCTGGCAAAAGTGAGAGATGAAGCAGCTCCATTTCCCTGGGCTGGGTGAGGGGGTGCCCTGTGAACTCCTCAGTGGACACTGTGCTGTTGACAGCAGCACCTTCCCAGCCACACAAACCCATCTCCTCATCACTCATGCTCTCTGAGAGATCAATTACCCTTCCCTCAAGTGTTGTAGGACCATTAACCTCAGCTTGCTGCTCAAATCCAGCGTGGTTAATTACAGCCTGAGGATCCACATTTTCACCTTGCAGTGGCAATTGGACATGGGAATGTGCAGCCCTTCATCCCCTGAGGAGGAGCACAGGGGTGCTGGGTGCTGCTGAACAGCTGCCATCTCCTGCTCTGGGAGCTTTGCACAGAGGGACACGATGGAATTTAGAAAGACACCTATTTTTCTGTGTATATTCAGTGTCAGAGGAAGTGGATAGGGACACAAGCAACAAATAAACACGGGCTGGAAGGTGTATCACATTTCAAAGCAGTAGAAACACAAGCATCCTTTTTTGTAGACCAGTCAGTAGGAATTATAAAATAACCTCAATATTGAAATCTACCTTTTTATATCCTCGGTGATCAAGGCGTTGGGTTGCAGTTTGCTGAGAAAAGTAAGGCTGGCACTTTTGACTGATTTCCTCTTCAGCTGATAAATCTTTGGCTTCTTTCACTTGGTCCCTCTCACGTGCATTTGCAGCCACCTGATATTGCCATCTCCTAGGCAGGAACAGTGATTATTGTCTAAAGTCAGTGTTGGAAACCATAGGAAAATCTGAAATGTCCAAGGTTTTTGGGTCTTCATCACAGTCTAGGCCAGAATTCCTCTCCTATCATCCCATTATTTCCAGCCAGGTGATTTTTTTTTTCTTTTTTTTTTCCCTGAGAGAAAGAAAATAAAAAGGAAGTCTTGTTTTAATTAATCTTTTCCTAAGGTAACTCTGCTGCCTTGAGGTTGAGGATAAGCTAATTTTCAGGATGATGGAGTTGTGTTACTTGGTGAGCTTGCCACTACTAATGCAGCACTTCTGAGGTGTAAAATGGATTTTAAACTCCTGGAAAGTCCAGCAATAAATGTTCCATGCTAATTTATACCCACATTAGATTCTTCTGATACGGATCTACATTCCCTCGGTCTATGAAAGAACAGAGATGGGATTTTGATATTTTTAGGTGCAAAGAAGCCTGAGACTAGACTTTTTTGTTGTTTTTTTTTGTTTTTTTTTTCTATCTGGGATTTTCATTGAGCTCCTGTATGTTTATTTCATATTCTTCCTCATCTGCCTTTCCCTTATTCCCTGAGATTTTGTCTGTCTTAGGGGACCCTGGCTGCCACAGCAGCCTCTGATGAGATTAGTCAAAATAATGCTGCAGAGCTAAGCTCCTTACACTCAGGCCTGGGAGAGCTGGTAATATTATCCAAAGAGCAAAAGGCTAAAGCCATGTTTGGCCTGTGTTGTTTCATTCAAATTATGAAGGAACAGATTCTGTAAACTGGAAGTTATCCCAGCCCAGCCCCTTCTTGGGCCCTCTTGTTAGATATGCTAATGAGTAAGGGCTTTAATTGTCTATTTGATTGGGGGGGGTGGGAGGACATTGTGACTCTGTCACCTGGGTGAAGCAATGCATGGAATGGGATCCTATTAAATACCAAAATAAACGACCCCCAACCCTCTAACCCTGTCTGAGCTTTTATTTCCTAAGACCAGGAAAAGGCATCAAGGTGGGGCAGTGCCCCTGGATCATCCCTGATGGCCCCAGGGCAGGGTTTCTGATGGCCCAGCTCTCAGAGCCAGCTGGGGCACTGCTCTCACTGCTCTTTGCTCATCTCTGATGGCTCCAGGAGATCCTTTCTGTCACTGGGCCATGGAGTCCCACTGATAAAATCACACCAATTCCCATTGGGAGATGCCCTGCCCAAGGGGAGGAACCGAGCATCTCTACCTGGATATCATCTGGAATTTGAAACACCACAGTCAGCCTTTTCCACTGGATTCCCAGAGGAAGAGCAGACCCTTCTACACCACCCCTGGACCTTCAGAGGAGAACTGCACCTTCCCACAGGATCCCTGCTCCAACAGAGCCACATCCATCACTGCCAGAGGGCTGCAGCCACCATCTGATGGGGCTGTACCAACACCCTGACCCACAGGCTGTCAGGCTGTGTTCTGACTCTGTCAGTGCTTTTGTACTGTTGCATTTATTTTAATTTTTCTATTAAATTGCAGTTCTGACTTTGACTCCCTCACTGATTTGCTTTCAAACCACCACACCACCATGTCAGTAAGGCCCAGCTGCCTCTGGACTTCTCCCTCTGCTTATTCCTGACTTATTTGAATCGATGTGCTCGTATTGCTGAGAGCCCCACAACAGCAGATAACCTCCACAGATAAGCTGCCAAGTGGGGTTTTTTTTATTTTTTTTTCCCCTCTTTTTCTGCTGCTTCACAGCAAGATGCAGATGATGGAGAAATGAAGTGGCTCATCTTGGCAGCGGGCAGTGCTGCATTGCCATCTGCTGCAAAGCCAAAGGTGCTCCAGAGTGGAAGATGGAACTCCAGGAGAGGGGTTTTGAAGGAAAGGGAGGCTGCAGTGGGGCCAGCCAGCTCTGTATCACCAGTCCCTGCTAAATATCCAGAGCAAACCCAAAATTCCTCGTGCCACAGGGGATCCCTCTGGTTTGTAATTGCACCCAGGGCAGCTCTGCTGGAGAGGAGCATCATTTTCCCCCAGCAGGGACAGAGAGCTGGGAGTTCCTGCTGCACCTGGGGAATTATCCTGGAGAAAAAAGGGACATCACAGCAGGGGAAGGAGCTGGGAAAGCTTTCTTTTCTTCAGGGATCAAAGCTGGACAGAGGCAGAGGTCATTCTCCATCAGGAACAAACGGTGCTGTTGCTCCCTCTCCAACTTCCCAGCTGTGTTGCTGAGTGTCCAACTGGAGATTTTTACTTTTTTCTACTGGCACAGGATCAGGGCCCCCTGAATTACAAATCCCATGGACATGCAGGTTCCTGCTCCACACAGACTGCAGTCCACGTGGGAATGGCAGGATGGGAAGGTGAGGAAAAGTGTCTGGACCAAGCTAAAGCTGCTGCTGAGGGTCAGAAGGGAGAACCAGGGTGTTGGGATCAGAATCCCACATCTAGAACCTTATCTAGGTTTTAGGATTTATCATTCAGGATTTATTCTGTGGATGAACAAAAAACATTGCCCTGTCCAGGGTTTGTCTCTGATACTTTTTCAATACCAGTTTTTCTCTGCTTTTTGCAACATGTTTAAATTTCATGGACTCATAGAATGACTGGGGTTGGAAGGGACCTTCAAGATCATCCAGTTCCAACCCCTGCCATGGCCAGGGACACCTTCCACTGTCCCAGATTGCTCAGAGCCCCATCCAACCTGGTCTGGAACACTTCCAGGGATGGGGCAGCCACAGCTGCTCTGGGAAACTGTGCCAGGGCCTCCCCACCCTCACAGGGAACAATTCCATCCCAATATCCAACCTAACCCTGCCCTCTGTCAGCGTGAAGTCATTCCCCCTGTCCTGTCACTTGAAAATAGTCCCTCTTCATTTTCTTTTTCCTTTTCAGAAAGGAGGCATGAAGGTATCAGTCCCCCTACAGAATAACTCTCAGAGCTCATGGCCCCAGCAAGTGGCAGGTGCACAGGTTTATTTGCTTTTATTGAAAGATTCTTATCCATCAAAGTGCCTCAGGCACAAAGAGGAATAAAAGCCAGAGCATAAATCCACCTTTTTTGAGCTTACACAATATCTTAAGGAGCGTCATTTGACAGAATTATAGATCTGAATAATCTCCTTTCCACTGCAGAATGGGGCTGTGATAGATGCAGGAGCCACTGCCAAGGAACCTGCAAAAAAAAAACAAAATGCAAGAGGAACAAGAACAGATCACCACAGCGAGGCACAAACCAAAAACCTGAGCAAAAATAAATTCACACACACCCAGAGTGCAAAAGGCATCTGAAACCATCTCTCACAGTTTGGTTGTTCCCTTCAAGAGCAGCACCACTGAGGCACCATTTTGCTGATTTCAGCTGGACAAATTCTCTGAAAACAAGCAGATATTTTTCTATCTTTTTTTTTTTATTTTTAAGAAAACAGGAAGTTGGTCATGCTGGCTCAGATCAATAAACTGTCAGAAGAGGCCTCCTGCCTTTATTCCTTTATTTGTCTTGATGCAAAGCTCCTCCTTGGCTGGCTCTCTCAGCCAGATATGCAATGATGCTGGTGAGACACACACATTGCATCACTTGCAGAACCCTGGGGGGAACCAGGGCCACACCACAAACCCTAAGTTTGGATTATCAGGATGTCAGATGTTAAAAGCTACAGCTCCAAGTGAGACAGGGCCTTCCTGAACACAGCAGCATTATTCTCTGCTGATGAGACCCACTGCAGAATTTCCCTTGGCTCAGCTGTCTCAGGGCTGGGTGAAAATCATTCTTGTGCTCACAACACGCCCAGGGTTTTATGAATCATTTCAATGTCCTTTAAATCCTCAAAGCAGGGATTAAGTAGGACTTAAGAGGAACATATGACTTGTGCTTGTCCTCAATACAGTGGTGACTTCCATATCATGGGAGGAAATAGTTCCTTTCTGTGTTTACTTGGTGCAAACGTCCCTGGGTGTCTTTGTTGTTGCCCTGGCTGGAATGAAAGAGCTGCCTGCTCTGCTCCTGCAGCTCTTTCACCAACAAATGGACCCTCCAACCCCTGCTGTGCCAGCTCCCAACAGAATTCTGATTAATTTAATGCTCTGAGTTTAAAATTTCCAGCTCCTTCCTTCAGCTGGCTGAGCAGGAGGAGCTCTTTTTGCCTTGGTGGCAAAGTGAATCCTTGCACAAGAGAATTTGATTTCTGTGCCACTTCCTCCTTAATGAGGAGGATTCTCCTTTATCTCCTTCAGTTGATTGTTTCCTCTGATTTCCAGCACAGAGGTCAGAGCTGTGCTGCACACTCTGATTTTCCTGCTGGGAGCAATCCAGGGAGATCTGCACAGTCACAGTCTCTGTGTGTGAGGAGGGGAATCACTCCTTAACCTGGTTAAATCTGAAATTCCACTCTAAAAGTGCAGATCCAGGGAGATCTGCACAGTCACAGTCACTGTGTGTGAGATGGGGAATCACTCCTTAACCTGGTTAACTCTGAAATTCCTCTCTAAAAGTGCAGATCCAGGGAGATCTGCACAGTCACAGTCACTGTGTGTGAGAAGGGGAATCACTCCTTAACCTGGTTAACTCTGAAAGTCCATAGCTGGGGATAACCTGAAGCTGCTCATGATTTGTGATCAATTTAATAAATTGCAGAGACCAATTAAAGGAGGATTTGGTTTATGTTGAAATACATTATTTTTACACATTTTCTTTTTTTTTTCCTATGTCATTCACCAACTCCAGCTGCTGCATTTAATGCATTTTCAACCTCTGACTTTTCGTGAAAACACAAGACACCCAAAAATAGAAATACTCATACAGATGAAGATATCATCTGATATCACTTCTTAATAAATATATTTCCATCTCTTTTTATCAATCAAGAAAAACATCATCATTTTTTTTCCACTGCTTTCCTGTTGTGGGAAATTGGCTTCATTGAGCCACACACAGTGACCTCAGGCAGCTCCAGGTAAAATTTTCATAAGGAAAATCCACCCATAATCTGAAAATCCATTTCATAATCTGAAATCCACCCATAGTTTGGGAACTCTAAATAAATCCAGATTCATTCACAGGAGAAAAGGGATGGATTTGCCATGTGTAGAACATGCCAGGACACTGGAGGCCTGGGTGCTTGGGTGCAGGGAGGTGAAATTCCTTTCACTTCATTTTTCACAGGCAAAATGTTGGCTTGAGAGGACAGAGGCGAGCACAACCTCTCGTTTTTAAACTGTAAAACAGCTTTTAACAACAACAACCACCACCAGGTTATGCTTTTCAACTGTATCAGGAAATAAAAGATGATGATTCTGACAGGCTCTGGATCCAAATCACCAAACATGGATCTCCTTGAGGTTTCAGGCAGACACCAAACCTCCTCCCACGAGTGGCTTTTGCTGGCTCCTGCCACACTTCCCACAGGCTGAGAACTTTGCCAAGGGCTCTGCTGCTTTGGGGATGTGGTTTTGACAGTGATCACCTGTCCCAAAACACAGCAGAGAGTGGGAACAGCAGATATTTGGTCAGGCTGGGCCAGAACAGTGGTCTGATGTTCTGGCTCAGATTTGGAGCACCCCAGTGTGTGTCTCCACCTCTTCCACGCCCTGTTCTTAGCAGAACATTTGGGAGCAGCTGCTGGCAAGGCATTTTTGCCCTGTGCTGTTGTGTTTGCCCTACAGCATCCATCTCACCCAGCTCACTGCCCCCTGTCCCTGGCTGAAAGGCCCTTCCTGACATTCCTCACACCATCCCTGTGATTCTCTGCTCCACAGCACAACGGGATCAGTACCCTGGGATCAGTCCTTACACGCTGCTGCAGTCAGGAAATGCTGCTCTAAGTGTTGAATATTAACTCACTGACTGCTGCTTTGAGGCAATTGGACACAGGCAGGAGGTAACACAGCTGAATGTCCTTTCTCTTTTCCTACAGAATGCACAAAGATTTGAAAAGTGGGGCATAACGGGGCAAAAGCATTAGAAATTCTAAAGGCAAGCAATTTGTAAATAAATCAGCAAGTTGCCACGCAGGGAGGGAGAGATTTGTCTGAAGAGCAATGGCCTTGCTGCAATGTGCTCACTGAGCACTCAGTGGCATTTTAAACACTGTGAGACTCAATTTTGAGACTTCAAGTGATAATAAATCATAAAAAGAGGTGCTCCAAACTCAAGAGCCACGATCTAACAAAGCACTTAAGGAACACAACCAAGAGGAAGCAGACCATTCCCTCCTGCCCCAGCCAGCACACAAGAGGCTCCAGAAAGGGAATAGGTCACAAACTTCTCGAGCCCAGAACAGACCCTGGCCCAGATATAAAGTAGGACAAGACACAAAAAAGCAAGGCTGAGAAGCTGGAACAACAGCAGTGCCCAAGGCACAGAAAAGATGGGACATTGATGGCCTGGGAGTGTCTGAGGGGTGCCTGGCTGCCTTCATTTTGGGTAAGACTTGGAATTATTTGAGGCATTATTAGAATTATTCTGAAGCACTCAGCATCACCTGGGGACAAGGCTTCAAAGCATCGGGGTCTTTCACTTTAATACCCAGTGGCTGCTGGTGGTTTTGTTTGCTCAGGTTCCTTCCTTTTCTATAAATAATTGCTTCTGCTTCACTTGAGCTGTCTGTCCAGCAGCAAAGCAGCTTTCTGGGCAGGCAGCTCAGCAAGCACCCTGCTCCTGCAAGAGGACATGCAGCTTTAACTCTAAATTTGGGCTCCAAGGCAGGGATCTGTTTGAAACACGCCCTGTTAAGCATTTCTGCCTCTCCTGCATGCTGAGAATAATGCAGGAGGAAGCCCTGCTGCCAAAGCAGCTCTGCACAGCACCCTGCACTGGGAATGTTAGTGTGGAAACACATAATCACAGAATGATTATATGAAAGTGCTTTATTGAAGGGCCCTGGAACCCCGGGGTACAAACCCAAATCTGGAGTTGGACATGATTTCAAAATTGAAACAGATTTATACCTTTTACTGACATAACTTCCATATGATCACTTGTTAATCACTAACTCGATATTGTTCTATTGGATATTGTTTCTATCCAAGCACGAGTTTCAATCCCCTTTGTTTCCATCCAACCATGAGTTTCAGCTCCTTTGTTTCCATTCAAACATAAGTTTTAGCTCCCCTTTTCATAATGCCCCCCTCCCAAATAATTATGTTTTCTAAGCAATAATTTCATTTAGAATATGCTGCTCAAGGCCTGCTATGCTACTCTGATTTTAGAAACATTTTGACCTGATGGTCTCAGGAATGTTCATCAGGGAAGGACAACAGCAGCAGGGAGCATTTCCAACCCTCTGCCACAGACACCTGAACTGCCTCCTCAGCATTTTCTGCCCTGGTGTGGTTCCTTCAGCCTTTCCACAGCCTTGGAGCTGGGGCTGAAGATGCTGAGTCCCTCCAAGAGAGAGGGAGCCCCTCACTGCCAGGCTTTTGATTTCCCTCACATCTTTCACGTTCCCCCCTTTCCTGCTGGTGTGGCTGTGCTGCACAAACACCTTGCTGCAGGTGTTCTCTGGTTTGCTCTCTGCTCAGGCTGTGTCCTGACATTTCTCCCAGCTCTGCAGCCACCTCTGGCCTTCCTTTGGCACTCTCCTGTCACTGTAGCTGCCACCTGTGACCCCTGCCAGGCTGCAGCTGCTTTCCTTTGGCCTTACCTGTGCTGCTGCTCTCTGTCTGTCTTTATCTGCTCCACTCTCAGCAACTGATGCAAATCTCTTCTCTTTTCTCCATTTTTTTATTGTAGGTGGCTTGTTTGGTGTANTTTCAGCCTTAGGGGAAAAGCTTTGCTGTGGCCCAGCTGGGGCAGGTGAGGATCTCTCTCCTGCCTGCCTTGTTTTGACTGTCAGTCCCTGTTGCTTTGGTTTTACAGGGCCCCATAAGTTGTAACACTGTAACTGTAGTTTCCCATACTTTTT
>VZTZ01013598.1:11629-21958 GCA_013400955.1 Drymodes brunneopygia | reverse complement strand
TTTTTTTTTTTTTGGATAAAGTTATCTTAAACTAAGCAAGACAGTTTTTAGAGCTATTAAGTATATGCATGGATACCAGTGAAAATATTCTGCAAAACTGCACCGTTGCAAGAAAGTGCATCAGATAATAATCATTAAAAAAAAAAAAGATCAGCCAAAAACCCGCGGCGAGCGTTCGCCACGGTGTTTGTGAAGGAGTGCAAATCTTCCTTCCGCCCCCTCTGTGAAAGATTCCATCCTTCCAACCTACAGATCCACACAGCCCCTTATTAAAAAAAAAAAAAACCTACTTAAGCCTGGTCTCTTTTTGCTGTCCGTAGAAGAAATATCCTAAAAGGAGAATAACAAACAAACCTGAAGAGAAAACCATCTGCAATGCTGCTAAGTTCTCTCACATGCAGATGATAGAAACACACTTTTCCCCCCACCCCCTTCCCTGTTGGGAACTGGATACAAAACTTTAAGCCCCTCTGTTGCAAGATAGCACAATGGAGTTCAATATAAGCATGTTTGAATTTGATACTATTTATTTTATGATCGCATGCTTGAAACGTTACCTCAGACAATAGCGGATAAGCTTTCGTTTGAACTGAATCTTCTAAAAATAGGTCCTTTCTCCTCTCTCTCTTTTGGTTTCTTTTCTTTTCCTTTTTGATTTGCATTCACCAGAAGTGCACTCCTTAATTTATTAAATCACTGACTAGTAATTTAAAGTACTGTATTTAAGTGCGTATGTTAGTCAAATGGGAACAATAACTTTTGGAGATCAAAGCATGTTCAAATATTCAGCATTATGGCCTATTTGATTAAAGTGTAACTTGAATTAATTAGTGCATGAATTCAATGATAATAATAATAATAATAATGATAATAATGATGATGATAATAATAACAACAATAATGGTAACAATAAAAATAAAAAAAATGCGCTTGATAGACTGAGGGCCTGAATGAACTGATTAGAGAAACCTGATTGTTTTCCTGCATTGCTCAGGGAAATGTGTTGGCTTTTGCCCAGGCTTTGTTGGAAAGGAACATATCCCATCCCTTAAAGGGAAAACGGAAAATTAAGAAGTCAAGTTATAGATAGCAACACCTAAAAACGTAGTATCCTCTATAGATGAAAGGTGCAGATGCATGCTTTTTGGTGCATTCTCAGAATGTAAATGAAACTTACCTATTATATGCATCCAAATTGCAGCAGCTGGTTTCTTTTGCAGTCATCAGTTGAGACTTTTTTTGTATCCCCCCTCCCCACCCCAACCCCAAAAAAACTCACTGAAGAGACTCAGCAGATTGATTGAGAGAGTTGCACAGTGCCTTTATCTTACACCCCCCCAAAATTGCTGAAAGTGCCTCCAGGAACTGAGTGGATCAGAGACATTGAGGGAAAGGGCAAGGAGTCAGTCTGCTGTCAGGGGTGTCCTGTGCTGTCTCCTGGCACAGCAGGAAGGGTTTAGGGATAGAAGGATCAGGTGTGAGTGAGAGGGATGCAGAAGAGGTGGGCAGAGACCACCAGTGCCCATGGGATGCTTTCCTTCCCCAGCCAGTCTGATGCTGCAGGGCTCAGCATTTGCTTCTGCCAAATAACTCATGGCTGTGTTCACACAAGGCTTCAGGTTTCCTCGGGTTGTTCACAGAGGCATCGCTGCCATCCTTGTGTCTGCCCTTCCTTTCCCTGAGGTGGCTTTTTGGCAGCTTGTCCCTGCAGGGCAGGGCAGGAGGAGCCTGGCATTGCCCACTCAGGCCACCAGACTGAAGGATTGTCCTCTTCCTACCCTTAGATTCCCCAGCAGGGAGATGGGAAAGGCTTTGCAGGGCCCTCCCATCCCTGTCTCTTCCATCCCCTTCCAGATCTGAGCTTCCATCTCAGCCTCTGAGCCATATTCTTCTTTCTGGTCCCCTGATCTTCCTCCACTTCCATCATCCCCTGGTGAGGGAAGCAATGCTAGGAGAAGGTACCTTCTGCACCATGACTGCTAGGCCCTGGAAGAGAAATTACCTTTGATCTGAACTAATGCAGGCACTAATCCTAATTTTTCAAACGGGCAAAGTTGAGGATCTTCATTCTGCACTTAGCATGTGGCCAACTGCTGTTGAACACATCTCCTTCCACACTGTACAGATCCTTCCCTCCCCTATCTTTCTGATACATGTATATATCTGTATAAATATATATATATATGTCTGTCTGCTCCTGTGTGTGTCACAGACATCTGCAGACACATGTATATATAAAATAAAAAACAAAATCAAATCAAGGCACTTAAAAACCAACCCTAACTCTGCAATTACGCACAACTTGACCTGCCAGGTTTCCAGAAAAGACTTGACTTTATTTCTCACTGTGTGACTTGTGTGAATCTGAGCGAGGAGAAAGATCAGGAACTGAGGGAGCTCTTAACTCCTGCAAGAAGTGCAAAGCATCAGATAAAACAGGGCATTACCTGTCCTCTAGGCAGATGTTGTAAAGCTTCTTTCCTGTCCCCTGCTCACACCCCTGCCCATTTTCTCCCCCTTCAATTCCAGTGGTCCTGATCTTCCCAAACTCTTGAATCCTAGGCTATGACTTTCTGATGTCAGGATGGACTTGAATGCTGCACTCAGCTTACAGAACCACCATCTGACTAAACCAAACAGCAATAATCAAAGCAGTGCTGCGGGAGCGATGATCAGAAGGATGCATTTGGGAGATGAGGCCTCACTTGGGCACCTTCTGCTCCTGTGGCTGGGTGTGCACACCTTGATTTAATGTGCAGGATGATGGTCACTGTGCTCATGCACAGAGGAAAGTGCTGCATGCAGCCATTCTTTGCCAGGAGACTGGGATGGATCATCAGGGCTTGTGCTTTGGGGGAGCCTGAATGTTGCTTTGTCCATTTGTAGCTCGCTGCAAAGGATCTCAACCCACACGGAGTACAGGAATTAACCTCATGTAGCATAGGCATGGCTTTTCGACAAGTTTGACACAAAAAAAATGAACAACAAAAGCAAGGCTCTTACTCCCCTCACACAGGAGTGCTGAAATGTCTTTGTGGGCCTGAAGGTGCACTTAACAAACTGCCTGTTCTTATCAGCAAGCAGCTTTTCTTTTGTATTTCTTTATTTCTTGCTTTTCTTTTTATATCTCTCTTTCTTTTTTTTTTTTCTCCTTTGGCCCTTATATTTCTTGTTTGCTGCATGTGGACTCTAAAGGGTTTTTTATGTAACTGGAAGAGGAAATAAATGAGCTGATGGCCAGTGTAGTGCTTCTCTGAAAGAGCCAACAGAATTCATTTGGTAGGGACCTCCTGGAAGTGATTCCCCCGTTATGCTGGACAGGGAACCCAGTGGATGGGGCAGTCTTTAATTTGAGGAGGGGGAGGCAGCTTTTCCAGCAGAAGGAGTCATTTCCCAAGCTCCCCTTTTTTACCACCCACTGCTCTGTGCCTCTCTGTTCTCCTCAGCTCGTCCTGTGCAGCTTTTCCTTGGTGCTCTCAGGGAAAGGGGTGAGGGAATTTCACCTGGCAAGGGCAAGGCAGCAGTGCACTGCAGTGCAGAGGCAGGAGCGAGGCAGGGAGGCAGCGGGCAGCAGTCCCACGGGCTGGCATCCCTGCCAGAAATGCCCATCTGGCCCTGCCATGCTGAGCTCTGGAGCAGCAGGGAGAGGCAGGGGAGCAAGGGGGAGAGTGAGCATGAAGGGCTCTGCACCCCATTCCTTCACAGAAGCCCAAGGGGTTGTTGCTGCCAGGCTGCCAAGAGCTCAGCCCCTCTGTGGGGCAGCTCCAGCACAGGCCATGAGCTGGGTTTAGTCACCTTCAGGAGGAGGTCAGGGTGCAGTAAGCCAGGCTGGGAGTCCACAGCATCCCAGCAAACCCGTGCAGATTCCCTGCGTGGGCTCTCCCGAGCCTTATCTCCACCGGGGACCTCAGGAAAGCTGATCTGAATTAATGAAAGGTGTGCATTTAAAGCAGATTTGTTAAACTGCTTTAAAGCCCAGCATGGACATTCTGTTGCAGCATTAAAGCAACCTTAATCTGATTTGGAGTCATTCTTTTTGAAAGGGAAGTAACCTGAATTGAATTAAGGCTGCTTTAATTCCGAACACAATGGGGCTTAATGCAGTTTACCTCATCTGCCTCACAACTCCATTCAGCCAGATAAAGCCTTTAATAATCATTGGATGTACTGGAACTGACCCTGCTGGGCAGGGGGTGGCTGGGCAGAGCCAAATTCATGGCCCACGAGTGCTGCAGATGCACAGCCTGGCTTACTGAGGGGAGAGCCTGGCTTACTGAGGGGAGAGCCTGGCTTACTGAGGGGAGAGCCTGGCTTACTGAGGGGAGAGCCTGGCTTACTGAGGGGAGAGCCAGCCCTGGAGCCTGGGGCCACTTCTGCTGAGTCCCTCCCTCTGCTCCTGGTTTGCACCTTGGTGAGGAGAACTCACCCCGCTGCCTTCGGGGAAGCTGGAAAGGATTGTGGCCCAAGGAACTGAATTTCCACTTTTGCAAAACTGCACGCCAGTGCACCAGCCTGCTGTGCTGCTGGACAAGCACTGGAAAGGCAGTGCAAAGCACTGGAGACAGGATAAAATCCAGCCAAATTCCCTCCTGTTTGCAGCAGGGGTTTTTTGCCATCACAGAGATCTCAGAGATCCCTTCTCAGCACACCAGCTGTGCATCATTCACTGCAGGCTGCAGTGGCCCCAAATTGGCAATGGGAGCAGTGGCAACTTTTATTGACAGGGTTTTTTCTTTGCTGAGGGATGGTTGTTTTCATTAGGCACCAGGACAGGAAGTTAATTTTGTGAGAGAGCTGAAGCCCAGGTGTAACCTCCAAACCTGCTGATTTTAAGGAGCTGAGGGCGAGTTTCCACTTTTCCACAGTCCACACTTGAACAGTTCAGTTTCTTATATGCACATTTATCAAACAAAACACAACAAACAAACACCAGGTCAGGAACATCTGAGATTTATTAGAAAAAGGTGAAAAGTCGTATTTTAGAACAAAATCTTCTGCATTCATATGCAATACACAGAGAGAATGTATTCCCTTCCAAACAGCACCTTGAGAACTGTTGCTTGAGGGGTGCCTGCCTGGATTAATCTTTTCCCCCTAACCTGAAGAAGAGGGAGGGAGTGCAGCTTTTCCAGGGATGCTCTGATCCTGTAGGCTTCCAGCAGCCTGATGCTCCTCAGAGCCATTTCAGCCTGGCAGGGATGCAGAGTCAGCTCCAAGGTGTGATTCAGCTGCAGAGCTGGACAGAACTGCAAAGCTGTCCTTGCAATTGCACAGCAGGGCAAGTTTGTCCCAGACCTGCCTCCTGCAAGTCTGGAACAGGCTCTTTTTCTGAGATGCTTTAACCAGGGACCTGCACTTCCATTTTGGTTGGACTTAATTCAGGCTGAGTTTCTTTGTTCTGGTTTTTTTTTTTTTTTCCTGTTGTTCTGGCTTTACTTAATCAGGTGCAGGGGATTTCTTTTTTTTTCCTGAAATGCTTATCAAGTATTCTTAAAGGTGTCAGTATTTGTATCTGCAAAAAAAAAAAAAAAATTAAAAAAAAAAGAAACTTCAGGGTGTTCTACAGTTTCACTCAGTACAGGTGAACTTGCCACTGGTGAGGTCAACAATTTATGCTGTCAAGGCATAGCACGCTTTGATATTTTCAAAGGAAATAAAATTAAACTGAGGTCTTAACTGAAATTTGTCTCAAGGTTTCTGTTTAATATCTATGTAATTCTGTATATTTCACCTGTTCACAGGCTCTAGCAAATGTCACCACAGGTTATATATAAAATAAAACCATCTTCCATTTCTAGTTTCTAGAATAAAATGAAGAGGCTGCATTCAGTTCCTTTAGGTGCATCCGTCTTTGATCCATGTTATTGTTTCAGTGACATTTCTATAATGTAATTGGGATCAAATGTATATTTTACTTTTGTACAAAAGTAAAAAAATTGATATTTTTATGACTAAATTCAGCAAACCCTTACCTTTAACCTGCTACAATGAAATCTTTTTTTTTTTTTTTCCCTTTCCTTTCCATGTAAAAACATTGGGTTTTTTGCAGTATGTCGGTTTGAAATGAATAAATAACAGCTGTCAATAGAACTGTAAATGGCCTCTCAGACAGACTTGTGACTTTAAAAGCTCAAATATTGCCGATGTGAAATATCTAAACTGAACAGTCTCCAGATGAAAGTGCACCATCAGGGCAACAAACCATTTAAGCTGACACAGCTGTACTTATTTCCACCATTTACCAATGGCTTATACTTTGGGTCAAGTATGTACTTTCATTGTCACATTACAGCTCATCTGACTTCCAAGCAGTGAAATTGTTTGACTTTACCATTTTTAGAACATCTGATGTTATGAGTTCTTGGACTGTTTGAAATGCATAGTTTTCATCTATGCAGTTTTACCTGCTTCTGTACTCGTTCATCTGTTCATACTTGGCATCGATTAAAGATAATTTTTAAGGATCTTAACCCAGGTTTATTCTGTCTGGTTATTTTGTGGAGTCTGGTTTCTCTGCTGTCACTGTTGGCCAGTCCTGTCTGAAATGAATGGTTGCTTTATTGCTGGTTTTTCTGGGGGATGGTATCAACAAGTGGCAATGTAGTGAGTGGGAAATGTGGCTGTGGGCTTTGAGAGGCTGGTAAATGTCAACTCAAGATTTACAGTGCAATTAATCCAAAGCTTTGGCTTCTGCAGGCTTTGGATCTAGCCCTGAGAATCGTTCTGGGGCCAAACTGTGCTGCCCTCACTGCTGAGGCATCACCCAATGCGACCAAAACCAGCAGAAATCAGGTTAAACCTGAGCTGATTGCACCCTCCAAAGGCTTGTGGGTGTTATTTAACATCACCATCCAAGTGCAGACTTGAAAGCACATTTCAGACCCCTGGGTGACCAACCTAGGGCTCGGGATTGGGTTGGAAGTCAGCAAATCCAGGTGACTTGATGTTGTTTCCTTTGGGGAATTGCTTTTTCAGGGCGTGTTTGGTGCAGAGCTCTCTGATGGAGCCGTGAGTGTGTCCCAGGGTTGTGCTGTACACAAAGGACACAGTGACAGAAATGCTCATGATTTTGTGCCAAAATCTGCTGTGTGTTGGGAGTCCACCTGCAGAGCTGGGTTTTTCAGGAGGTGGGGGCAGTTTCCAGCAGTGGGATGCACACAGAGATCACACGTTGCTGCAATGAAGGGAAAATACCCCGACCTTACACCGGGCAGAACATTTTGTGTGGTCTGTCCTGTGGTTTCATTTCCTTGCTTGTTTTGCCTTCTTGGTGGAGAAAAGCTTTTGTCAGTGAAAACCTTCGTTCATGGGTAGCTTTGAGTGTTGAGTCAGTTGATTGAATATCACTCACAGACTGTCTGAAATTGTTTTGCTGAGCTCTCAGTGAGGATTTGCAGTGATCTGGTCCGAGTTGTTTTGTCTGTTGTTGGCTGCTTTGTGGTGGTGTTCTTTATCCAAGGTGTTCATGTCCGTGCCTCCCTTTGGGAGGGTGATGTGTCACTGAGTTTTGCTGGCTCGAGGTGTGTCTAAAATCTCCCTGCTTCTTTCTTTTCTTTCTTGTGTTTAAAAAAAACAAAGCAAACCATTAAAAAAGCTTGTTTGTCATCTCTGCAGTAGCAATCTTCTCCCGTTTGCTCTTAGCAAAGCTCCTGTTGTTTCTTGGTGAAACTTTGTGCATTCAGGCCCAGGTCTTAGGACATGATTTTGCCCTATAAAATCACTCCATTAAAAAAAAATGAAAATGAAAATGAAAATGAAAATGAAAATGAAAATGAAAACGAAAACCAAAGCCAAAGCCAAAACCAAAACCAAAACCAAAGCCAAAGCCAAAACCAAAACCAAAACCAAAACCAAAACCAAAGCCAAAGCCAAAGCCAAACCAAAACCAAAACCAAAAAAAACCCAAACAAACAAACAAACAAAAAAACCACCAAAAAAACCCCCAACAAAAACCCAACCAACCAACACTGTGCATGGGGTCAGCTGAATTTTTGTGTTAATTTATTGCTTAATCTCAGAAGTAAATGTGTGGGGTTTTTACCTCAAAATGAAAATCCTCTCGTGCTGTGTTTTCTACTTCATAATTTACAAAAAAAGGTTGCACGTTGAGTCCTTCCTCTGGTTGCACCAAGCCACCTCCTGCACAGGTTCTCCCTAAAGCATCCTAAGGGGAAAAAGGTGTCTCTGCAGGTCCAGCTTAGGGAACAGACATGGAGATCCATGGAATGAGCTCCTCTTCCTCCTCCAGCTCGTGGGTTCTAGAAGGAGCAATAATTCAGCAGAGTTTAAACACAGAGAGGGGCTGAGTCCATTCAGTTACGAGGTGCTGTTTTCCTGTTATTTGCACAATATTGATGCCTTCAACAGAAATCTGATTTATCTGGCAGTTAACCTTGGAGGCTGGTCAGTTTTTAGTTTGATTAATGGCTAAAAACCAATTGTTTTATGGAATGCTGTGCCTCTCAGGTGTGGATATGCACTCTCTTGCCATGCAGAGACCTCAAGAACCCTAAAACTCCAAGCCACAAAACGACCCTTAGCTCTGAAAGCAAAACTGAACTTTTCTCATGGGTGCACCCTTCCCTGGTGCTGAAGTGTTGCTGTGTTGGACACGAAACCCTCAGGTAACTCAGGAGCTCAGCCACCAAGGCTGGGCAGAGAGCAAAAAGAGCCCCAGCCTCTCTTTATTCTTATATTGATACCTTTTTACAGACAGTTATGGATTGGACAAGGAGGTTACCACCTCTGAAATTCCATAGGTGAGAAACACAGCCCATCACATTCTCCAGCCCAGAAAGAAGAATGAAAAACAACACCCAAAGTACAAAACAATCCTTGGCCGGTTATAGAAACATGGATTGTTTACACAAAATCTGTGAGAGCCTTTGCTACCAACTCTAAACACAGCACTCTAGAAAAATCAGGGTGACACTGAAGCCTCTGCAGCACCTGGGGCAGGTGCCTTTAGGGTGGCAGTTCAGCTCAGATGCTCTGAGTGCCAGGGCAGGGCTGACATCTGACCCAGGGCTGTCCCCCAGAGCAGCTGCCACAGTCAAATACAGGCTCTTGAACCAACCCAGAGCCCACAGGAGCAAACAGGGGTTGTGTCTTTCCCCCCTCAGCACCACAATTCCGTGCTCTTTTTCCCACTCCACGGGGAAAAAAGAAGATGAGAATCGTTCTGAGTTTAAAGCTCCCATCAGGTCCTTTTGGAGCTGCATTATCTCCCATGGCTGGGCCTGGCTATAAAAGTGCTCCCTTCACAGGGGTGTTGGGAAAAAAATCAAAGAAGCTTTAATTAGCACAACAATGCTTCAATCCACTCAGCTTCTCGAAGAGCTTCCTAAAATACCTCGCATTTTATTCCAACGAGGAGACAATGACGACTCTTGAATAGGAGCCTTTTGCAGCTCGCAGATGAAGCTGTAATTGTGGCTGGTATATTTGGTGACCTCCTCTCACTGGGTGGGAGCAGCAGCACTTTTGGCTTCGGAGCAGTTGTCACTGTCACCGAGGGAGCTGCAGGAAAGGTGCTGCTGGGTCCTGAGGAGGAGGAGGACAGGTCAAGGACAGGTGAATTTCGTGGCTCACCTTTTTCATCCTCCCCTCACCTGGTTTGGTTTTTTTTTTCCGTTCACATAAGAATTTTTGCTGAGTGAAAAATCCAGGTGCAGTGGAAGTGGCACTTAGAGTCCCCCACCTCCTAGGCTGGCACCCAGCTGCATCCTCCAGCTCTTTTCTCATGGATACTGAGAATACACAATAGACTTGAACTGGTTTTTTTCAGGTTGGGGAGGGAAAAAAAAATGTTTTTGATATACTGAATGTCCAGCTCATTGCTGTTTGACCATTCTGAACACAAATCTGTGTGCAGAATTCTGCACTGAGCTCTGAATGAAGGATTTTCTGGTTCCCTGTGGGTCATGGATTGATGGTGGGAGCTGAGACTGCCAGCAGGGCCCTGCCTCCAAGTGGAATCACTCAGGCAATGGTAGGTGTTTGGATGGATCTTTGCCTTCTTGGAGCCTTCTGTTCTGTTCTCAGAGTGTTCCAGTGTTCATCTTCAGCCCAAAAAAAGCCAATTCCAGCTTTCAGGGATGTAGCTTTCCTTTGGTGCTTTTCTCTTTAGCCAAACCAAGCTGGTTGGTTGGACTTTGACTGTTGCTGTGGCTTTTAATGTGAATGAATCACTTGCAAATGTTCCTCAAATACTCATGGATGTGCTTATTTCCCTCTGCCCTGATACCTGTAGCTTCAATTGGTATCATTAAGTTTGGTTGTTTCAGTTGCAATTTATCTCTTTTTTTTTTTTTTTTTTAAAAATTTTAA
>VZTZ01013597.1:0-17527 GCA_013400955.1 Drymodes brunneopygia | reverse complement strand
AGCACTTCTGCTTGTGGATTATTCATTTCACTTGTCTTACACAGTGCATGGTTCAGGCAGTTTGCACATTTCTGTCATAATGGATGTGGTCTATGAAGAGGCTGAGGCATGGATTGAGCCAGGTTTGGGGGACAACCCACCACCCAGGAGTCACCACCATGTTCAGATGGGCCAAATCCAGCCTGTGTTCCAGGTTAAGGTGCTTGGGGCCATCTGGGGGGAATGACTCCTCAGCTGTGGATATCGTGCCAAGTACAGAGCCACCAGCACTGCTGGGCTCAGTGCTGGGCCTGCCAAAGGACAGGGAGGCATCAGCTGCTCAGAGATGAGGATCACTGCTCCATCAGCTCTGAGGGGGCTGGGGACAGAGGTGGGGAGCAGGAATTTCCCCACTGGGTCCTCTCTGTGCTCATCACTACTCGACATAATTAATGCACACTCTTCTACAACAGCAGCTTCCCAATGGCCCTGGCAGCCCCATGGGCACGTCTGTATTTTACATTTTGCTGTGGCTCTGTACTGCCTGTTTGTTTCCCAGGAGCAGCTGTGGCCACAGCACAAATGGAACTGGAAGAGAGGCAGAACTCAGGAGCAGAACCAGTCCCTCTTCTCCAGCTGGGAAACGCAGTGAAGAATTAGAGGGTAAAACCAACCTGTTTCCCTGGCTGCCCCCCACTGCAGGTGGTGGCTGCCAGCTCACTGACATGAGCATGAACAACCCTGAACGTCCTCCTGTGTGGCTGCAGTGGAAAGAGAGATTTTTTTGGCTCAGTCAAAACAGCACACCCAATAGACCAAAAGAAATGGCTATTCCTTAACATTTGACATCCTGCTCTGAGCTGGTGAGGGCTTGCTGCTCACTGCACAGGACATGACCATATCCAGCACTTCGGCTGTTCATTTTAAACACAGATTCACAGCCCATTCACAGCACCTCAAAATAGATATAATGCACTAAATAGCCACGTTGTAGTAGTTTGGGATCAAGGTTTTTCAAAAGCAAGTGACTTTAAGTACCGACTGAAGTCCACATGAAAGCCTTCTCAGTGCTGAGCATCCACCTGTAGAGCTACCCTTTGCGGGGAGCCAGAATTTGGGTAATCCAACCTAAAGCTGTTGCTAAAAATCCCAGCTGGAGCAACGGTCACCCCTCAGATCTCCTGAACTCATTTTTCACCTATGATGCCTTTTTCCTGGTGTTAGGAGATAAAAGCTCAGACACGGTTAGANATGCCAGAGAAAAGTACAAAAAGAAAGGGAGAAGCACATCCTGTTTTTTAAATATTTACTTTCTGAAGCAAATATTTTTGTCTTAAAAAAAATCACATCACATTCTGTTGGATGGATTAACAGCTAACTGAGAAGAAAATTGGACCAAAATATGAGCACTGTGGAATGTAAGACCAAACTAGCACACAAATAGCTTGTAGGAAGCATTGGGGGGGGGGAAAGGGGAACCTGCCTCAGACAGTTGTTTTTTTAACAAACATACAGCCATTGAACTAGGAACATAAGAAAGCCAGGGCACACTGTGGGAGGCACTTGCAACAGCTCCACATACTTTACATGAGACTAAACTGCTTTAAAGTAAAACAACAACCAGCAATCAGCAATGGATCAGGAATTCAGAGGGGTCAGACACAGCCAGACAGCCCTTTGTCAGCCACTGGGCCAGTGCTCCAGGTTATAAATAGGGCCTGGGTTATGAAAACAGTGGCTGTTCCAGAATGGATAAGAGATTTATTTGTATGGTATGATAGAAAAAATAATGACCCGAATCCTGCCTAAGACCAAATCCAATTGTGAAAGGACTTCACTTGCTGTTTGTTTTTTCAGTGAGATTTATTCAGCAACTTATTTTCATCAAATAAAATGCAAACTATTTTTCTTCTTAAATCACATCTATGTCCTGGAAACTAATATAATTCAGTGGATATTATTGGCTACTGTACAATATGACATTTTTCAGGATCTGGCTCTGGTACTGTTGAAAGGGCTCTGCTTTCAGTGGAGTTTGTTTAAAACATCAATCATTTGTGAAAGGGTTTGTTTTGATCCTAAGACTGACACACAGGCAAGTTAACCCCCCCCGTTTTTAACCATCTATCAACTTTAAAACAGATTTTAGATTTTCACAAGTGCCTCAATTTAGCCTCTGCCTCCTTTTGCCCGTCAGCTGCCTGCGGGCGCTGAGGTGGCTACAGAGCATTCCCCAGGCCATACACCTCACCTGCATCCAACTGAAGCAAACATCTGGAGAAGCCTGAACTTCTGCTCCCACTAGCTGGCTAACAGATCCACACTGAAATCCCGTTTTTCATTGTTTATCTGCTGTGTATAGATTACTATTTGCTTACCCAAAACAATCTGCCATCCCAAAAAGCTGTTAAGTACAAAACAACTGCTACTGAGACATTCCCCTTAAGAACAAAGGTCATGGTCTTACACTAGAGGTGACTTAGATGAATTTCTAACCCACTGAAACTCAGAAAAATCCCTGTCAATGGCATTTAGGCATCAACTAAAAAAGAAGGTTTCTTCTTCCTACAAAAAAAGCCATGAAACCAGCACGTAGGAAAACGAGACCTTTTTAATTGCCTTGCATGCTTAGAGAATCAACATGAAGATGACTTTTTGACTTTTCAAATGACATGCCTGGATCATTTATAGCAACGTATCACAACCAGTGTCTCTACAGCCAGTTTTGGTTGCCCATCTTAGGATCAATTAGGGAGGCACGACTTGAAGAGGATGGAGTTCCCTGCAGCCCCATTCTGGATATGAATTAAGTCAATGCCAATTGCTTTGGGCATTCAAAAATCTCTTACAGTCACTTTCCAAATGCTGATTTTTTTCTGACAGACCATCCCCAATTCATTTGGGCTGGGAGGCCTCAAATTAAGAGACAACGGGAGTGGTCATATTCTCCATAAACTCTTTAAGACTTATAAAAGGTTCATGGTTTCTCTTCCTAAGGAATACATTCACGTTTCTTTCAGTCACGGGGTTTAGATATCATGAATCTACCCAAATCTGAGTTACTTTTCCTTTTCAGGCCTAGAAAGATAGATTTTGTACTAGCCTTGAGTGCAACATCACTTTCTAAAGAACCCGTTTTTACCACTCTTCTCAAAGCGTGTGGTATCCAGAACCATTCTCATATTTACCTGAATCAATGGCTAATGGAAGAATATTATTACCCAGAACAAGCTCAATTGAGGAAAGCACAAAACCAGACTCCTTTTGTCCACGTGTTATCTCTGCTGCTGAAGTGAAGCCTACCAAGAGACAGTGTTTTAAATAAGTATAAATAACATTAATTAGAACTGGAGGAATGCAAGATCAATGAAATTCACTAGAACACAATTAACATTTGTTTAAACAGTGTAGCAGTATTATTCATTTCTACTGCTAGATTGTCACAATCCCGTTACCCTGCAAAGAGAGCTGTCCTTTCTTACAGTTGATTTAAATAATTTTGACTGTGCTGCTCACAGCATCATTCAAAAAAAGGAAAATATTAATTTACAAAATAACCAATTCTCCATATTTATTATGACAAATAATAATCTTAAATAAAACAGGCTTTCTCTCCCCTCTTTCCCCCCAACCCATCCCTCATTCCAGTTTCAGGTAGCTTGGCACTGAGTAATTAAACATTAAAAAATCGAGTTTGTAGACTTCATACAGCTGCGTTTGGGGCAAGGAGCTGATGTTCTGGAAGAACTCTGTGGTCATTTCATCAGTAGTTCTCGTAGACTTTGCATAGGTGGGGAATTTCAGGTAGTTGCCTANGGTCAAGAGCTGGGAAACTCTCAGTGCCTTTTTGCTTATTATACAAATTCATAGTAAAGCAGATTTTTCCCTGCATGGAATAATTCATTACATGGCTAAGTACAACTGTTACTATTCTAGAAGATAAACTCTTTTGGTCTGCAAACTTCTTGATACACACTGATTGAATGCTGTTCACAGAGCATCCAGAGCTTTGCTTTGAAGACAACGTGAAGGAGCACAAGTGCTCACACTGCATGGTGGCAAGTGTATTTACAGAACTCTCATCCTGAGATGTGCTTTTCTTAGGCCTGGGAAACGAATCTCACCTCCACTCTGCAGTCCAACCCACAGCTACAGCAGTGCTGGACCTTTTGCTGCTGAGATGGGGTAGGAAGATACTGGAAAATTTGACAAAATGAAAACAGTGTGTGTTCTTGTTACAGGTATCTTTTATGTTGGAGAATTTAAGAGTCTTGGCTATGACCTCGAATATGGCTTATATGGCTATGGCCACAATAAATGAAGGCCATGGATATTCCTGCTACTCTGCAAGAGGAAGATTCACTTGATGCCCAAAGGATTTTTTGCCTTTTCTCTTAAATACCTTTTACATAGTTCACTATATTCACAAGTATTAGCATGCATACTTGTGATGCTTTAGGTATGATACTTTAGCCTGGTTTCTTGGTGTCCAGTAGGCCAGGAGACTAAGCACCCTAGAAACTACGTAGAGATAGAAGACCAAACATTCTATTGTCATAAGCACTCAAGGTCCCCTAGTAGGACAGATTCTGTAAACTAGAAGTTAGCCCACCCCAGCCCCCTTATTGGGCCCTCTAGTTAGATATGCTAATGTGTAAGGTCTTTAACTGTATACTCAACTGCAGGGAAAGGACATTGTGATGCGTGTCACCTGGGTGAAGCAATGCATCAAATGGGATCCTATTAAAATACCGAGGTAAACGACCCCCAACCCTCTAACCGTGTCTGAGCTTTTATTTCCTAAGACCAGGAAAAAGGCATCACACTCAGATATGATGACCATGCCAGTGCAGGGTTCCTGTGTTTGATTACTTAGAGGTGTCTCTGCATAGCACAGGGTTTTGCTGTTCAGCCCTATCCTCACTGCTGCAAACACCTTATTATATATCAAGAATAAACTGCATCAAAGCAACAGTGGGAAGATTTTAGTAATGTTATTTACATTTACTTAACACCATTTATCTGTGAATTTCAAAGAATCTTATGCTCAATAATTAATTTAGCCTCAAAGACAAGAATTAAGGCAAGACCTTCCTATTTGATAGGCAAGGAGATCTGAGATTCCTTCTTGTATGAGTCTTTCAAAAGTATTTATCTTGTACCTTCTTGTTGAATTAACACAAATCACAGGACACTGAAAAGAAGTATTTGAGGCAATGTAGACTCTATACACCTGCTGTGTGTGTTCCTTTGGTTATAGGGGTCTTCCTCCCTGCCAGTGTACCAGACAAAACCAGTTTATGCCAGGCAAAACCCTTTGTCCTTGACAAATGGTTTTGCACCAGCTTGGGACCTCATACTGAACCTCCAATTCCTGCAGTCATGGTTTCAAATCACTGCTTTCAGTAGCAGGACATAGCCATGATTCATATTTTAAAAACACAACAAAACTCAAAGAACAGGATCCAAATGAACTTTAGACTCAAGACCCAAACGAAACTCCAAGATGGGACCAAGCCAGTCGCAGGATTTCTGAGCTTTGGAGAGAAAGGAAATAGAAATTGCATTGTTGCAGATGAGCCCTAAGAGCCCGTTTCACCCACTCAAGGGGCAGCAAAAGCTTTTGCAGCATGTGAGCAACAGAGATTCTCCCTCCATCTGGGCTGTGGTGGGTTGCAGAAAAACATTTTCATGGGATGAGCAACACCAAGGGGCTGGTGCAGCTCAACTTTGGGTAGGAAGATTTTTTCTTCAAGAGTATGTATGTGCCAAGCCTGGGGCCTCTGTATTTTGCACAGTGCCACCCACCACTTCTCTGAATTCCCTGATGCTTTCTTCATCTCTTTTGCCTCTCTGTTCAGTAAAATGCTGGCTAGTGTTTAAAATGTACAGTAGCCCAGTGCAGCTCTTTTAGACAGCTTGGCTTGTCTTTTGTGTGTGTGTGGTATCCCCCTGGATACCTCCCAGGTGCACTTCAAGGGCAGTTTTATGTTGTAGTCAAAGAGATTAGAAGCCAAATGTGAAATGTGCTTCGTGCTTCCTACGAAAACTGACTGGCAGGGAGTTTCCAAATTCGATGTCAGAAAGCAGTTGTCAAGGACCACACAGATTTTTCAGGACAATNTTCATTTAGAAGATTACACTTGTGCATTTTCAAGTGGTACTTTCCTCTCGCTCTTTTTAACATGGAAAAAAATATGAAGAAATGGCATAAAAGTTTGGTCAGCTACATTTACTAAGTGTACAGCAACACCCCAGGGTGAGCTGTGCATGTGCTCTGGCCTGCCTGGTGGCACACAGAACATATATTAAATAGCAATGCAACAGTAAAAGGGGATTGTCTTGTTCTCATCAATGACAGCACCCTTTGGTATGGCTGATGGATGAAGGGTCATGTAGGAAATAGAAAGCTCAACTTCCTTTTTATTTTATCCTACTGACTTCAGTTTACTAAAACAAATAAAAAGAAAAAAGAAAAAAGGCCAATCTAGTGACTGTCTTAGAACAATGCCAACTGTATCAAAACCTATTTCTTCTGCAGCTGAGTAACACATCTGATGCACCCTGGAAGAGCTGACCTACCTGCTTCCCCCAGAGACACAGTCCTGCTGGCTCTCCTCAAGATTTGATGGGAACAGCCCTCTCAGAGCCTTTAATGGAATCCTGAAAGAGCCACCAAACACTCCTTTGCACAGAGAACAAGTTCTCTGGCCCCTAGAGTCTACAGCACCATGGGAGGTAAACAACAGCATTTTCAATTTATTATTTTGAAACTATACATTAACAGTGAATTAGCAGATGGTAATATGGTTCCTTTTCATTTAAAGTTATAGGCAAGGCTTTAAGCCAGATAACAATTTCACTCCTGAAGCTGGTGAGTGGAATTAGGGAAACAGTAAGTTTAAATGACACTGGAAGTACATTTGGTTTAAACTAGAGGTCCACTTGGCCAGGGAAAAAGTGCTAATGTGCTCACAGCTAATGAGGAAAATATACCCTACAAATGTAAGCAGCCAGAGAGAAGATCCAAGGAACAGATATCTTTAAACTCATGGATGGTGAAGGGCAAGACAAACAATTAGAGTCATGGACTGTCTTCCTCCAAAGCTGTATGTAACAGATGTGGCTACAGCAGAGTCGTGAGTGTGCAGCTGCTGCCTTGGACACTGATGGCTGTGCCTGTGGTCATTACCAGAGGTCCTTGCTGACCCCTCAGTTCTAGAAACCACAATAAATAATGGCCTAAACCCACTTTGGGAGACAACACTTTTAAGCCTGTGTGCAGATTACCCTGAGAGCAGTGTGAGGATGGTGATAAAGTCAGTGCTCGGGTGTGTCCTCTGACAGTTCAACTTGGACTTCATCAGGGCATTAAAGGTTTTGGGAAGACATCTGATAAAAGCAGCTGTTTTTCCCTGAAAGGACTGACACCACAGATGCACTTAATCGATTATGTTTTTGTTTTCCTGCAGAAGTTGTAAAGGGGGACAGAGGAGAAGGGCATGTCAAGATCAAAGCTTTCCTTCCTTTTCTGATGCAGCAACCAAGTTGAACAGTGCAGCAACATGAGCAGCAGGAAACTTCTAAGCTCAGTGGCATTAAAAGAAGAAAAAAGCAGTCTGGGGACACTCTGATCCAGAAGCTTCTCATCTCCATCAGTCTCAAAGTAACAAGAAGGGAGGAAAGTCCAGCACACTCTGCTCACGTGGATGTCTTCTGGTCAGCAGAAGGTGGGGGTGTGTGTGCAGGGAATGTGGGCAGGAGGGCTTTTTGTGGAGAGCACTAGGGAATATAATGACCAGAAATGCATATGCTGACCAACTGTCAGTCATCAACTCATTACAGGCAAAGGTTATTTGAGGTAAACCAGAGTAATGAGATGGGAGATATTTCCTTCTGGTTACTTAGGCACAGCAGGATAAAGTAATCTTTGAAGACCTTTCCAAGCTTGACGGCCAAGCAGTAAGTACAGATTTAAACATAGGGAATTTCTAATTTTTTTTTCTGAATATAGTAGTGTACTGAAAACTAGATGCAGAGATCAATTCAATTCACAGGTCCCTGCACTGAAAGCAGTTTTTAAATAGAAAGATGGAAATACTGAAGTGTCACTCAGAAAGCCCATTAATTAAATTCTGTCTCACTATAAAAAATTATTGAGGAAAGAAGTAAACCCTACATCTACCAGGCAGGGTTTTGTTTATTTCTATTGCATTGCCTGCAGTTAGTTCTGTATTACTGTAACCAGGCTCACAACCAGCCTATGCTGGGACTGCTAACATCACATTTGATCATGGCAGACTGAAGGGCAAAGTCATCCAAATTAGTTTAGAGTGGAATAAAGAGGATAAATGTTGTGAATGGCGTTTGCAGGCCCATTCCTTGCTAAATTGGTTTTTCTTTTCAATTTTGCATTAATGAAGACTTTGCATCTGCCTTTAATTCTTCAGTCACCTATGTATTTGGAGGTTTGGTTTGTGTCCTACACTAGAACTGTGCAAGTTGCTGTGGAGTTCCCCTCATCTGTGGTCCATCAATTAAAAACAGCAGACATTCAGCTGGGTCTATCCAGCACTGTTAGAAACGGACCTCATCCCCACCAAATCCTTCTTAATAGTATTAGTTCAGAAGGGGTGTGTGCAGCAGCCTCGGAATCCACAGAAAGAAAGGTCTTAAAGTGAGAAGTGTCAGACAGACTAACTATAGGTGGCACTCCTCAGTTCTAGAAACCACAATAGAGAGACTCTTTCAGTTGTCTGAAATCTCAGTTATTATCAGCTCTCCTTCCCCTAGCCCATCAATTACCCATCTGAGTCCTATGAGGTGTTTGTTATTCAATATATAAAATGTTTTTCAGTATTCCTTTTGTTTTCCCAGATGCTAAAAGGGTGGGGGATTTTTGAGCATGAGGTTACATGCAAGCATGTTTCCAATCCTGTTTTCAAATGAAAGGTGTGAATAAGATTCTTGCAACCTTGATGGAGAGCCTTGAAGTTACAAACATGGTTTAGACTATTTTATATTTAGACTATTTTGGCTTTTACAATTTGCATCCAATAACTACCATACTTAGTGTATATATATGCTATACATCAAGTTCTAGATTAAATTCTTTAAAATGTACAGCATTAGACAATAATGGGGAACCAGCAATTTTTCATATTTGACAGTCCAAGCATTTCTCAAATCATAACAAATAATTATTATTCTGTGCAGATTTCTACAGATGACAATCAGACAATTGTAGCTGTGTGAATCAAAACACTGTATCTAAAAGAACAATTGCATTTTCAATAAAGGCATTTCATTAAACTGACCTGAACTGCAACATTTTTTAAAAATAATAGCTTTGCAACTTTTCATACTTTGATTTACTTCACATTTCATAGCATATTATTTTTGACTTAACTTTTTCAAAAACTTTGAGCACTCAAATGAGAAGCACACCAAAACTCAATTAATATTCAGAGAAAGTACTTTGTGTGTACTGGAAATGGAAATGCTTAACATCTTCCCTGACAAGTGGTGGATAGACAAACTGGAATATGAATTTGCTATTAAAATGTCTCTACAGAGTGGCAGAAGATACAACTAATTTTAACTTAGAAGCATTTTTACTAAGAGAGAACATTTTAGAAGCAAATTATATCCTCTGAAGGAAACTCTTGAAATATTTCAAAGCTGTCTTCTTTTCTCCATTTCATGCACTGAACTTATTGCCCTACAGAGAAGATTAGGCTGAATAAACTTTTTTCTTCCAATCCTTTGTATTACAGACCAAGATAGCCACACAATTTTCAGTTCCCATTGCAGAGAATGCACCAGGGCTATGAAAAGAAGGATCAAAGCTCTTGAGAGTAAAACAATCATACACAGTAGCTGCTAATACTGTATTGCCAAAAATCCTGAATTGCTTCATATATTCCCTCCTTCTTCCTATGAACGTCCCCAACTTTGTGTGTGTCTGTGTGTGCACTCAGAGAAGGGTACAGTAGAGAAGGGTGAGATAATTCAGCAGTTGCATTACTGTGGGGATTACACTGATTTGATTGAACTCCAAACCTGCATCAACTTTGGCATTCACTCTTCTTTGTCCAGGTACTGGACAAGTACTAGTTGGGTGCTAAAAAAATACAACACCGAACCAGTCAAAACCTGGCAGCAAACACACACACAGCCACAGATGCTGATACTTTCCTGGGAAAACTTCACAACTAAATCACTAAGTATTGGTCTTTTCATCTTGGAGAGAAAGTGAAGTACCACAGGGAGGCTAAATGATGCAAAACCTTAAAAATCAGAGACTGACACCAAATGGCACCAGCTGTATATGAAAACCAGCTTTTAAATCAGACTAAAACTCTTATCACAAAACAGGATACGGATCCAGGAAGAAAAGAAACAGCTCCCTTCCAATGCTGCCTTCTCCTGTATAATCCCAAACATCTTTGGAAGCCTGTCCATTCCCATTCTATCTACTAGGAACTATTTGGTATCAGGAATCATACTATACATAGGGTTTGGGGCTGGTAAGATAAATATATACATCATGTAAAGTGTCTCCTCTAAACAAGGAGAGCAAAAAGCTGGAAGTCCCCAGGAAGATCAGGCAGAAAGACCTATGGCCTGGCCATATCGAGGGTGAAGGATGTGCTGCTATTCATGTTGCTGTTCTGAAGCTCTGGAGGAATACTGCAAACACAGGGCCGGCAAAACTGAAGTGGCCGAGTTTCAATGCAATACATGCAAGAGGTAAGAAACCTTCAGGAAGGCTGGAGAAGCCCTGATCTGGGAACACTTAAAGCAAGCAATCTTCATGTTGGTGGGTTTAATGGGATTTAATTTATAGAAGATGAATTGGGAGCATCATGTTGCGTGTACAAAGAGCACTTTGCAGTGTCATTCTAGCCACCAAAGAAAGGAAGGGGGAGAAAGGGAATAAATGGTCAATCCTTTTTTTTTCCTCTCACAGCAAAAAGAAATGCATGAAACCCCAGGCTGGGACTTCAGCAGCCATGGTGGGGTGAAGGTGATGGAGCTGTGCTGCCTTCCCATGGCAGAGGCTCTGTAGTGGGACCTGACCTCTCTGCACCGCTGCCCACAGCCGTTCACGGCTGCTCTAACACAAAAGGACGGCACGTGACGAATCTGTTTGCTCCCGGCTCATTTTTTAAGTGCAGCGATAAATCACTGTTTGCATTAAAAAGCTGAAAGGTCTGGCTATTGTATGAATTTAATCTTAAAAGGAAAACTCTCTGTCCTTTCCCCTCCAAAACACACATGGACAGAAGTGCACACATATGATGGCTCGGGCTGAGCTCGTGCTCTCTGGACCTGTGCATTGAACCTGTAACGCACAGGGACACAACCACTGCCTTTGTAACCCTCCTTTCCCAAGGATACACTACTGTTGCCCACAGCTGCTTGGGAAAGAGCCAGGCTTGCAGAACTGTTTCCAAGTCACCAGGGACTGCAGACAGGGTCAAAGAGGCTTCCACTTTTTATCTCACAACTGCCTGGTTACGGTCGGGGCATAGATGAGACATAAACTGGGACAACCCAAACTCAGGGAGAAGCACATGGGTTGGGAAGCTCGAAGCCAAGTGAGTGACCTGTAGCTGCTGTACTCTGCTATTACATCGTTACCGTGGGAGCTGTAGATATGATTCTCATGGAAAGGCTTGAGAAGTGGTTAGGAAAAGGCATGCCATGGACATCTTCAAATGATGCACCAGGAGGAGCACTGGACTGGGGATGCATGGAGTCAGCCAGGGTGGAGCTGGGAGTAGCCCTTAAAAATCAGAATGAGAAATGACATTTTAACATAGCTGGCATCTAGGAGACAATGGAAAAACTGACATTTGTTTCTCTGTTGCAAGGAGTTGTGGTTGCAGGGGTGAGATAAACTGGGTGGAGTGGGGAAACAGAGCAGATACATAAATACAAAAATACATAATAAATTCCACAAGGAGGAAAGGAATAATTTGTACTCAGTCTGGTTAGGACAAGCAGTAACACAGCTAAACAAAAGAGACTCAGATACAGGATAAATCCCCACAGAAAGTAAGATAAGTGCATGCTGAAACAGAATGAGCAATCTCCAGCATTGGGAACATCCACCTGCCCAAGAAAGGAGAGGGACTCAAGTGATCCCATCACACAGGCACGTGTTGTCTTGTAGGTCCTTCAAGTTTTGCAGGCCTGGGATGGTGGCTTCTGTAGATTAAGCTTGCTGCCATAAGCCTTGGTATTCCACACACTCCAGGAGCAAGGCTTTCAGCAAACACTGCAGAGCCATACAGGCAGGGGCCAGTCAGTACAGTGAATGAAACCTCCCTGAGGAAAAGGCAACACTGTCAAGCTCCTGGGTGGAGAGAGCGCAGACAGCAGGTCAGACAGAAACCGTGTGAAACCCTGCACAGGACATGGGGAGGAGATGCAGGAGGTCTGAATGCCTGGAATTGCCTGGGACACATGTGCCCTGCTCCCCCCAGCAGCTCTGACCAGGCAGCCAATGTTTATGGATTTCTCAGTAATACAAATCCTCCTCCTGCACCTCCGGGTTGCAGCTTAGATGTCACATAGTTGAGTGGAAATACTTATTTTCTTCTCAGCAGGATATCTGCTATTTTAAGTGAATACAACTTACTCGGTCCCATGCTAAATCAAAGCAATACGTTTCAAATTTTTAACTCAGTGTGCAACACCCCAATATTGCACCAGAGCTTTTGAAACCCAAATAGGAGAAACAGGAGAGAGTTGCTGCATAGCTGGTTTCCTTACATATAATTCATGGGCTTTGGCAATCCCCTCAAGGAGAGGGGAACCCCGCAATTATGTGTTAAGTGAGTTGAGTCCCTGTTCCAAACCCAAGCAGGCATTTGGTTGGAACAGGACACTGTGGGATGTCCCTTCCAATACCTCTGAGCAGGACAGGTGAATGTTGCTTCTGTGGGTCAAGAATACAGGCTCAGGCACCCACCAAGAAATGCTATGTTGTTATTTTTAATGTAAGAGGCTGGAAGGAGGAGTGCTGATGCCTGCCATGTATAACCCTGCTGTAAGCTCTGCCCCGTGAGCCTTGCTTCTGTCTGACTGGATGGTGCCAAGGTCCAAAGGAGACAGGGAAGAGAGAGCTAATCTTACCCTCCCAGCAGGTCAGTGTCAGAAACAAGAACAGATTTCATTTCTTTTCTCAATGTGACTATCTTTTCTTGTAATGATCCGGATGAATTCATTCTGACGCAGACTCGCAAAACACCTACATCCTTTGGGCGATGATTTTCTTCTTCTTGACTAAACTATTACAAATTAACATCGAATTTATTTTACTTCCCCTTGGTAAGGTTATATTTTTCTCAGACTAAACCTTGCTGTTCTAAGGTAACTTTTTCTGGCACATTTGGCTGTGCTGCTCACTAATGCTCACAGAAGGTGACTAACCAGGGCTGCTCATTTTCCATAGCCTTAATTACAGTTAATCGGAAACTTTTCACCTTTCTGCTGCTGTACAAAAAGAATTAGATGGTCCCCTGCTTGAAAAGACAAAAGGCCTCTTATAATAAAATGCTANAATCTTCTTTAAACCCAGACAGGCCTAGGGTGACTTGGTTGCATTTTAAAGCATCTGACTTGCTACATTAATTCTTAGGTCAGAGCATGAGTACAATGTTAAAAGTCCCTTCCATCAACCATTCAAGTCAACTGGAAGGTACAAATACTAGCTTGATGCCTTATTCATTTTCCTCATCTCCACAGCTGTGTTTACTGTGATTTCTAAGGGTTCTCTGTCTCATCTAATAACAGATCCATTCAGGGACTGCAAAAAAAATGTTGCTTTACAATACAAGAACAAATTCTTAGTATTTATTTAAATGGCAGTTATTTTTTTCAGTTACTTCAACTACAGCCTGAAAGAGATTGCATATCATCTTCTTTTCCCTTATTTTTAATGCTCATTCTTTTTTAAAGAACTTTTTCTTCCCAAAGAAAATGAGCAGAAAAGGCCCCTCTGAGCTCAGGCTTTTGGGATCCTCCTCTGGCTGCAGCCAAGCGCTGTCTCCTTGCTCTCTGCTCCTTTCACAGCTGCTAAAGGCACACCAGCCTCTCATCAGTTCCCTCTCTATCTGCTGAAAGGGCTAGCTCCCTCTTCCTTGCTCTCATGCCCTCCTGCCTTATCCCACCCGAAGCCAGAGTATGCCAGCAAGGATCAGAAGAAAGCAGAGCTCCAGGACCAAGTTTCCAGCCAGCCCTTGCTCTGTATGCAGAGCCCCCTGGAGCAGTCCCTGCTGCAGGTCCCTGAGCGAACGTGCCCGCAGCACTGGGCAGGCACTCGAGGCCTTGGCGAGCATGGAGGGCATGGAAAGATCGGGAAGATCTCCCCTCACCCCGAGCAGCCAGGCAAGGCAGAGAGGTGCCAATCCGCAGGCCAAAGGGACGTGGCCTGACAGGCAGGAGTTGAGTCGAGGCATTCAGCTGCAGGCCAAGGGGAGCCAAGAGCGTGTGTTCTGTGGCAAAGCGCCCGTGTGCTCCATGGAAACGTGCCTGCTGCTGCTGCCATGGGGAACAGGGCAGCTCTGTCCCCACACAGGGCCTGCCTGTTCCACCTCTGTGGGGCTCCTCGTGTGGCACAGGGTGCGCTGGGCCTGGAGTTGCTCGCAGCAGGGGCAGCTTTCCCGCAACTCAGGGGGAACACAGAGCCTGGCACTTCACACTCCCCGTGCTGCTTGTTGTTACTGCAGCCTTGGGAATGTGCTTATGGGGAACGGATTGCTTGGCCAGCAATAGCCCAGCTACCCCTGACTTCTGCTTGCTCACCCTTACCAGTCTGTTACAGCTCCCTGGACTTTTTGCTTTCATAAGCTGCTTATTTTCTCTTTGATTAACAAATAATGCCAATAAGCCAGGCAGGAATGCATGCATCTCCCTCTATATATACCTATGGATATGTGTACATGCATCCCTACCCACATCCAACCAGTCAGCACCCAGATGGCACAGGCATTTATGTGGGTCTCAGACCAGGGTTCATGGGTGCTCCCAGGCTGTACTGAAGCACTGAAACACATTCTGATGTGTGAGTAGGTGGGACTGAAAAAATTCAGTGGCAAAATGGAGGGAAAAACCACACTTGTTGCTGATCTTTCTTAGCAGGGTGTGAGAAGCATCCATGGTGCTCAGTCAGTCAGCACCTGGAACTGCTGCCACCTCCCTGATGACTTCAGTCAAGAGATGCTTGATGACTCCTGAGAAACACCAGCAGTTGATGATCTTCTGCCTTATTGAATAGAGGTTGTCCTTTGTAGAGATGGTCTCCTTAGGTGAAAAATCAAATAAAGCTCAGGAGAGNGGCTGGCGGTGCATTTTATTTTTTTATTTCTATAGTTGTTCTCCAGAGCTGCCAGGTGACATGGACTTAGGAGCAGGGAAAAGTGATGAGTTCACATAATGTAGAAGAGCTGATATTCCTGACAGAAAAACTAAACCTAAATTAGTTTCTTGCTAAGAGAGCTGTCATTTTAGACTCTCTCTGCAGGNAAGAGAGCTGTCATTTTAGACACTCTCTGCAGGAGCTTCCACCCACTGGATCCATGAATGAAGAGCTAAAGGTTTCTCCTCCAGCCCGCAGTGTTGCCTGCTGCAGGACCTGTCTTCTCAAGGCAGGAAGAGCTGCCAAGTGCTCCATGCCCTTCAGCTCATGGGGGTGCTTCCATGGCATAAATGCCTCCACAAACACACTGATAATTAACAGCGGATTTTGCTCTTTGAACATCTCCTGTCTTTTATGAGATGTATCAGCACAGCTGACCTAGGGATTAACAATGACATCCAACTGCTTTCAACCCTCTTCGTTTTGCATTCCAAATATAAAACTGATTTCATGAAAGTCTGCTTATCCTGTTGTTTCTAAATCTCTTCTGATGGTTGATCGTAGCTGGAGCAGGTCACTGCACGAAGGCCCATTTGTAAGGACCATACTTAAAACAGTATTTATCTGGTGTCTGCAACTCTGACCATTCCTGCAATCCATCCCATGGGTATCTTCCAACTGATGTGTATCCCAGCTAGCATGAGCAGGGAAGTCTCACAAAGCCTCTTCCCGACTTCTAGTGTTTTTAGAGACGTTCACTTCCTGCTCCATGACCTAACTTTATCTCTGGCTTTGTTTGTTTAAAAATAAACTTTGCTCACAGGGGAAGCAGTATGTGGGATTCACTGCTTCCAGGAACAAACTGTAATTTCATTCAATTTATTCTGCTTTCCCAGGTATTCTCTTATTCCAGCTCTCCATCACCTCTCTTTAGGCACCTGCAAGTCCAAGCCCACACTTCAGTCCCTCTTCCCAGTGCCCTTCAGAAGTGGTTATGGCCCCTTAACTCACCTTAATAACACCACTGTATTTACTCAGCCCCTGGTTATTGTGACACAGGGTCTAAGGTAATCCCAGTTATTTTAAGGTTAGCTTTAACTCTTCCTTCTGCCTGAGCTTCTTTTCCACTTGTGCCTCTCACTGCTCTTCTGCCTCTCTCCTCGACTGCTCTTCATTTAGCAACCCCTTTTGCAAGCTGCCCTCAACACCACTGGAGCTCAAGTTGAACTTTCAAAACCATGAGAGGGCTGGGGGAAGAGTGAGGGAGATGCAAACATTTTCAAAGGAAGACATGGATGTTAAACAGCATGAGTAGAAGGCTGCTCCAAAACACATGTATTTTTAGGAGACTGAGGTAAAGCAGCTACCATACACTGCTACCTTAAACCTGATGTAGAACATCTGCTCCTGTTTTGCTTTTCACCATTCACGTTCTCTTGTCTGTAGCTCTGGATGGAGAGAAGGACCACCTGAGCAGAGACAAACTGTTGATTCACTCAGACTGTTTTCCAGGAGAAGAAAACACTTGCCAAGGTTAACTGAGAAAACGTGAACTGCTCAACAGCCAGCTAAGCCATGAAGAGTCTGCACATCAGTCTAACAATATTTTTGTTCCATCTTCACCCATTGCAGACAGGATTGGGCCCCTCTCATCATCCCCTCGCCACTTAATTTTTTTGGATCAACTGAGATCAGTAAATCTCAGGGGCACAACTGTAGCCGCAAAATTCAGCTTTTCAAAAGTACTATGAGATCTCTCAGCTCCCTGTGGTGAGGTAGTGGGGAAGACCTGAGTCCACTAGTTCACATGGGCATATTTTAGCTATGACCAGCCTCATTAGGGACTGAAGGCAATAGATTCAATGGGAATAAATGCTTATTCCCAAATAAAGCTCAGATAAACTGCGGAGGGATCTGCAGGTGATGACAGGATGGATAACTCCTCCTGAAGCTGCATCTGGAGCCACTATTGCAGATTGAGGTCTGGGATAAAACTAATACTCAGTACTTATCTGGTATTTTTTCAATCTGCAAACTTTAAAGCATCATCCCTGCTTTCCTGATGTGAGAAGCCAGCCACAAAGAACCAGTCCAGGGTTGCTGCATTCTTCTACTATCTTCACAAGCTGAACCTTGTCCTCTTCCAACACCTCTTCTCTGTCCAAGTGCAACTGACAG
>VZTZ01013594.1:365644-410594 GCA_013400955.1 Drymodes brunneopygia | reverse complement strand
GATCACCTCGTGGGGGGCATGCGCGTGCCTCTCTTCATGCCTGCTGCCCCCACCCGGGGGCTCTGTTTTGCAGGGGCAGCTCAGCCTCAGGGCTGAGCCCCTGGGCCCAAGTGCCTCCCACGTGCCTTGGGACACCGTGTCTCTGTTCCCCCTTAGCCCTGCAAGAGGTGTGCCTGGGGGGGCTCTTTACTTGCCCCCTCCAACCTCGGTTTCTTCTCATTTTGGGGGGAAGGTGACCTCCCCCCTCTCCAGTTACACTGTGTCACTGGGAGCCACTCGAGTCACCAACAGGGGAGTCCCCTCCCATGGCGGGGGGGCACATACACCCCCCCCCCACTATCCATCTGCAGCTTCACCAAAGGCTGCCACTCCTGGGAGAGAAGGGCCCCCATACCAGCCTTAATGTGCCCCTGCCAGCCTTACCCCAGCCCCAGTCCCGCAGCTGGGACGGGGTGGGGGGCACTGCAGACCCCCTTTAGCCTGGGGTTACCCTGACCCCCGTGGGGTTGGACTTGTGCCAGGGTGTCCCCCAGCTTTGAGGGTCTGGGGGCTCTCAGGGAGGGTTTTTCTGGGGGGGCGGGGGGCTGAGTTCAGCCAGGCCATTTTTAATGTCACAATATGGACAATGCCTCATATCTTTTTAGAGGAAAAAGCAACGGTTTCCCAAAAAATCATGGGTGCCTTTTTACCGCTGTGCCAGCGCAGGGAGTGGGGCAGTATNTGGGGTGGTGCAGCACAGCCCCGGGCCTCATCCTGCCCCGCCAGGAGGCTTGAACTCAGCACTTTATACTAGACAAGTCAAAGGGCACCAGCACAGCCGCTGCCCGGCGAGTGCCTGTGGGTGTTGCAGCACCCGAGGAGTACGGCCCCCCCCAGGCACCCTTGGGAGGTCTGGGGGATGCAGAGGCAGCATCGGGGGGCTGGGGAGGGCTGGGGTACCAGATCCAAGTGCCTTCATGTGATTAAAGCTGTCAAACCATCTTTGAAAGAGTAGTCCTGAGTGTGTGCATCCGTGGGCACGGGTACACATGACATGTGTGTCGCTACTCGGGGGGACACGGAGTCCCCGGGATCCCCTGAGTCCCCTGGGAGTGGGGGATGGTGCAGGTCAGTGCCGGCGAAGCACCCTTGGATTGCAGCATTGAGGTGTCACACCTTGCCTGGTGCCAAGGGGACGCCCTCACACTCGAGGACAGACCCCCCTCGGCTGCCCTGGCACCTCCATCCTAACCCTTTCCCCCTCCTCCTGGGAAAAGGTCCCTGATGCCACAGGGATGGATATCCTGCCCCTTAACAAGGAGGGGGTAAATTTACCCCGTAGGGCGTGCCTCCCTTCCAGCTTTGAGACTTCAAATGAGTTTGCTCCAAACAAGGTGTCAGGCCTTGCCCATGCAGATTGGGGGGCACTTGGGGGACACTTGTGCCCCCCCCCCCCCGCCATCCCAGGCAGTGCGCTGCCAACATGCAGGCACTGGGCTCCTGGGGGGAATGTCTCTTTGCTGCCCCCCTCCCCCGTACCCTCATTGGCCCTGTGCCTCCCCTCATTAACGGGAGTCTCTGTCCTCCCTGATGGCTGCACTAATTACTGAGTTCATTAGTGGCCTGGCTGGGGGGCCCGAGGAGGGGGTGAGCCCGCTGGGGCCGGCCTGGGTTCCCCTACCCTGTGCCACAGTGACGGACTCAGCCCTGGGACACGGCCACTGAGCAGAGGGTGACAGCGGCCACACGACTGTGGAACCCCACCCAAAACTCAGCCCCACTGGGGGTCCTGCACCCAGGTAAGGGTCCCACGGGGACATTCGTGTGGGGCGCAGGAAGTAGGAGCTGGGTGGCGGGGTTAGGGATGGTTTTGGGGGCCAAGGGAGTGGAGGGCAGAGCAGAGCCCACCCCTGTGGCATCAGGAGACCCCCTGGTTTGTGGCTGACACGCCCCCTGTTCTGGTTCAGCCCGCCGTCATCACTTCGGGGATCCTTGCAGGGGGGGATTTGGGCAGGATCTGGGGCTCGGTGCAGCCCAGGCGAGGGCTGTGGGATGCCCGCAGCGCTTGCGGCCGGGACTGCTGGCTCAGCAGGGCTGCCGAGATAAAGCTGCGGCAATCCCGCAGGGCTGGGGAAGAGATAAGAGCGGGACAGGAAGCCCGGGGATCTGCCTGCTGCTGACACCTGCCCCTCCCACCTTTATGGATGCCGTGGTCATTCCCCAAAACCACCTTGGGGCCTGGGAGCCACTTCAGTCCCTTCTCCTCTCTGGCAACATCAAGGGCATCATCAGATACCAACCCTAGGGACTGGGGTCTGGGGGCATAGGACAGGGCATAGGGCTTAGCTGTGCCACCACTTTATGTCCTGTCCTGTCCCCCCAAGCCCCAGCCCCATGTCCCATCCCCAAGAAGACCTTGGGGCTGTGGAGACCCCCAAGGCAGGGAGGCAAAGCCAGGACTGACCAGGGATCTCGCTTCCAGCTGGGGTGTGAAACAGCCTGGGGACAGTCCCACGGCCAGGGTGGTATCGTGGTAGTTACAGGGTGGGAAGGGGATGCCCCAGGAAGATGGTGCTGAATTGCTGTCACTTTATGGAACCTTTTCAGGGGGGAGGAGGCACCAAAAAAACCCTATTTCTGTGGTCTTAGTGCTCCATGTGTGGGAGGGTTTGGGGCTTTTAGGGTCTGGGGAGTGAAGAACAGTGGCAAAACCCATCCCCATGCCATCAGGGCACCTGTTTGTGGCTGATGCCCACGTGTCCTGGTCCAGCCCATTGCTTTCACTTTATGGAACTTCTTGGTGAGGTGCAAAAGAAAAGCGTTCAGCATGGACTCAGTGCCAAGGGCCAAGAGGGGAACAGGCCTGGGGAGGGCAGAGGAACCACCCTGGGCACAGCCAGCCTGTGGGCAGGGTGCAATAGCACCTGGGGGGGGGAAACACCCCATGAGTAACGGGGCTCTTAGGTGCCACAAAGTCTTGGAGGGCTGTGGGGACCTTGACTCTGGGCTGTCCCTGCCCTTATTTGGTGAGCATAGGCTGGGACATGAGGGAACAAAGGTCTCCTGGGTGCTGGCACCTGAGCACTCTGCCTAGGAACACTCACCTGTGCGCCCAGCTCTGCAGGGAAGGTGAGGGCTTGGGGTAGGGTGAGGGGACAGAGGGTGGGCATGGGGTGGACAGCACATCCCATGGCCACCATCACTCCTGGCATCAGGTTAGCCTGGCGATGGGCTTGGGGACCCACTTTGGGGCTGTGCTGTGGGGGATGCTACCCCCTGCATCTGAGGGATGGGGTGTGTGTGCTTTTGGGGCAGCCCAGTGGGGTCAGGTGGGGTTTTGCAGGGCTGAGGAAGCAGAGACCTCCCCTCTGGGCAATGCCAGCACTCCCTGCCATCCTCCAGCTGGAGCACGTGGGGTTGCTTTGCCTGACAGTGGCTGCTCGGCCCCTCTGTCTGCTTGGCGGGGAGCACTGGCAGCCTGGCATAGATGGCTGTGGACAACCTCGGGAGAACTGCCACTCTCAGGACCCCTGGGGGGCCAGGATGTGCCCTCCCTGGGGGCATGGATCTGCTGGGGGGCTCGGAAGCAGGGGGTCTGAAGCAGGCAGTGTGTGTGTGTGCCGTGTGTGTAAGCAGTGGCCATGTCGTGCTGTTGGCACTCTGTGCCAAGCTGTGCCAGGACAAGGCTGAGCAGGGCCAGTTCCTGCTGGTCCTGGGGAGGAGCAGGTCACTGTGCAGCGGTGTCACCCAGCCACAGCTGCTGTGCTGTGGGTGCCCGGCACAGCCCTGTCCCCTGCTTGGACCCAGGGCACCGGGGCACTTACAGGACTCTGTGCCTGCTCACCATGGACCCTGGTACAGACCCATCAGCTGCAGTGCCAGCCAAGCTGAGGGGATTGCAGCCCCACCTGTGTGCTCACAGACCTGATACCACCGTGCTGGGCGTCCCCTCACCCCGTGCAGCTCTGTACATGGGGGGTTTACAGCTGGGCATGCTGCTGAGCAAGCAGGGAAGCAGATGGCACAGCAGGCTGGCTGTGTCCCAGCTCTTAATGACACTGCCTGCAATTAACGAGGGTGTTGCCGATGCCAGCAGGTCCCCTTGCCTGTGGTACCTGTCACCATGGTGGAGCTCAGCGCCAAAGTCTCCAGGACACTGAACAAGACCACGCCGGGCATCCAGATATGGCGAATTGAGGTGGGGATGGGGACACATCTTTGGGCTGCTTGGGGGGGTTTCTGTGAGGGAGGATCCTCCCTTTGTGTCCTCAGTACCTGTGTTTGGGGGTCTCAGTGCAGCATCCAGGGTTAAACCCAGCACGTCCTGGTGCTGGGGGCAGCAGGGTGCATGGGGCTGGGGTGGGGGTTTCCCCACCAGGGCTGATGTCTCCCTTCCTTCTGCAGAACATGGAGATGGTGCCAGTGCCCACCAAAAGCTACGGCAACTTCTACGAGGGGGATTGCTACGTCCTGCTGTCGGTAGGGCAGTCAGGGGTCACATGGGGGACTGGGAACAGGCTCTGCCCTGAGGGGGCTGGGGACAGGGAGGGGTTTCTGTGGCCAGCGTGGCTCTTCTAGTGGGGACCGGTGTCCTGCAGACGCGCAAGTCTGGGAGCAACTTCAGCTACGACATCCACTACTGGCTGGGCAAGGAGTCAAGCCAGGATGAGCAGGGGGCAGCTGCAATCTACACCACCCAGATGGATGATTACCTGGGCTCAGTGGCCGTGCAGCACCGCGAGGTCCAGGGACACGAGAGTGAGACCTTCCGTGCCTACTTCAAGCATGGACTCATGTATGTTGGTCACCCCTGGGGACCTGCTCCCATGGCAGTGACAGTGGGGAGGGGTCCTGTGGAGACATCCCCAGTGGGGATGGGAACAGCTCTGTCCCAGTGAGGTGCGGGAGGAAGGAGGAGGAGGATCTGGAGCTGGGCTCCATCTATCCATTGCCACATGTGTGGATGGGGGTCCCCGAACACCTCCCTGTGCACAGAGGTGGGAGGGAGACCCCAGTGGTGTGAGGAGGGGGACCCAGGGCTGACACCATGTCTGTCCCCTCCCAGCTATAAGAAGGGTGGGGTGGCCTCAGGCATGAAGCATGTGGAGACAAACACCTACAACGTCCAGAGACTGCTGCATGTGAAGGGCAAGAAGAACGTGGTGGCAGGAGAGGTGAGTCATGGGATGTGTGGAGTCTGGATCAGGATCAGGCCAGAGCTTCCCCAGACACAGCTGCCCTCAAGCCTGGCATGCAGTGGGTGTGAGATGATGCTGCCTTGCCTTAGGAGCAACCACACCACAGAAAGTCCCTCTCAGGATAGGGAGGAGGAATATAGGCTGGAGGCCTGTGTTCCTGAGTGAAGGGAGCTGCAGTGCCATGGGGATCCAGGCATTCTGTTCCTTGACACCCACCCTTCCCAATCCCATATTGCTGCAGGTGGAGATGAGCTGGAAAAGCTTCAACAGAGGGGACGTGTTCCTGCTGGACCTGGGCCAGCTCATCATCCAATGGAATGGCCCTGAGAGCAACCGAAACGAGAGGCTGAGGGTATGGCCAGGGGGTCCCAAGGTCCCCTCCTGGAGGAAGGGGGATCACCAGCCACCCTCTCCCTCATTTGGACTTATCCCTTCTCCCCTGGCTGCAGGCGATGACCCTGGCCAAGGATATCCGGGACCGGGAACGTGGGGGCCGTGCCAAGGTGGGCGTAGTGGACGGTGAGGATGAGGATGCCTCGCCAGGACTCATGAAGGTCCTTAAGCATATTCTGGGTGAGAAGAGGGACATCCAGCCAGCCATCCCTGATGACAAAGTGGACCAGATAGTCAAGTCTTCCCTCAAGCTCTACCAGTGAGTTGTTCGGGATGGGTTACCCACAGGGGCATTTCCATGGTGCCAGAGGGAGCCAGCAGCCATCACTGCTGTGTCACATGACTCCCAGTTCCATGAACAGACGCCAAGAAGGGTCAAGGCCACAGCAGGGGTGTGGATAGATCCTTCGTGTGCCATTGGAGCAAGAGGAATCCCTGGTGCCAAGAGGATTGGTACCCAATAGAGGTGCTCATGTAAGCATCACCTTTGGATGCTGAGGCAATGCCCCTCAGTGGCCCGTAACATCTGACACCCCTCTGTCCCTCCTTGTGGCCATGAGTGAGATGCCTGGCAGGGCAAGCTACAAACCAGGCTGCCTCCATGGCACAGCAAGGGAGTCCCTGGGCACCACCTGTTCCATGATCTGGCTGGGCAAGGGGATGGGGAGGGGACTCCCCAGCTAAACCCTACCGCCCCGTAATGGGGATGGGGTTTTCCAACCCAGTTTCCAACCCTTTTTTCCTCTCTTTTTCTCCTGTCAGTGTGTCCAATGCCAGTGGGAACCTGGTCATACAGGAGGTGGCAATTCAACCCCTAACTCAAGACATGCTCCTGCACGAGGTCTGTCACCCATGGGATGCTTGGGGGTGTCCAATTTCCTTGGCAGCTTTAATACTTCAAAAGCCAAATTTGGTGGCTTCGCCTAAAATCCTAATTTCTATTGTTGCCCCTTCCCCAAGGACTGCTACATCCTTGATCAAGGAGGTATCAGGATCTTCGTCTGGAAGGGCAAGAATGCCAGCAAGGAGGAGAAGCAGCAGGCGATGAGCAGGGCACTGGTGGGTGCTGGGTTAGGGGCTTGTTATGGGAAAGCCTGGCTGCTCCCTGGGCTGCCAGGCACTCCATGCCCATGCTCTGTGTTTGGATCCCACCAGGGCTACATAAAAGCAAAGAACTATCCAGACAGCACCAGTGTGGAAACAGAGAATGATGGGTCAGAGTCAACCATCTTCAGGCAGCTCTTCCAAAATTGGACTGTCCCCAACCAGAGCAGTGGGTTGGGCAAGACCCACACCGTGGGCAAAGTGGGTGAGTGTCTCCTTTCAAAGTGGCAGGACTTCTTGGATTGGGATAGGCATGCTGTGGGGAGCCCCTGTGGCCAGAGGGATTTGGGTCACCCCTCTGCCCTTCCCCACAGCCAAGGTGGAGCAGGTGAAGTTTGATGCCACCACGCTGCACGCCAAGCCCCAGATGGCTGCCCAGCAGAAGATGGTGGATGATGGATCTGGAGAAGTGGAGGTAGAGTGGTCATTGAAGAATGTGGGACCCTCTCAGGCACTCCCTTTGCTATACCAAGGGAAGGCTGTGGGGTCCAGGGTCCGTGGGGCAGGAGGATGCACCTGCTCTGACAGCAGTGCCCTGTCCCACCAGGTCTGGCGTGTGGAGAACAATGAGCTGGTGCCTGTAGAGAAGAAGTGGCTGGGCCATTTCTATGGTGGGGACTGCTACCTGATACTCTACACCTATTTTGTGGGGCCCAAGGTGAACCGCATCATCTACCTCTGGCAGGTGAGACCTCCAGGTCACTGCCCCCTGGGTGGGGGACAGGGGTGTACCTCCCTTGACTGAGGAGAGCTGCCTCTTCCCAAGAGGGCCATGGGTGCTGAGCCGTCTCTGCCCTGCTCAGGGCTGCCAAGCCAGCACAGATGAGCTGGCTGCCTCTGCCTACCAAGCCGTGGCCCTGGACCAGAAGTACAACAACGAGCCCGTGCAGATCCGTGTCACCATGGGCAAGGAGCCAGCCCATCTGATGGCCATCTTCAAGGGCAAGATGGTGGTGTATGCGGTGAGCACTGCGATCTTGGGGCATGGGCCCATGAGTGAGCTTGTGGCAGCGGTGGTGACCTCCTGTCCCTGTCCCCCAGGGTGGCACGTCACGGGCAGGCAGCACGGAGCCTGCACCCTCCACCCGCCTCTTCCAAGTGCATGGCACCAACGAGTACAACACCAAGGCCTTCGAGGTGCCTGTCCGCGCCTCCTCCCTCAACTCCAATGATGTCTTTGTGCTCAAAACCCCCAGCTGCTGCTACCTCTGGTATGGGAAGGTGGGTACTGCAGGGCACTGGCGTGGGTGCTGCCACCCGCAAGAGAAATGTCCCCACCTCCTCTTCCTCCTCTTTGGCCTGGGCCCTTGATGGAGCAGCTATGCTTGCTTGGCAGGGCTGCAGCGGGGATGAACGTGAGATGGCCAAGACTGTGGCCGACATAATCTCCAAGATGGAGAAGCCAGTGATTGCAGAAGGACAGGAGCCACCTGAGTTCTGGCTGGCCCTGGGGGGCAAGTCCCAATATGCCAGCAGCAAGAGGTACCAGTCTTGTCCCTACCCATGCCTAGGGGTAAGATTGGCCACCAGTCCCCAAGCAGGGTGAGCCTCATTCCCATCATGTCCACCCCTTTCAGGCTGCAGGAGGAAAACCCCTCTGTGTCCCCCCGACTCTTTGAGTGCTCCAATAAGACAGGCACCTTCCTGGCCACGGAGATCATAGACTTCACCCAGGATGACCTGGAGGAGACTGATGTTTACCTACTAGACACCTGGGACCAGGTGAGCTAGGGGAGCATGGAGTGGGGGACAGGCCTTTGATCCCAGAAGTTGATGTTCCCAGGGTTGGAGGACCTGCATCAGCTACAGTTGGTGGGATGGAAGGCTGGAAATCTGCCTGTATGTGGCCCCACGACGTTTTTTTCCAGCCTTCTTGCTCCAGAGAATGCTGAGGATGAACTCTCAGTGTCCTTCCCCATGGACAGAGCCCATGTGGCTCCAACCATGGCCCCACAGGGCTCCATCTCATCCCTGTGGTGGACACAGTGACCTTATTGCAGGTTTTCTTCTGGATTGGGAAAGGTGCCAATGAATCAGAGAAGGAGGCAGCCGCAGTGATGGCACAGGAGTACCTGCGGAGCCACCCCAGTGGGCGTGACCTCAACACCCCCATCATTGTGGTGAAGCAGGGTTATGAACCCCCCACCTTCACTGGCTGGTTCATGGCCTGGGACCCTCTCAACTGGGAAGTGAGTCATAGAGGGGGTTTGAAAGACCAGGGGAGTCCCTTTGCAGAAGGGACCAGATGTGGGTCTGGCCCCAGGAGCATCTCCAGGGCATGGGCAGCAGCTTGCCTGACCGCTGCCCGGGCTGAGAGCCTGAACACTTGTGTCTCCTTCCCAGGACAAGAAATCCTATGAGACACTGAGAGCTGAGCTGGGTGATGACAGCAGCCTCGGGCAGCTCACCTCAGTAAGTGGCACAAAGAGAAGGGCAGCTGGGCTGGGTGGGGGCACAGAAAGCCCTCCCATCCCCTTGGCAGGTGCCAGGAGGAGCTGCAAGGACAGATCCTTCCATGAACAGACACCAGGGGCCAGCCTGGTGCCTCCCTCCCTGAGCCAGGCCCTGATGTGACTCTGCACCCCCCATTCAGGTGCTCACATCCAAGCAAGAGGTCTTCACTGCCTCCACCACCCTTGTCCCCACCAAACTGGAGACCTTCCCCTTGGATGTGCTGGTGAACACGGCAGCCGAGGACCTGCCCCGGGGTGTGGATCCCAGCAGGAAGGAGGTAAGATGAGGCCAGGGGACTGCTGGAGGAGGGAACAGGGAAAGCCCCTCTGTTCTTCAGCTCAGCCTTTCTCTGGCCCCAGGACCACCTCTCTGACGAGGACTTCCAGGCTGCTTTTGGCATGAACCGCTCCGCCTTCAGCAGCCTGCCCTTATGGAAACAACAGAAGCTCAAGAAGGACAAAGGACTCTTCTAAGGCAGGAGCCTGGGCACAGGGACAATCCCAACTGTTTACTAAATAAAATAAACTTGGAGAACAGGGATGTGGTCTCTCTGCTCCAACCCCAAGGCCCAGCCCCAGGTGTGGGGATTATTTGGTAAAGAGCTGGCACACAGGGAGACACAGGTTAGCGCGGGGAATGACACTCAACTCCTTTTCCCTGAGGCCTTCCTTTCTCCTCGCTGTGCTCAGAGGTGATGCACAGGCTGGGCATGCTCAGGGAGCTGGGACTCTCCCATCCTGGCACCTGCAGCTCCAGGCTAAAGGTCCAGTATACAGCTGGAGCCACTCCTCCCTTATCACCTGAACTGCAGTAAATACGTGTGGTACCAAAGGTAAACGAGGGGACACTATGCCCATGGGGACAGACACCAGCGATCACCTGTCCCTGACCCAGGAGGCGAGGAGGGCATCTTCCTTCTACACTTGGGCTCTACAGGGATGCTGAGAGGCATGGGGGTGTCCTCCATGTGGGCATCTCCCTCAGGGAGCTGGGATGGACATGTGCTGAGGGGCACTGAACACACACAGGATGTTCCCAGGCAACCGAGCAAAGTCCCAATGCAAAAGGGGAAGCGGAGGTGCAGTGCCCATTGAGAGCCAGCAGAAATAAGATTCCAAATCGATAGAGGGTTAATAAAGAGGTTTTAATTTCACAAAAATCTATCTACACATCATTTAAAAACGGGCAGGGGGAACCCAAGAGCAAAAACTGTAAAGAATAGAGAGGAACAGGTCTGCTAAAACACAGAGAAAAGCACTGCTCCACATCAACAGTGTAAAGAACCAGAAAGTCAGGGTGCAGGCAGAAGCCAGCAGCAGGCAAGGCTGGAGTCTGGCAGCAAACCACACGGACAGCAGCTGCCAGGGGTCCTGCACCCCTTTTTCTCTCTTTGGCAGGCAATTACAGGGATAATTAACTCCATTAAAAACAAAGCAGATGAGTTATTCCCAGCCCCCCTCCCCAGAGCACGACGTTCCCCACGTGCCTCGTGCCAGGGTGAACCTCAGCAGGAAGCACTGAGCTGGCACTCAGCCCTGCCTCGGATGCAGAACAGGAAGGAAGATGCACGGTCGATCTTATCTGTGCTGCACTGAGCAGGGGGAAGGCGAGGCCGAGGCCACAGGTGTTGCAGAGCTCTGCTCTCTCTTCCCGCCAGTCCCACTCTGCTGCTCCAGTTGGGAAACCAGTCCTTGCTTTGCAAAGGCTCTTTGTGCAGCCCCGCTGGCCAGGGCTCCCCAGGGACCCGCACACAAGCTCCAGTTCATTGACATGAAAGCTCAGATTAGGAGTGTAAATCGAGCAAATTGTCACAGTGAGACAACAAAAGGACGAGAGGAACAGAGGGATGGGAGTTCCTTGAGTTTCTGTGCTGAATCACACTTGTACTAAATGAGGTTGATTCAGAAGTGGTAAATGTTTAACTGAGGAAGAGCTAGTACACGTTGAGGGCCCACAACTAAGTTTCACCTAAGGACAGGTATCCCACACATGGAAGGGCCAACCTTACTGAACTTGCTGCTGCAACAGCGTGAGCAGTGGGAATGACACATCAGGTGGGCAGCACATCTCTTGAGGATTACACACCTGTCATCCTTTCCTCTGCTCTTGGGCAGGGAAAAAGCTGGCTTCTGCAAGGAAGGGGCTCTGTGGACTCTTCTGACCAGCTGAAGGTGCAACTGAGCTGCTGTATGCCAAACAAAAAAGCTTAAATTATAGTATATGTCTGCAAATTCTTAATGACTAGAAAAACAAGCAAGAACTTTTCATAAAACAAGGAACACTGGTTTCAAGCGTCAGCTTTTGCACCTTGATCCAAACAAAACTGGTTTTAAACAAAACTTACTGCACTGAAAAATCAGGCAACGTTTGCTTTTATTATAAATTAACTGGAGTGCAGCGCCTTGTAAAAACAACCTTGCCACTCAAAAAAGCAGAGCTGACTTCTGATACTACAGGAACACCAGTTATTTACAGCACAAGCATAGGATGTGCTTGGGGAAAACAGGTTTGCCCTTTGGACGGAGCAGTCCATCACATTCACAGGGCGATGAGTTCAAAGGACAACTCCCACATCACCACCTCTTCCCATCGCCCAGAACTCAACCAAAATTATATTGACAATAGAAAAGTATAATGCTTTGTAATAAATTAACACACACCTCCCTCAGGCTGCATCTCACCAGATAAATGCTCTGGCATGTCTACAACCAAACCTTTGCTCCTGGCTCAGACACCAGGAAGATGTCACTGTGAGTAGGGCCCCTGTGCTCGTCCCACCCGGGGACTGGGAGGGAGGTCAGTCTTCACCACACCAGGGTCCTCCAAGTGCTCGGGGTGGGGAGGACGCGATGCTGTCACTGCTGCTGTCACTGCTGCTGCACACACCCGTGGGAAGAGGCCCCTGAGGGCAGTGGCACGCCCTGCCAGCCTGCCAGGATAAACTCTAGTGTGGAAGTGCCCGTGAAAGAAAGGTGCCTGCTGTCTCCTAGATCGATGGTTTTGTCTGCTTTGTTGCAGCCAATTTATTCCTGAGAAACTCCTAATGATAGTTTAAAAAACTCAGAAACCATCTCAATGGCAAAAAAGGTGATTTTCTTCTTTTTTTTCTTTGAAGAAGTCTTTCACCTTTAAAACTCAGGCTGCAAAAATCAGAACTAGAGGCCAAAACAAGAGCAACTACTCTCCTTACAGCAACAACTTCTCTGAAAGGAGTACATATCAGTGAAATGAAACAACTGCCCCAGCTAAATTAGTGCAAAGGTGCTGGAAAAAAATGAACTTAATAGGCTTCTCCCCCCACTGCTGAAACAAGCTATAAAAGGAGCATCATGCTTCTAAACCCAGCAGAAAGCATCACTTCTTCCTAACCATGTTCTGTTAATGCTGAACAAGGGCCTTCTGAAAGCTTTCCACCTGGTTTAGTATCACAGTTTGAGCACTCTTGCACTCCTCAGAGAGGAGAATGGAGGCATGGCTGCAGTACAAAGCCTCTTACCCTGGAGGAACACAAGACCCTGGCAAGCCCACGGTTCAATCACAGAGCAGTTCAAGTGCCAGGTGCTGCACAGGAAGGGTAATGCCAGAACGCTCCTTCCCTCCCAGAGTATGCAAAGAGGCTGCTGCTCACCTCCAGCCACCGCTCTGTTTGCTCCAGACTCAGCTATCCCAGAGTCCCATTGGAGCAGCCCTAGAGCAACACAACTCCAGTGTGAAACACAGCACACCCAACAAGAGACCTCGCCTCTCCAAACAGCACTGATGCAACAACCTCATGGAGAAAATGCAATCAAATCATAGAACTTGTAAAACAAAAGAAATCACATATATAATCTCGCATCTAAATGAGGATGACAGTGAATGGTGTAAAAAAACAACAGAGCTGCCACCAGGTATCAATACATTCCACAGCACCGACAGTTTGTTTCCTGGAACCGCACGTAAATAGCGGAGTGCTCACAAACCCATGAATGTCACAATGCATCAGCTTGAGTGATTCCAAAATGCCTGTTAGCCAGAGGACTGGCAAGAGCCTGCTCAGTGATCTGGCTTTCCAGTGAATATTACTAACACAACACACGCCAGGTTACAGTCTATTGCTTAAACTGCTCTTGGAGAAAAAGAAAAAAGCGCCGAGTGATATGTAAATCTTCGCCATTCACGTCTCACAGGTGAATGGGCTTTTAAAGTCGAGTCTCTTTTTGCACTATTTTTTTAAACCAGTTCATGAGCAGCTGTAGTCTTGTGGCTTGTTACAACTCTTTAAGGCTCCATGCTGACAAATTATTTGAGAAACATTAAAAATTTCACCACAGGAGGATTGCTCTGGATGTCAAGGTTTAAACACGAAGTTCAGGCCCAGGACTTGCACAGATGGTTCAACAAACTGAGCGTCCCATATTTGTACCTTTTGTCTCATGTTATGGCCCTGAGCTGTTTGTTACTCCTGCGTGTCTGGCACAAGTTCAGAATCTTCCTTGCTCCTCAGGAGGAACAAGGTGTTTTACTCTTCACAGAGGCTGACGAACTGATCTTCCTACTTCCATGCTAAGTGGCTGTGCATTTTTTTCTGTTTCTAGTAACTCATCGAAGATATCCCTAGAATAGAAGGAAAGACCAACAGTGAAACTTCTGTACAACAACAAACCACTATGTAAGATAGCTCTGAGGGAATCAGCAACTGGATTTACTCCACAAACTCAAGTGTCACAGATCCTGGCAAAGAGAGGTCTTATCTGACATCTCCAAGCACCAGGAAAGACAGAAGAGGGGGGGACAAACCTTCTGCAGTTCTGTGTGCCTGAAAATATATAATTTCTACCTACAAACCTTATTTTGGCTGTGTCCTGAGATGACCATGGCTGCAACAACACAACTGTTAGAAGGGATTAGAGCATTTACAATTAATACAGCACTTAAGGAAAAAACCTGAGCTCCATTATGATTCCTGGTGTAACGTATGCACTGAGACACTGAATCCTATTCTTAAAATACAATTTAATGCATTTGTAAAAGCACTATGTATTATTGACACATAATCCCACACCTCTGAACTCAGAGCACTTCAATTTTGTCATTCTGGAGACATTTTTCATCCCAGCAGAGGACCAAAGGAAGAAGAGAACCCCACTTCCTCACAGACAGCAGGTAATTTCTAGGACCAGATTTCCCCAAGACACCTACTTGTGCATGTAGAAGAAGATGTATCCGCTTCTGTCTCTGTCACACTGAACAGTGGTCTCTAGAGTTCTAGAGACTTCCAGGTCATTGTAGGTGAACCAGGACTGCTTCTTGATATCATAGACATCACTGATATAATGACCTTAACAACAGAACCACAGAATGGTTTGGGTTGGAAAGGACCTCAAAGATTATCCTGCTCCAAACTGCCTGCCTTGGGCAGGGACACTTTCCACTACACCAGGTTGCCCAGATCCCTGTCCAACCTGGCTTTGAACACTTCTGGGAATGGGGCAGCCACAACCCTGGTCCAGCCACCTATGCCAGATTTAAATGCTAAAAGGTCCTTAAGATCCTGGTCCCTCAATCAGCTGGTAACAAGCACAAGCAATTCTATGGAGCCCATAAGCTGGACATTTCCTATATGCTGTAGTTAGGCACCCTGACATCCCCAACCTGCTCCCCCATCAGCAAGTCATGACTGAAGACTTGCTTTGCTGCCTAAACTCTTCCTTAGAAATAATTCTGCTATGGTAATTCTGTATAACAGATTTTTCAAGCTAGGGAAGAGATGAAGAATCAAATGTGGCATCTTCTACCTGAAGATGATGTGCTTCCAATGTGGCTGACGATGCTGATGAGACGATAGGAGTGAGGAAGCTCTCCTGTCTGGGGAAAAAAAAAGTACAATTAAAGCTTTCAGGCATTCTTTTTTTCTCCACATAGCTTATGGACAAGATGAATTATACCTGAGATATCAACTTTGGCTGCTGTAATCAAAGCTGCAGACCAATGAAGGATTATAGAAACAGACACCCTTGGTTCACACCAAACAACGAGTCCTTCCAGAAGTGGGAAATGTGTATTTAATCTATCAGCAAGCCAATGAACATGCAAAGGAGCCTCTCTGACCTTCCAGCAGATGCTGACACGAGCTCTACACTGCAAAGTTTTCTAAACAACCATTTCCTGAGCAACTTCCACTGATGTCAGAATTAATCCAGCAAATAAACAGAAAAGCCAAAAAGGAACAGCATGCTTACTTCTGAAATATCAAAAGACATACCACTGATAACAGTACACAGATTCAACAGCTAATACCGGATACATAGCCCAAATTCTCTTGTCCTGCACCTGTAATGTCAGTGGACAACACCCTCTTTACATGCAGGAAACATGCTCTTTCTATTCAATGGCTTTTGACAATTTATTTTTTAATCCTCTCTTGACCAGGAAACGTTACTTACAGAATTCACTGACAATACTGTTAAAGAGAGATTGTTAGAGAAACTCAGAAGGTCTCTGCAGCTGTTAGCGTTTTTTTTTTTTTCATTTTGAGTTTTGTTTGCTTTGGGGATTTTTTTTTTTTTTTGTAATTAAAACAACACAGTAAGACTTATGGTTATAAATTTCCTGTGTTTTCACTTTAGAATATAAAAGACCTTTCTAGCCTCTACACCTGCTCTGTAAAACTACCTTCAATACTATAAAGAATAGCTATATTTCTCAGTTGGCTTTTGAAATCATGGATCACACCTCAGCATTTCTTTTCAGTTCTTCTGCTTCAGCTTCTGAATACTCCATGTCCAGAACATCCTCATTCCCAGAGTCTTCATCAGAGCCAATGCTGTCCAGGAGAGAGCTGTTGAACTCTAGATAGCAAGGAAACAATGATAACTGCATGAGATGCTGGGGACCACACAGGAATTCACAACAGGTTCAGGTATATCTACCCATGTAAACAGGCGTAATAAAATTTCAAGCCTCATTTTCAAGGAAAATAGGGGATACCGGAATTTCCAAATAAAAGCTCTTGCCCTTTTCCAACTTGTCAGAGCAACAGTTAAGTATCTTGGAATTAATTTTAGCACCAACTCCCTCATACTTTTCTAAAAGGGCACTATGGCAATGACAGCTGGGTGATAAAAGAGCAGTTAGCAACCAATTGGCTCTGGAGCACCAGTGGGCTGCAGACAGGACAGACAGCACAAGAAGGACAGCCAGTCTGCTCAGTGAACTGCGAGCTCCTGCAGTGAGAAGCTATGAATTACAATTTTAACTATAATCTGCATTAACAAAGTGCATTTTTGAATTAAAACTGGCATCAAAATGTTACTGCTGGCAGCAGGCATCTTTTCATTGTTTTCAATGGTAAGAAGGCTGCTCACCACAGGAACTTCCAGTTTGCTTGGCTGAGCAAAATGCACGCAGCTTTCTGTAAAGAGCCGGAAGGCACCACTGCTCCCTGTACATGCTGTTCCAAACTTCCTGGGGTTCTGCAGCTACCCAACTAATTTAAGATTTTGTACAGTTCTCATTAGGAGAAGCAGCTATGCTTTCAACAGTTAAATTAAAGCTATGGAGTCCCGGGTGGATGAGGAGTTGAGATTAACAGGACACTGCTCAGGAGTTTTTTCTTGTCTGTTTTCAAGAGACTATCACACCAACTGTGATGGAGATGTTTTGCCAGAGAGATTCTCACACTGCTTGTCCTGTTAAATCATCAGTCACTGGATTAGTATAATCTTAGGGAGTTTTTAGATGACTCCCTTGCTTAACTGGGAATCCTTTACTGCTGCTTTCCACACTTACTTGGGCTGTAGGGTAGACTACAGCCTAGAAGCACAGCCACTTCGGTAGGGCTCTGCATGAAGCACTTGCCGCAGGAATTGCTAAAGGCCACTTCACCACTGGGGCCAGGATGACTACTGGTTCTTGGCTTATGGCATCACTGGGACCCCTCACAAGACAAATGCTACCAGCTCTGCATTCAAGATTAAGTTCATCTCCTGGAACAACTGCTTCCTGATGCCTTACCAATGAGACAGTAGCAAGGAAATGCTTGTGTTTAAGCCAAGCAACTGCAAATCAAGGGGATGAAGGATTTCTAGCCTTGAATTCTTCCTGGATATCAATCAAGGAAAATCTGAGAGGGGCTGGTCACTCAGCCTGCTAGAGTTCAGGGCGAGAGATGTCTAAGCAGCATTCAACTTCTCTTCAGAGTCTGACACAGGTTCATCCAGTACCAAGGGCCTTTAAAAGGCCCTGAGCAACTACAAGTATCTTAACACAATACTTTATTATCCCTCCCTCTCCCTGTATGGAGCAGGAATTTTCTCTCAGTTATGCTTTGCTCTGCCAGATTGTATGAAATCACTTGCATGCCAGCCTCACACAAATGTTAAACAGTGCCTGAGGAGGCCTACAGCACTGCCTGGATTTGGAGAAGAAAGATAAGTTTGTTTTGGGTTTCTTTCTTCATGCCCAACAGCTATACCTTGCAGCGAGGTCTGTCTCCCTCCCATCCCATATCTGACAGATACAGCACAGATTCATTTTTTCAGGCAAGGCCAGGGCATTCATTAATCAGCACTAAAATACCAATGCAAGTAACAAACAATCCTTATGATCTGACTAGGGCCATTAGCATGCTGGCTTTGCTGGGAAAGCAAAGTTTCAAGATCCACTGTGCTTTCCCTAAATTAATATTATGCATTAATGTATATTGTATGTGGTGCATATAATATATTACACATCTCTCTCTCTTTATCTCTGTAGCTAAAAACTCAAGAGACTGAAGTAAGTAATTTTTCAGCTTAAGTTTTTCCTGGCATATGCTTTCACAACCAAGAACAAGAAAAACTGACCTTGACTGCAGCCAAACACAACAAAGCACACACCAAAAGAACATGAATCCCAGCTGTCTTACTGACAGTCAGGAGCTGCACTCACACACATATCAATTTTCTCTCAAAAGCAACATACTGGAAGAACTTAAATAAGTTTCACCTTGTAGACTTAATTCCGTGGCTCGTTTGAGGTCATCATCCTCTTTCTGTTCTCGTGCCTCCTAATGGGGAGAGAACAAAGCTTAGCTCATTGAGACATTTTACTGTTTAAAATTCTTGTGGTGCTCTTTTTCCATTGAAACTGTGCTGCTCTGGTTTCTACAACAAACTTGACATTGTAAATTAAAGGTTCTGTGTGAAGCAATGTTTGCAACCAGCGAGAGTCCAATGTTCCCGTGCAACAGAACCTGGGACAAACCTTCATTAAGGCTTGTCAAAGCTCCTGAAGTTTGGTATGCAGCAGAGCAAGTCTCCAGTAACACCAAATGCTTTCCCTGGATCATTAATTTGAAAAGCATCTGAATGAATTTGCAACCCTTTGCTCAGGAAAGCTGTCACTTACACACAAAGCTCCTCACGCTTCAGCAAAATTTAGTCTACTTCTGCCCAAAGCCAGCTGAGGACAGAGTCATTAAATCCTGACAAGATTTTGTCATTTTTAAGCCATTTGAAAGCAGAGCCAGTGGTTCTATGTAACAGGTGTAATCCACAAAGGCAGGATGCAAAAAGACACCACTAAACAACCAGGTATTAAAAATACTACCATGACCAAGTAGCAAAGAAACCTCAAGTCAACAAACACTTCTAATGTTTGGATAATATCATGCCCCTGTTCCTCCCACCACTCTTGAAAGCCCAGAGCTACAGCAAGCCAGTCAATAATATTTAATGAGCTGGCTTCTTAATTTAGGGTTTGAGTGCTTTCAGCACACCTGAATGCAGCACCCCAACTATGTATTTCAAATCAAGACAACCACAGCTACCACATTTCCATGCCTGAATCATTAGAATAGCAGATTTTTTCTTCAGAACTGTAGCAGAAACACAGTCAAAGGGCAGTTTTACATTATTAGCATGAGGCCTTTTATCTCACTATTTCTAAAGGATTTGGGAATCTTTGTTAAACCACTCAGCACTGATGAATCAAAGCTACATCTGGCATGGAACCTACCAACCAGCACCTCATAATGAGTAATGGGAGAGAAAAAAATCCAAGAGCCATGGAAACATCAGATCTCATAAGGAAAACCATGACAGCTTTGGTATTAATAGAGAGCAGACAAGGGCACCTATTTAAAGAAAGACCTGGCTAAGTGCTTGCTTTTTTCTCTGCTGCTTGGTTAAACTTGTAGAAATCAGTTGCAGGTCTTGCAATTCAAGCAGAATACAGACAGCACACAACTCAAGAATCCCATTCTTCCCAAGCCTAATTTAAAGGACTTGTTTTTGACTAAATTATTTGGGATCCTTTTTCCACTTTACTAAAGGGAAGGATCACATAAATGCTCAGTTCCTATATTCTTCACTAAGCATCCCCTACTCACTAGCACCAGAAACACACCTAGGATAGACACATCTTTAACCTGACCTGACATGGCCATTTTTAGTCTTGGCTTTGAAACCTGCCTCTTTCACTGAGTCTAGACAGGACACACTGCAAGAAGCAACTGCCAGGGAAGCTAAAGGTGGGCTGGGTTCTTGATGACAGAGAAGAAAAGTTTAGTTCAGGTTATCATTGTTTTTAATATAATATGATAAACCAGTGTACAAGAGGGCATGGGGAGCTCTGAGAAATCTGTGGGTCTGTGATGCGATGCAGTTTTCAAAGCACATACAAAATTCACCCAGATGTATCCAGTGTCATTGCTCTACTGACACTGGAGCCAGAAGAAACCCAAACCTTTTTCTGGTCATGGGGATTTTAGCAGAAGAATTCCTTCGCAGTTACTGCCTGAATGCAAGCTTTTCCTTTAGCTTTCAGGTTTCCAATGCTGGGGAAGACAACTTAAGGAATAAACTATTTCTTACTTGCTCTTGAAGGCTTTGAGCCAGTGCCTGCTGAAGTTCTTGTTCTTCCCTCTCTCTCTCCATATCGTACTGCTGCAGCCAGTCAACCTCCCCTTGGGAGCCTTCTGGAGTTTTGTTTTCCTTATTCTCATCAAAATCTTTAGTTATCTCAGTGAAACTGGCAGGACCTGAGGAATCACAAAATACAGTTTATACTTTTCTGGGTCTTCTGTTTGTTACCAGCTAAGTTCTCTTTAAATCACCACAATCCTTGCAGCATAGTGACATCTATTGACAGGGAGCTCACCCGCCATAAAACACCCACACAAGAGTAAAAAGGAAAAAGCTCCAAAACACAGTCTTATACTCATTTTAACTGTGCACAATGAACCATTTGATTAATCTCTGAACCTGTTCTCTTCTTAGCCTTTTATGTTCACTCAGAAACAGCAAGTTTAACTATAGAAACCACATACCACTAGATTTCTGCAGCCACGAAGCTGACACTTGAATTTCTCTATAAGAAACCATGGATTATAAAAATTTGCATTGCATATTATACCTTGGAGTACTGCAGATGAAGCCACAATAAAAGCCAAATCAAATGCAAGATGGAAAAAAGCACAAATCTCAAGCACTGTTTAAATGTGCTACCTTTTGCTTCAGCTAAGAGCTTCAGTCTTGTGAATGCTATGTACAGCTTTAAAGGTGCATGAAGATTATAACTTTTTAGTTCGCCTTTGAAGTAAACACTATGGCGGAAGTGCTTTATGAAAGATCTGGAATGAACATTCATTCAAACACTGCACACACTCCTGCAGTTGCAGGACACTTTGATTCTTGCTTGCAACTGAGAAAGTGTCAGGACCTGCTTCAACAGCTATTAGGCAGCAGCATGTGAAAATTCATGGTTTTGTGCTGTGCAGATTTCAATATCTGCTGATGAGTTATTAACAAGGATAATACAAGGCAGTCTCAGTTTCTGTGAACCCTTAAACACAAGACCAACAGCACCAGAACCATAATCCATCAGTCTAATCCTTTTAAGATGAAAAAACCCAATTTATTACATGACCTTTGAAAACTTACAATGTAAGAAGAAATACAGAACTTACATTAAACACATACTTTTTGCTTAACGGTCACAAAAAAGCCTTAAAATAATTATATTATTCTTTCCAAAGAAAATCTGGAGAGAAATAGAAGTATGTGGCCACATTCTATCACAACTCTCTTTCACAACACCATAAGCAATAATACTGTATAAAAAGGAGGGCACAAAGCACATACATAGTATTATTCTTATACACCATCTTCCACCATCAAAGCTGTCAAGAACTGTCCATTGAAACAAGCATCACTTTTGGTAACAGAGGGGTATTCTGTTGTTAATTATCCTAATCCTGGCTCTTAGAGGACACGAACATATTGTTGGTCTCTTTTTCCATGCTGGTGGAATTAAAAACCTGACTGAATGCACGTAGCACACAATAAATGATAAACCACTTATACCTCCTTCAGCTGGCTAAAGGAAGACTCAACTTCCCCCCAATGAGATCACACAGGCTCCTCCTTGCACTTGACCATATCTCTCTGTAAGGGGCCATAATTCACTTGAATCTCTTAAGCTTACAGGTCTAGTCTCACAGAAAAAGCTTTAGAAAAAATTACAGAGATATAGTTAAATTCATTAGTAACTAGTGATAAAATAGTTGCATTTATGAAAGCCTTCTTAGTTTTATGCCATGTGAACACTGCTACTGTGCTGCCCAGGCTACAACAGCTACAGAAATGAAAATACTTTCTGCTTATGGAAGAGTCAGTTCTAGACATGGCCAAATATTAGGAAATTGAATTGTCTGGCACAGGAACCTGTGGAAGCATGTGTTAATCAAGGGAGGAAAAAAATGGAAATTGACTTTGAATCATGGAGATGACAGACTTACAAGAAAATATATTTTCACAGTTTGATGAATTAAATGCTTTATACACAGGGAAATTATAAAGTTTAAGTTCCTAAAACTCTGAGCAAGTCAGGTAATTTCGGCAGTGCACTTGCATCCAGCTCCTACCACCAGCCATTACCAACCTGATGTTATCAATAACCTGCTTTAGCCTGCTGGAGTCCAGTTAAGATGGTTACTTTGCCTTACCTGAGTCTAATACTGTTTTGGGTTTCTCCATCTCCATAGATTCCAGGTTTTCTGGCAATTCCTGAATTTCATCATCTCCAAAACCAGTGTCTGGGCTGCTTGTGGGCTTATCTTCATCATGGCTCAGAGACAGAGAAGCTTCCCTTTTGCTAATCTCTAAGACAGCTGCTAGCAGCTCATCTTCGCTCATCCCATCAAAACCAGCATTACCCAGCTCGGGTTTATCACCCTCCATTTTACTTCTTTTTGAACCCTAGAGATGAATGGAGTTATGATTAAGTGTTTGAATAAACAGGTATATAACATCAGTTTTACATTTCTGTGGAGATTTATTTTTATTAACCCCAGGGAGTGGGAGCTTGGCACTGTCAGCATTCAATATAGTTACATGAGACTCAGTGGAGAGACAGTCTTTGTAGCTACACTTACTCCACGGAATATTATTTAAATATACATTATAACCAGTTTTTACAGGCCTTGTGGATTAACATACACAAGATAACTCTTCCCTTCTCCTTCCTTTCCTCCAACACATGTTTCCCCTTTAGGTTCTGATGAATTCTCAAGCCCCTGGCAAGTCAGTGCAGAGATACAGGCAGGGAAATTGCAAGTTTGTTAACAAAGGATGAAGCAACAACATGAGAGTAACTGAACTTGAGTACAGGGATGGAAGAATAGAAACTGAAATTGAGCTGGTATGAAGAGCAATTAAAATCAGGTTTTGTGCTGCAGATTTGCCATATGAAATCATGATGGGAGTAGAGGGAGGAGGGCAGGACTTGCAAACTAAGTAAGAAAACAGCTAAACAGGGAAAGGGGGACTTATTTTTTCCCCAAGGAGAACAGAATGATTTTAAATTGGAAGAAAGAAAAAACACCTTAGTCTTAATCTCAGTTTTTCTTTTTATGGCTAATTTTCCTAAAGCTGATGCTCATCAACTCCTACACCACCATGATTTGCAAATAATGTAGTAATTTCAATCATTTTGATATTAACTGCTAATCAGGAGGTTAACCTCCATGTTTACACAATTACACTATTTACCATATGCTTAGAATTTCTTTTCCTATATTATGTTAAAAATGAGGTAAGACAGCTTCTATTAAAATGTACTGATCCAGATTTTATTCCAAACTGCATTAGGATGGTTCCCAGAACTTTGTTAAAATGAACAAAATTACATTTTCACTGCTGCTTTTTACTCAAATACAGCAAGCATTTTGTATTAAAACTGCCTTATCAAACAAGATTAGCAAATGAATTAGCCAACTAAACTGTTTGTTCTAGACATGTTGCCCTCCAAGAATTAGAAGTGACACATTTAAACCTCTCTCCTCACAGCTATTTATGCACTGAATAAGTAAAGCAGAATACCTGCTTTTAAAGCTTTCTGATTTCTCTCTCTGCACCTGTAGGCTACCAACATCAAAACTGGTTCAGCTCTTCAGCAAACCCTAGTTCCAGGCTCTCTGCCAACAACCACCACTAATTCAGTGGCTGGACTTTAAAGACTTGGCAGCATTTGTGCATTATTTGAATACAACTTTTCTATTAGACATTATTTGCATAGATTTTAAATAGCTTAGGCTCTAAGACAGGCTGCTTTAAGTAAGCATTTTTAAGAAGTCCTTCAAATCCCTACTTCATCTGCAGAAGCAGAGCTCACAGGAATTGCAGTTCTGCCCTGTTTAGCTGGATAACTGCTGTTTGCCCCTACAACCCAGTGCCATAGACAGATGCTATTCCAGCTGTTCTCCCACACAGCAGTGACATTCTGCAAGGAGTGCCTGGCAAGGGATGTACTGGCCAGACAAAGTGACCACCAAGCCCTTAATGCAACCCCATCCACAGCTGTTTGGAGAATCATACCAAGAGAAATGGTGCAGCAACGGTACTGCCACTTCCAAAAACCAGGGCCAGGTCCCCCAGGGCAACGCTGAGAAGGTCAGAGAACCTGGTTAATGGGTCAGGCCTGTGCATGGCCACAGAATAAAATCATTTATTGTGGAATCATCACCATCAGTGTCTCTTTCCCACAACAGGCTGTAATGCCTATAATTAATTTGTTATTCAAATTAGTATGCTTTATTCCCACAATTTCTGAACTTACAGGGCCCGTGTGATAGAAACTACCTACTCTTCCTCACAAACAAAACTCCAGGAAGAATCAGGACAGTTTGAAATACTTTTTCTGTACATAAGAGGGACTTCAAAGACAAGCTTGTTTCTTTCCCCCAGCTGCAGCCAGGCATAAATGTGCCATGCAGGACAGCAGTCACAGGACCTTCAGCAAAGGGTTTTCTTTGTTTTCCCACAGCACTCCATTCCCTTCCTACATATCCTGACCATCAGGAAGTGTTCCCTAATATTTAATCTAAAAATTACTGTCTTCAATTTAGTCTATTACTTCTTGTTCTATCCACCACAGGCACAGGAAACAGCTCAAGTGTTTGAATTTACTTCTTCCCCTTCCTTGAAGACACAAGCCTTGCTTAGGGTTTTTTTTTAAACTAAAGACCAAACTGAAGACCACTTGCCTGCTCTTTCTCTCAAAATCTTCCTTTCTAGACCTCTGACCATTCATGTTCCTCTCCTCTGGCCCCTCTCCAGTAAATCTATAACTCTTTTCAGTCCAGAGCCCAAAGATGGATACAGAACTCCAGCTAAAGCTAAATGCTGAGGAAAAAAGGAGGGTTACTTCACACAGTGTGTATGTAGGCTGTGGTTCTGTCTAGATACTTCTACTTTCAACCTGCCTGACCTTGTGATTGACTGTCACCTTTCATGCCCTTTCTGGAGGCCCACTGCTTTCCCAGCTGTCTTCATCCCATATTTACAGTCGATTAATCCTGATAAGATTAGCACCTTTAGCCTGTTCCTACTGAACAACCCCTCCTATTTTTATGCAGTTTCTCAGATTTGTCAAGATCATTCTTATCTGTAGTTCTGAACTTCATCAAACTGGCAGCTCTTCCCAGCTCTGTATCTTCTAAAAATTTAATAGTCAGTATCTGTCATTTATTAAATACTGGGTCAGCATCCTCCCTTGGTTTGATTTTCCCATCAGATCAGGAACTGTAGGTATCTTCCTCTTGTTACCTACTGCTATTCATCCAGATTTATACCTGTCCCTTAATACCATAATCAAGGCCACAAGTCTCTGCTTGATTAAAATAACCCTACGAGCATTGACAAAAACTTCAGTGAAGCAAAAGCTTTAGAGAAGCAGAGATGCAGGAAACGTGTCCTAAGCACTAGGCCTACACCACTCTTAACAGAAGAAAGTGGTACTGCAAGATAATCCTCTAAGCTGCTTCTATTCCCTTCTGGGTCATCATTTCTTCCCACACAACTCATCTACCTGCTAATACACTGCCCTGACAGAGGCAAAAAAAGTATCTTGGCAGCAGTAACACTAGTCACAAGGAAAAGCTCAAAGGCAATTTGAAATTAACTGTGCCATTACACCAACGAACTCAGTCTCTTCACATGTCTATGTGTCCGCCTCCAAAGACTGTTAGCTTCAGATTCTAAAAGCATTTTAAAAGCCACACTTGAAAGAGGGCAGAGACTGTATGTGCATGAAATTCTCTCAACTGACTATTCTGCTTAGCCCAACTTGTACTGGATCTAATTTAATCAAGGGCTTTACTGCATACTTTTATTATTGACATCATATTATACTTCAGCCCGGGAACATTATTAGTGAAAGTTACCCAAAGGACTGACCAAACTGCTAAGCAGCTGGTATACATAACCTGAAAACTCAAGTTCAATTGCAATGCAATTACCTCTGTTCCCAGTGGGAACCCAAGACAACTGCAGAGAGAGGTCAATTAGCAAAGCACTCCCTTCCAGCATTGCAGTGCTAATTAGGAGGAAAAAACCTCATCTGACATCAATTTCACTCAGTTTATGCTAAAAAAAGCACACAGCAGACATGAGCACATACAGGATCTAGTACATGAAAGTCTGTGGGTTTTTCCCTTACCTTTTCTGGCTCTTCTTGCAGTTGTTGCTGATCTCTACTCTGTATGTTACACAACCTTTGGCTATGGGCAACAGAGCGTTTCAGTGGCTCATCATCGCTGTCAGAATCTACATAGAGTGCTGCAGAGCTCTTTGACTTGAAAGTGTATTTTCTGTAAATTAAAAACATGGCTATAAAACTACACAGCATTGTAGCATGGTAGAAACATGTCTCAAAGTAACTGCTGAAGCAGTGCTTTCACACTGTTCAACTGGGGAACAAACTGCAATAACTGACAGTGACAATTTATTAACATGGCAGTCAGGGCTTTCAGAACAGGTTTATTTTATTGGGTTAACTGATATACCTACTTGAAGCCTGCAATAAATAGCTTACAACATTAGAAGTTACTAAGTGTGTGGCTCTTACTTTTAAGACCAAGGATTCTGCTCTTTATTCCTCACAATCCCAGACCAAACTCATCTGAGACAAGACCACATTAACACATAGAATTTGGCATAAATCATTTGACTTCTTGGGTTTTTTAAGTTGGACATAGGACTTCTCACATCATTACCCAGATATAAAAGGTACAAAAATGCACAAATTTTCTGTTTTCCTGTTTGCTCTTCCATTAAGATAAATTCTTGCTTCTTTAGAGCAGAAGACAAGAGAGCCTGGGGAAGTCACAATTTCTGTTTCATTAGTAAATCTGGTCTTTAAGCATCCCTCAGTGCAAAACCATCTAGTGTGATATCACATTTTTCACAGTATCAAAAACTGGCTGTCTCATCTTTGCAAATAAACTTAAGGAACCAACCACCTGTTCCCAAAAAACACATTTGGCTCCACAAAGTCAGAACAAAGAGCCAGATTGCAGAAGCAGACATCATTTTGCTTCTTGCAAATTGCACCATTGATGTTAATTTCAGCTAGCATGTAACACCAATAAAACTCAGACATGAAAAAAGACACTAGCTGAAATAATTTACAGCATAAAAAACCAGAAAAGAACTAGAAAATCTTAAAATGCCTTAGAAACTATGCCACAAAACCCCAGGCCATTGGACATGGACATTTCAGAGCTATAACTCACCTACAAGGTGTGGAAGTGCTTACAGTACAGGAATTCACCATTTGGGAGGCTTTCAATGGACGGGAACTATTAAAAGAGCAAAGTATTTATTGCAGTAGTTACAGTCTTTAAAAAGTAAGTGTTTACTTGTCTGCTATGCATGCAAATCCATGGCCAAAAGAACAAGCAGAATACCATTATGTACTTGCTAATTGCTTAGATTTACAGTAATAACTTCATCACACTATAAATAAACAACTGTTGTTCAAAACCATGTATAATCCTTTAAACCTGATTCACTTCTTTGCAATGCACCCTTAAGGACCAGCTCACAAATTAAAGGCTCTCAGCTCCCATGTCAAGACAACTCATTCCTTTATATTTTATTCCCACCAACACTTGAATTCCTGCTCCCAAACCACAGTCTCCTGCTGTTGTCTGGATCAGCCGGTTTTCTGGCATATCCCACAACTTAATTTCTCCTCCCTTACCTAGATTCCTCTGAACCAACTTCCTGCTCCATTTAATCCTTTCATAGGCTCCTCAAAGTCCATCACTATCACTGCACATCTATCAAACAGATGGTGGCCACTGCAGAAATCTTTTCTAATCTTCCCCCTAAACCAGGGCTGCTTCTATCCAGCCTAGTTCCCCTTCCACTCCATGGTCAATCACAATGGTTTCCATGACTGAAAAAAACTCCAAACATTGCAAAGCTATTTCCAACCTACTTTCAGGTACTGCTGCTCTGGCTAGCATAAACTGTTTGTTGCATTTGACACTTCTACTGTTAAAGTAAATTCATGGGAAACATCCACTTACATTTCAAAGCAACACTAAACATTTGGCACACCTGCCACACTGCTGAACATACACACCAGATGTGTCCTAGCTCACTATGGATACCCTGGCTATGACACTAGGCAGGGGCTACAAGACACCTGAGCATTTCTTGTTCCTTATTTTGCCACACATTTCCTATGTGACAACTGGCACATTTAATCTCTATGTTTCAGGTCAGGCAGATGTACAGAAATAACAGTCACAGGGAAAAGCAGACAGCATTTTCAGCATGCACAGTGCTCAAATACTACAGTGGCACAGGAAAGACAATGAAAAATGAATGACAGCACGGGAGGTGCAAGTGGAAATTAGCAGAGAAAGGTAGGATATTTAGTCTTCTAAGCAGAGTTAGAGTGCTCTGAAGGGAAAGGCAATCTAGATTACTTTGGACTGAGAGGCCTACATTTTAAAAATTACTAACAGAAGCGTTCTTAAAAAGAATATTAAGTTATTTTCAAGGACAGTGAAAAATATTATCTAACCAAATATTCCCTAGATAATGCCCAACCATCTCTTCCTACTGCTTCTATCATGCTTCCTTTCCATACATATTCTTATGACAGCAGCATTACAAACTAGCAGCACACATCTGAAGCTGCATGATTGTAATGTTTCCTTGCCCAGACATCCTCTGGAGGAGATCTGACAAGTGCCCACCTTGTGGCATACACAATTAACACAGCAGGGACCAAAGCTGTGCACTTACATGGCAGAATGGACGCTCCATCCCAGCGTCAGTGGCAGCCTGGTGCTTTCTGTGCAGTGGGAAAGCAGGGTTAGGTATCTTGGAATAACCACCTGCTGCCCAAGCTTATGGTTGAGAGACAATGCTACATTAAAGCTATATCGTTTCAGATGAAGAATCAGGACCCTGAGAGAGATGAGACAAGGACAAATGTTAATCTCAAGACAGAAGTCAAACAAAACCTATCCAAAATCCAAGTAAGCCTTTTTTCCAAAGGCATTACCCTGACCAAATCAGATTATTACTTTGGGCTGGTAGGCAAATGCTGACCATCTCTTATCTGCAAGACACAGGTAAATATGCCCCTGTCCATCACTCAACTTTTGCAATATTAAAATTCCAGAATATATTTACTGTATCTGCTTTGTTCACATCCAAGAAACCCCAAGAAAAGGGGAAGGAGAAAACTCAGTCCTCCTTGTGTGGTGATAGAGAGAAAGAAACAAGTTCTGCAGAGGGTTTCCAAGACCTTTCTTAGAGTGAAACTGAAGAACAGCATGAAGACTGACAGCAAATGCACCTCTCTCACATGCTGACCACTGCACACACTGTCCTGCTCATTTTCCCATTTACTCTTCAAGGGATTTTTGCTTGCACTTTTGTAACATGCTTCCAGGAAGGAGAGGAACAGGTGTCAACATTTACCTGGGAAGCCTGTTGAACTTGTGTGTGACAACAGCAGACTTTCCATTGCACTTCTCACAGGAATACTCAATCTCCTCTGCCTGTTTAAGGAGCAGAGAAATGACTTGTGGAACAAAAGAGACATCGAACAGATCTCAACCAAAACTACATCACATCTGTCACACAAACTCTTCAAAACGGCAGTAATCACTTAAAATTATAATCACCTTCAACTTGACCTAATAAGAGGGCATTTAATAAAAGGACAGGCAGCAGACCTTATAAATTTGACATCATATCCACTAATACAGGTGGAATTCTTCCTGCAAGTCTACTGGAGACCAGTGAACTAGCCACCATTATGACACAAATTAGCTTCCAAAGAGAGGGGACACAATCTTGTCAGGTTTACAGTTTTCTCTCCCATACACAGGACTTGGTTTTTTCTTTCCTAATAACCTATGGCGGAGTATGGTGCCGTGAAATTTTCTCCTTCTTGTTCAAAACCTCTGCTTTGTTCCTCAAAAGCTATCCTCATCTAAATTTATCAAGGGTATGCTATACGAGAGTAGAGTCCTGAACAGACATCAATAGGAAGCATTCCTTTCCTGAAATTACATAATTTGCCCGTGAAACATTCCCACAGCCCTTTACCTTAAGCAAAGCCAAATTACAACATCACAATTTTAGGAATTTTTTTAAATCGTAAGACCTCCACCAGCTTTTAGAAGAAAAAGAATGCCAATTATTCTCTTTGTTGAAAGTACTATCTATACAGGGAGGAAAAAAAAGTTTGTCTCAAGATATGACAAAATACAACACCAATTCACAGGCCCACAGCTCATTTTTAGCTTTGGGAAGCCTCACCTTAAAGCTCTACTTACAAAGTAAGCATCCACATATTACAGCTACTTATTTTTTTAATTATTGTACCTGCATGACCTTTTTCCTCCATGCTAATTAAGGCTTGTACACAAGCTGTTGAAGCATCCTAGCCCAGGAGAGGTAGCAATTCCTGAGTGATTATCCCAATCTGACAGCCTCCTCTATATTTGTTTACACCTCAACTCTTTCACCACAAAATTGGGAAGTTTGCCTATTTTATATCAGTTAATTTCTGCACAGCATTTTACAATAAAATGTTCCATATGCTGTTAATGGACAAACCTCAAAAAAGTGCAATGTTATCTCACATGCCTGCAAACCACTGTCACAGAAACTAATAATCAGGTGTACAATCAGAATTTCCACATGGCACATAAACCTACACATACTCCACAATGTAGAAAAAGCCCCCTCCAAGTACATACCCGAAAAAAGAGGTCAAGAGAATCCTGGATGGATCGGGAAGGAAGGAATTTCTTCCTTCGAGGAAGGTCAATGGAGAGGTCATTAAACTGTTCTCGTTTAGTGACCGTTTCACCACACCTAGAAAAGAAACATGCTTGAGCATGGCTGATCAAAAATAAACTTGAAATTAATGAACACTTGTATGTTTTAGGGTAAAGTGACTTCCCAGCGAACATGTATTTCCTCCTGATCATCCTACTTTTATACATCAAAATGGAACTGTTTGATGCTCAGGACAAAGTTGAATCCTGTAATTTCTTTTTGATGCTTTAGAAGTTGAAACATTTGTGTAAGGGTAAGAACAAAAATGCACAGATTGCTTTGGAGAGGTAAATGATGAGGTGTACAGGAAATCAAAGTGACTGCTATAGCTGAACACATCTTCATTCAGTATTCTTAGGAGAAAAGAAGTAAGCCCAGCCCAGACTAGTAGAAGGGAAGTGCTAGAAATACTTTCAAACTGTTCTTAGAAACAAAACAGTAAAAATCTAAAAAAACAAAATCAACAGAACCCCTTAATTTTTCTTACATTTAATTTTTCTTAAAAAAAAACCAACCCTATTAGAGTAATTTGTCTTCCATAATTATTACCTGGAAGCACTTTACTTTTAACTGTTCTGTGGAACTAATTAAGTATACACAAACGAATATTCCCAAATATCTGTGTTCATGAAAACTCTGTGGAATGAAACACTCCCCTATGAAAATCTGCTGCACAGGTCATACACAATGAATGCCCAAACATACTGGTTTACATCTCTTTCTGCAAGAATAGAGAGACAGAAGAAAATGCCATTCCCTGGAAGTCCTTAGAAAGGCAAAATTAAAAACATGGCTTCCCCTTTCTCTTTTTTTTTTTAAGAGGAAACATCACTTGGCTGAAACCCCCTTTTCTCTCTATTCCCATACAATTGGTACACAAAGAGCAAAGCACAGAGGCTTTCCATTGGATATATAATGAGTAACTAGGTGGTATGAAACTATTTTAAGAAGGCCTGCAGAAGCAGACAGCATGGTGTGAGGTTTACAGCATTTCTACACAAGAGAGTATTTCTAGTCTTTTAAGGGAAGTGTAAGAAAAGCTATCAAGCACACTTACATTTTGCAAATGATAGAATGCTGAACCTCAAACTCTAAGTTACTGATGACGGGACATGTATAAACTTTGGTGGCTGAGAGGTCCTCAGAAGCACGTCCTGGTGAGTTATCCTCATTAGGGACTGGTTCACTCTTCCAAGTTTTGTTTAACTTTTCCATGTCTTCCTTCAGCTGATCCAGACACTGGCTCAAGAACTCATGTGCATCCTAGAAACAGGGTAAATGCAACAAAGTGACTTTATACAACTTCATTCAGTATTTTTCCCAAACACACACAGACTGGGGAAATTATGTTTAGTTCATTGCATTCAGTAATGCCGAGGCAGTTCTGCTCTAACAATCACTGCCATTCAATCAAAAGTCACTGCCAAACACAGCTTAACTTTGACAGGTGTTCAAAGCCGTCCAAACACTGAACAAACTGCACGTAACTGTTTCCAGACAACAATACTTACGTTCTGCATGTACCCAGAAAATCTCTCTGCAGTAGCTGAAATGGCACTTTTCACCTTTTTGAGCAGCTCTTTCTTAACCTCAGGGCTGCAGACGTCCTTTTTAGCAAGCAGATGGGCAAAACGTCTGCAGAAGTCAAGACAATGAAACACTGGTTGGTTTTCCAGGACTTTAGAGAAACATAATAGAACTCATGATATCTTATTTTAAGAGTTCCTAAAAGCTTCTCTCCTGTGATAAGTGGTTCAAGAGTACTGCATGAAAATGTCCTATATATAATTAACCTTTTCAAGTATTTTGAGATCTCATTTGAGGCCATCATCAAACAGCACTCAAATGAACAAAAAAAACCAATTCACAATCTTTTAAGGTAAAGAGAAAAGCCTTAGAAAGCTCTAAAAACTTATTTCTGCTCTTTTACAATGAGAAAAAAACCTCATAATGCTTTTGAAAACGTTTGTACTGATAGGAGACATGATATCACCCAGCACCAAAATAAGCAACACAAAATCACTGAATTCAACTTGAATGGTTTCTATTTATGTTTTATTTTTAAACTTCCACTCATTTTCAAGCCTTACTTCTTTCAGCAGTAAAAACATAATAACAGAGAAAAAAGCTGTAGCAAAAAGAGCCATGAAGAGTTCCTTGCTTCAAGCTAGTGCTTCTGTTAGCTTTGCTACAAAACTTCTGAAGTTAACTTTACCTGTGCATGTCAGCTACTGTGATTTAGTTATCTTTTACAACTGCTTTACAAAATTTCACAGGACACACACACCAAATATATTCCAAGCGCAAGTTTCGGTCATGCCACACACATGGGAAGGTGATAGGAAGATGTCACATCCCATGAAACAGAAAAACCCTAACCCAAAGCCAGGGAAAACCCATAGAATCCCCTTGCATCCCAAACCCGGCAACTAATACTCAGTTACCCCAAGAATCTGATCAGTTTACTGCAGCTTAAGAAGTTTTTGCTGCTCTGCTGAACTCCATAAACAGCATGTGCTGTTCTAGCCCTCTAGAGCTGCTCAGTGAAGCATGTTAGGAAACCACAGCACAGCAACCACTGATCAACCAGAAAAACAGACACCAGGTTAGAAGATATAGCCAAACCAAGAGAAGTCAAAGTAAATGCTTTGAGTATCAACTCTGACTTGTACAGGATCACACACCACCCATTAGGTATATGGAGCACAACCTTCAGAGGTCTTACGACAAGAATTAGAGAAAGGACATTTCAAGAGGCACATGGAACCACCTCTGATCCCAAGTAGTGTAGAAAGAGTTCAAGAAGACACACTAAAAACAGAAAATTACCTCAAAAGATATAAAACATGATGAAACAGAAACAAAAATGGTTCTGAATATCTTGCATCTCATTTAGTGTCAGAAAAGAAATGGGGTGCACAAGAGAAAATAAAATAAAAATTCCAAATGGCTGAATTTAGAGAAAGATGAAGTATGCAAAACTTGAATACTTTCCACAGCTACTAAAAAGGCGTAAACCCCCACATATCAGGTGAAGTTAGTGACCAGCTTATATTCTACCTGGCAAAGTTTTAAAAAGAAGTCTTTCTGCATCTAACTCATTTTGCAATTTCTTACATTTTCTTCTGAAGCATTTCAGTCTGCCACCAGTAATACAGTAAAAGAATGCCTGTAACTCAGTATTACAAGTTTGAAGAGCCTATTTCCTGTTTCAGCAGTAAAGCTCCAAAATACAGAGAGCTCTAGGATTTCTTTTATTATCTATACAGGCAAATGGCCCTCTGCAAAGATGCTTCAGTATTACCAGACCAATTTCTCAGTAATGAAGGAGAAAACAACTTTCCCAGATAGTGAATTTTACCTGATAAGTGCATTGAGTGGAATTTTTTTCCATGGGATACCCTGCTTGAGCAAATCATTAGCAAAAGACTGAATTGAAAACAAGGACTGTAGAATGGCATTCATATAGCAGGTGTTTCCCAGATTTGAAAACCTGAAAAAAAAAAGAAAATATTGAATACATTGTGTCTCATGGTCAAAGTGCAAAGTGCCAGAGTTAAACACACCACTACTAACACACAGCATATTCACACCAGTCACTCCCCAGAGAATTTTTTATTGGAGCTGTTCCCCAGCCCTTCAGACTAAACTGAAAACTCATGGGAGGCAGCATTTATCAGGAAAGCACCCATGAGTTTCTATGGCCAAACTTCTAAAAAAGAGAAATTAATCATCATTAAAGGAACATGAATTACCTGAAATTATTATGGCTCTGAAATTCCCAGGAAGTGAATTCAAGAATACATATCCTCCAAACTAGGAAAAGTGTTCCCTGCCTCAGTGTTCATTAATCTCAGGATTATTTTTTTAAATTAAATAATTATAACAAGAATGTGCATGTTCTGATGATCAAAGTAGGCATGCCAGATAAAGAAAATTTAATTTACCCTTGCAATTGTTGTTGAGGATGGGTGGAGAGGGGCACTCGGGGTTTGTTCCATCCTGTGTAATCTTGATTAGATCTCATTTTTTTAACAGAAAGAGGGGCAGGCTGAGAAAGAAATCCCAGGCTTCTTTTGGCTGAAGAGGTCTGGCTAGATACACTAGACCTAGAAACATAAAAGCATAAGAAGGGTATGGTTTGTGATGTTCTGCCTTAAAGAGCTATAGTCCATGACACTGGAATTGCAGCCCTATGGAAGACAAGGACTGGTAAAGCCATACAAGATAACTGGAATGCACCACAGTGAAAAAGAGGTGTGACAGAGAACATTTCTTCCCAGAGCACTTAAATACTTAGCTTGGTTAAATATCCTTATATCCACAGGTGTGCATGCAGTGTAACCAAGTTTTTGGTCTTATAAACATTTAATAATTCTCCACATTGTATGATGAGAGGAAGAATGATTACATAGCATGAGATCACTGCTCCCAAGATATGCTCATAATTCACATCTGGGCCAGAGTCTTCATTTTCAGTCTCTTGTTCTTGTAACCCAATCACTGTGGACCTCAATTCTTAACATTCAAACATGGACAATGCTTCTTTTCTCCCTTGATCTTGTTTCTCATCTATCTAGGGCAGAGACCAAGAGTCTGACTGCACAGCACCTGACAAAGAAGAATCCCAAGCTCAGCAGGATTTAGTATTTGCTAAAATACTGTTACTAAAATATAAAACTGCATGCCATTTATCTGCTTGGGAAAATGAAGCAAGGGTTCAGACTAAACTTCCAGAATTTATACAGAATTTGAACCATCCAGAGTCATTCACAACAACTGTAATGGACTTGAATGATTTCACATAGTCTCTCTATTGCAAGCAGTAACTAGAGTTTGTAGATGTAAGCAGGGCAGTTGAAGACACACTCAGGAACTGGACTGTGCTCCTGAAGGAGAAAAAAACCCAACAAAACCCACCATGTTATGCATCTAAGCACCATGTGAGCAACACACAGGAAACTGAAGAGCTTCATTCCTGTAGAACAGCCATTTACAGTTCATTCTAGTGAATCAACCCTACCTGTCCAGGGTGGAACTGCCAGTGGAGTACTCTTTTGAAGAGGATCGACTACCATAAAAGGATGACGACTGCAGAGGTAAAACACCTTTAAAAGAGAAAGAAAGGCAGGACATTTTGTTCCAGGTTACACAGCTATCTACAAGAAACAACTTGTTTGAAACTGTTTAGTGAAAAGGTTTAAAAATCCTCAAATATTGGTTTCTAGAATTGGTTGGGAGACTACTAAGACATATGCTTAGAACTACTAATGTGAATATTAAAGATATGTAAGTAAAGGCATGATGGAGTTTAAGGTATTCAATTCTGTCTCCATCAAACTCAAAGTGTAATATGAAATATTAAAAAGTAATGATCTTAACTATGTGAAAGTTAATAAATATCTACCTCTTATTCAGAGAGACAAGACACATACAGAAAACTTCAGATTTCAAATGCAGTGCTCTCAAAACTCAAGGTAAACATGCAGAAGTGAAAACAGCTTCTCTTCCCATTCCAAATTCCACAATAAATTATTGTATACTTGGGGCAAAATATGATTGTTTCATTGCTATGATACCACTGTGACAGCCTCTAACGCCTGAGTTGGTGCCACATTAAAAAGAAGTTCTCAAGAGTCAAACCCCCACCTATTACAGTGAATCACAGTGTAATTTAGTTTGAATAATGAATAATTATTTGCTTTCGCCCCAGCCTAAAGTTGTTTGAGCCATGAGACTTTCAGACATGCAGATATATGAAAGAAGTTTACAATACTGTTACCAGAACTTGCAGGGATACACTGACAGACACTAATTTTGACTCTGAAGACAAAACCAGATTTCCATTCAGAGGTAAACATTCACCTTACTGGCCATTCCAGCAACACATTTGTGCCACCAGAGCTGCACTAAAAAAAGAATGCATCCACCAACATTCCCCCATAAAAACATGATCTTGAATGCATTCCTCTTTATGGAGAAAGAAGCTAAGTATTTATTCATAAAACTGAAGAACAGTGCTGCTTACTAGCTTATCTACATATTGTCAGTATTTCTGTATTGTCTGTAAAGCCATATCCAACAGAACTTTGGTACAAACAGGACGAAAGTCCTGGCCCCAACAAGCTCCCCCTGTAAGTTCTAGTGAAGAGATAAGGAAGTAAAAGCAAACAGTACACATTTTAATAACAAAAACCAGCCTACAGTTCACATGGGCATTAAGAGCAAAGGAAAGTTTTAAAAATAAATAAGAAAGCAAGCAAAAAGGAGTTTACAGAAATCCCCTCCCAAGGGAAAGGGCAGTTTGGAACAGTTTGAAGCTGCTTGTTGGAATTTTCAAACAAGCTGGCTCATGGGCTGGCATCAGCACTGAAGAATAAAGGTCAAGGCCACACTAGAGCAGGACAGGCTTTGAAAATGAAGGCAAGTTATTTGCATCTCATGTACAGCTCTGGAGGAAGCAACAAAGTTAATGGCATAGGGAAAGCAGATTAGGAAAAAACACCTCTGCAGCAACTTGTTAAACTAGTACCAAAGGGGTAAAATCAAACTGGTCAAAGCTAGGTATCATTTGGCTTTCCATTCATTTTTTTTACCTGATGTCCTGTTCTCCTCAGCCTGCTTCAGGTTCAACTGTTTCTCTCTGCTGCTGTTCAAGTACTTCCATGCTGGATCACTCAAGGCTTTATTATTCCTACGGAGAGAAGGGTGGAAGGCACTGCAGTTATGGAAGATACAGGATACTCTTGCTCAATATTTACAACTTGTTTTAAAGCATTTCTCTCCTATCACCTTTTATATTTGAACAGCATGAACAGCAGAACTTCACTCACATATAAATTTAACCAATTCATTTAAACAAGCCCTCTTACAATTAAGTTGGACTTCAAACACATGGAAGTTCTTCTTCAAATGGCAATTCCCCTTGAAAAGGGTCAAAGCACATATAGTCCACATGCAGTTCTGACTGACATAATTGACAAAAGATGGATGACACAAAATTTGCATGTGCCAGTTCATGGAGATCAAATGAGGTATGTGTCCAGGGTTAATAAGGGAAATGCAAACTACTCCAGCAGTTGAAGTACCCAGTGTATTCATAAGCTGACTGGCCTGGTCCATGTGGCTGAGAGCATTCTTTTCAGAAAAATATACCTCTACAAATGCACAAGGAATTTAAGATCAGAAACAACTGTTACTTACGTTGAAGAATCATTCTCTTTGGGATAATCTTCACTCATTTCTGAACCAGGGGGTTGTGTTCTTTTCCTCTTTTCACTGATGACAGAAAAACTTGTGGTCATTCTTTCAGAAAGGTTAGTAAGTGATCCTCTTCCAATTGAAGAAAATTCCTCCATGCTTTCCATGCATTTTGCAACTATCTTCTGCAATCCCCACTTTTATAGCATACAGAGAAGCATTTGGTCTGTCCAACTCTTAAGCTGTACTTAAAGCTCTAGTACCAGTACCAGTCAGAGACTATAAAAGCATGTACTAACATCCTGTTAAAAGTAACAGCAAAACTAGAGGAAGATTTATATCCCCTTCTTATGTCTCAATGTAGTGAGTCCCACCTGTAGCTCTATAAAGAGCTGAATTTTAACAGTATCATAGTAAGAAGAAAACCCTCCTACCGATTCTCCAACAAGCCTGTCCTGTGAGGGACTGATGATGCAGGAGATGCTGAAATGTTCACCCTGTTGCTTGGTGTTCCAGCTCCAGCAGAATTCTTAACAGAGCCCCTTGCTGGGGTACCCAGCACCTTGCGAAAGGTATTTTCCTCCTTACTCTCCATAGTCACTCTTTTGGGAGGAGTCTGTAATGCCCCAGTGGAGGGGGCCATGGAGAAAACCCAAGAGTGAAAAAACAGGACCTTTAGTCTAATCTATGATTTCCACCACTTTTTTACTTGCTACAGTGTAGCATCCAGAAGGAGAGAGATGCTACTTGTAACAGCTTCAGAGAGTTTTTAAAACACTAATTACACATAGGTAAAACTTTGACTGAATCATACAAGTAGGTAAACATGAAACTCCACTGCAGTAATCCCTTTCCCTTCTCATTTTCCAATGCTAAGTCAATTGAACTTAAGTTTTTAAAATCTCCTTTACAAGCTTTGACACTGAAAAACCCAGGGCACAATTCCTAACTATCCCCAGATCAATCCTGGGTGGTATTACAATTAAAAATATTAAAAACTGTATTAAAACCTACATAATTAAAACAGTGCCCTGACAGCCTAGGGCCAGGCAAGCCCCACATATAATGCAATGGAAAGAGGTAATAATTGGTTGACAAAGGAATGCTGGTCAATTTTAGACTTGAAAACTGAACATGCCTAATCTCACCACTGTATACACAGCCTCAAGCTTTTACTGGGAGATTGCCTTTAAGTAACACGTAGAATTTGTTTTGGGAAAATGTCAGAAATAGTCTCCCTCAGGGCAGTAATACAAGTATATTCACAGAGATAACAAAGTAAATTAAAGCCAGTAGATACACCATGAAATCTGGGGAGAAAAAGAACAACAAAAATATTTTGAAGGAAAACAACTTCTGGGGAAAAGTCTATGGAATTTACACAAAAATGTGAGCAGAATGCCACAAATTCAGTAACTTTATTCTGATACAAACCTGGATCAGCTGCTTTTCAATGTACACATTTGACTGAAGTCTGACAAAACTCATTAAGACCTATGCTGACTAACACATGGTCACACACATGTAAGGTGTTCAGCATAAAACAAAAGGAGATTCAGGACTGTGCAAGAAGCAAGTCTCAGTTGTGTACTTTCCTTCTGTTTCTACTTCTTCTCTGCCTAAAAGCTCATGTGTGAAGAACATAGTCTGACTTCCATAGCCAGACACTGACCTTTCTTACTCCTACAGAGGATATGTCTCCTCACAAGTAAGATAGAACATTGCCAACCACCCTGTACACATCTGTTCCAAGCTCTCTAAATTACAAACACTATGGATGTAAAGTATTACAACATACAGTGAGAGAATGAGAGGAAGAGAGGAATACAATTAGAGAAGAAAAATTTGAACAATTGAACAAACCTGGTTCTCTATATAGGAGAATTGCCTGTTAGCTTCCTTCTGTGTGGTCCTGCTGCCCAGCACACCTCCAAAGCTGCCAGATCCTTGTGAGGGTTTCCCAGCTGGCAGGAAAAGTACACAATATTTGATTTGATTGTCATTTACCTGATTCAGATTTTTATTTGCAAAATGTTCAGCTGGAGTTGATTTTGAAAAGGGCATGCTAGATTTCTTGCCAACAGACTCCAATATTCTGAGTGTACAGACATAAGCGTGTTTTTATGGATATCCCTCACACTGGTCATTTAGTCACTTGACAGCAAACTTCTTATCCTTAAAATGAGCAAAATAAAGTAAGTAAAATGAAAAATTAAGAGACTGTGCATGGGCAATTAACAGATAATCTTTCAAATACCAACACACAACATAAACAAAGCCTCTATGTTAATCTCTGATTGTTGTTCAGCATGAGAAAGGTATAAAACAAAAAATGGTGCTCGTGGTCAGAAAGAAGCATTTACAGAAGTGCAAAGAAAGCCAGGAACACAAGGAGGACAAAATGTGCTGAAGATGTGTGCTGGTTTTGGCTGGAGCAGAGTTAATTTTCTTCACAGTAGCGACAATAGGGCTATGTTTTGGATGCTGGAAATAGCGCTGATAACAGAGATGTTATAGTTATTGCTAAGAACTGCTCACAAAGAGTCAAGGCCTTCTCAAAGAGTCAAGGCTCACATCACCCCTGAGGAAGCAGGGGGTGCACAGAAAGCCAGGAGAGGACACAGACAGGACAGCTGACCCCAACTGACCACAGGGATATGCCACACCATGTGGGATATAAAGTGCATAAGGCTGGGGAAGACGTAAGGGAGGCAGAGTGATGGTGTTTGTCTTCTCAAGTGACCACTACACACAGCAGAGTCCTGCTTCTTGGAGATGGCTGAACACCTGCCTGTCCGCGGGGAGTTATGAATGATTTCCTATTTACTTGGCTCGCATGCACAGCTCTTGCTTTACTTACTAAACTGTCTCTGTCTGTACCCACAAGTTTCCTCATTTTCACTTTTCTCATTGCCTTCTCAACCCCACTGGGAAGAGTGAGTGAGCAGATGTTTGGGGCTTAGCTGTTTTTGGATATGGTTAAACCATGATAAGGTGGGAAAAAGAAAATACAACACCACTCCGTAATGTTATAACATGATTTACAACAATTGCACTTACCAGTATGAACCCTGTCTTGATGGACTGCATCCAAATACATCCGCATTTCATTTGCATCTTTAAATGGAACCTTATCAATTGTCAGGAAGCTGGTATCCTTTAGTGTCAGCATCAGGCAGCACAGTTTTCTGCCATTTGGTCGTAATGTCACAGTTTTAATGTTATGGCTTAACTGAAAACAAGAAAGTGACTATTAACATAAATCCAACTTTAAAAGGCCAAAATCCTAATAAAAATTAAAACAAAATATTTCAAATGGACAGTATAAGAGAGATTCCCACCAAAATACTTCTCCTTGCTCCACTTGAATGAAACATTAAACCTCATAGAATTAATACAATCTGTGACTTTGGCATCTGACAGAACTGAAAGGACTGTATCACTATTGCTCAACAGTCTCTAGAGTCCCAGATAAGCTGTCTGAAATTTGGTTTCCTACAGAGCATGACATGTGTAAAGGACAAGCAACTTTATGAAGTCCCATTTAGTGAAAACTTCCACATCAAGTACAAAATACAATTTAAGACTGGGAAAGTTTCAAGTATTAAATAGAAACGTCTCACTTTATAATTTGCTCCCAGAGAAGACGGATTTGAAATGGCTTAAAAAAATCTGCTGAGGGAGTAAGCCAGAAAGAAACATGCATAGTCTGTATGCAACATCGTAACAATTAAGTGGTGTCAAAACTTTCAGGGTTATGGCAGAGCACAAGAATAATTTTAATAAGACTTTGCGCTCCCTAATGATGCCGCTGCTACTTTATTACAACCTTACTTGTTACTTCACGCTAAGTCACCTACAAAAACCGGCTGCTGGGTAAAGGTTCTGCTATTCATGCAGGTTGAGGGTAGCTCAAAAAGACTGAGATAGTTTACTAAGACGCTCCATGTCCACCAATGGGATTTCTTCTTTTCCATTAAGATCTCTAGCTTCTTGGAAAACCAACCTGGACACAACAGCAGCTTGTAAGAGGGGCTGGAAAACCACTCCAATCAGAAACGAAGGGTTTGTTTTAATGGGAACATTACACTTTTGAAACACTTTGTGCTCAATCCTTGTATTTTGCGTTTGCTTTTTTTTTGTGGGCTGTTGGGATATTTATAAAATATAAGCAAAATATAACTTCAAAGACCTAAGAATTGAATAATAGGCTCCAAGACTTTCATCCTCTCTTAAAATGCTGAGCCCAGTGCAAAGGGATTACAATTACTTGACCATCTCAGTGCAAAACAACCCATTTCAACTCAAAATGCTATCAGAAGTCTCCATCCACACTCTTCATGCACCTGTTATGACCCAGTCAGTGTCACAAAGTTTTGATAAGTGCGGGGAAACAAAGTATTTCTCTTAATACCATCTAGGACTTAGTGAAAGCTCTGAAACATTTCTAAAACATATCATCTGACAGAAGAAATTTGATGACGCCAACAGTCACTATAGAAAGAAATGTAACACTGGATCCATCCAAACCTTCCATTACAGAAAAGTAAAAACAGGCAGGGAAATCATCCACAGTCCGCTCAGAGCAGTTTGTCAAAAGAAATCAGAGAATGCTACTTCTAAAGCAAGATCATCAGGAATTTGTCACACCTGAAGCGGCATGCCAACAGCCTGGGGCTGGCTCACACAAACTACCTTCCAGCACAAGCCTCCTCCTCCTCCTCCGTTGCTGCAGTCCCAGCTGCATGGTTGTTTTATCACCCCCTTCACTAGATCCTGCATTCAGTCCTTTCCCTGAATTCCTGTGAAAACCGTCCACTGAGCTCACAAAGAGATCTGACAAGTGCCAGAGACAGCCGATATGAGAGGCTGGGAACAAAACCTGCCCCTTTAGGCCATGGTTAGCTGTTCTGTAGGCTCATCCTCCCTGTGGAACCTCCCTTCAAGTTGCTGTCACACCACATCACTCATCCAGGCAGAAAGGAGTGTGTGAGAACAAGCATCCAGGGAATGCACAAGAAGACAAGACTGCTCTCCTCAGGAGCAACATGGTCCGACAGTGGATTAAACCAAAGCTGCAGCCACAGCATCACACGTGAGAAGGCAGAGATTCTTTTCAAGTCTGCAGTAACACAGGTGGGAACAATCCACAGCTAATGATTTCCTCATAGCCTTGATTTCAAGGCAACACCAGCTGCCAGATTCTTTGCTGAGACTTTTCAGCACACTAAGGGCAGCAACAATCTAACCTTTCAAAAAGAAAGTGAACTTTTTTTCATAGCATCTGCACACAGAAATAAATGGCTCAGAGAACAGACTGGTGAACATTACTCATAAAAAACAACAGCGGCACGAAAAAGCAGAAGTTACCATATAGATCAGTTTAGGCTATTGCAAAGTTGCTAAATAAGATGGGATTATTTTTCTTCCAACTGCTCTTGTGTCCTTTACAAATTATTAAAACAGATACGTATTTCTTAAAGAAAAAACACTCCACTTCCAATTTGGGGCATTTTGCACAAAATCTAGGAAGATTGACCTGAAAACAACTATAGAATGAGAAAAATTTTGGCTGAATATTTGAAGAGAATCTTTGACAGGCATCTGCATTTAAAACCTAAAACTGTAACAACTAATGTTCAGCAAGGTCTTGCAAAAGGCTACAGTTGTGTTAACACCACTACACTTCAACTGAGAAAACAGCTAATAAAAGTGGTCAGGATCTTCACCTCTAGAGAACACAAATGTGCCAGTAACAGAAATGTTACAGGTTCCAAAAATCCAAAACATGAGCCACGATGCTCTATATTTCTGTAACTTTTCTCTGCTTTTTTGGTTCTTCCTATTCAGTGGTATCTCAACACCAACCTTGATAGATCCTTTAACAATATGTGTAAATAATTTACTGCAGAGTTATACTAAGGGATTAGCGTTCAGGAAACAAGGAGGAAGAAACAGTTACAGAGGGAAGTCTGCGGGATACTTAATAGCCTTGAAGAGGACAGCTGTTCACAAGAGAGCACAATCCATGCACTGTTAAAACAACAGCCTTAATGTCTGGCATACCTGAAACGTCGTTGGAATTCCTCCAACGTTGTAGTGAACTACTAGATTCACTTTGTTGTCTTTCTCCACAATTTCAAAGCTCCCTTCTTTCCATTTCGTAATCCCAGTCTGCATGCTGCGCATCCGGACAGGTCCGTGCACCTTTAACAGAGCCATGCTTTCTCACAGAAAAGAGCTAACAAGAGCAAGTGTGCTCCACCTTAAAAACCTGTTAAAAAGGAGAAACGTGTAACTTGGCAGGCCAGATAATGGCTAAAGAAAGACGGAAGCATGGCTTGAACTTTCTGCAGAAGTTCGGTAGAACCGTTTCAGTGCTTTTAACCACAGTGAGGAAGAGCTGGACAGCAGTGAAGGAAACTTAGATGAATAAAATCTCTCCCAGTATGAGCAGCAGTGCACTAATTCCTTACTGCCAAAAGGTGAGCAGACACAATTCCAGACACAGAAGTCCTCAAACCCCCTTCTTCAACAGATTTAAGGAAAGTGAAAAAAAAGATCCCAAAGAAAGCCAGTAAGAGATAGGAACCAAAGTTTTGGAGGAAGCCTAAGAAAAGGAGCTCGTTTCTGCCGGCGCGGGACCCGCGGCCACCTGGCAGGGCCCGGCCGGGGGTCTCTGGCTTCCCCCGCTGCTCTCCGCCCGGGAACGCCACGGGCCCGGGGGCGAGAGGCACAGCCCCGAGGGCTCCGGAAAGCACGGCGCAGCGCATTCCCGATAAAGCCCAGAAGGAATGAATGGAGCAGCCCCTGCGCGCAGCCCGGGAGGCGCTGCCGGGGAGCTTCCCCCAAGCATCCCGCGCTCAGCCGCCGCTCCCGGTCCGGCCCAGCCTGGCGGCGGTCCCGCTCTTCCCGGCCCCGGCCCCGTTCCCCTCCCGCCGCTCACCCGTACAGCGACACGGGGAGCACAGGAGCGCCGCCCGCCCCGGGCCGGGCCGCTCTGAG
>VZTZ01013594.1:331619-365568 GCA_013400955.1 Drymodes brunneopygia | reverse complement strand
GCCTCACTCCGGCTGCTTCCCTGGGGCTGCTCCGGGCCGGCGGGGCGGGCTCTGCTGTGGCGGGGCTCCTCCAGCGCCTGGAGGGTTTCGCTGCTGGCTGACCCGGCTCTGCCTCCTGTGCAGCACGTAGGGCTTTCCCGGCCGTGCTCCCTTCCTGCGCTTGGATGCCTCCTGTCGCGAAGCACCTTTTTAAGGTCCCCTAAAGAATCACTAGCAAAAGTATCGGCAAAAGCAGGTTTAGAATAAAAGCAGAAGCGTGACAAATTTCCTTGGTAAGATTTGCTCTGCTACTTAAAAAACACATAGAGAAAAAGCAAACAAAGGACTAAAATTAATTAATCTGCAACCAAAACAAATCCAGGAAATTATCCACAGAGTGTGTGGAGGGGGAGAAGCAGGGGCGAAAAGGATAAGGACAGGAAAGGGTAGGATGAGAAGGGATAAGGAAGACCCTCCCGCTGAGCCACAAGGTTCAGAGTAGATCTTCTTTAAGTGACCTTAAAACACTCATCTGCGACACCTGCGTGCCCAGCCACCTCCTCTGCCCTCTGGGGAGCTGTTTTACTGCTGGTCTTGACTGCAGAGGGAGGAGTACATATCGAAAAGCCCCTCAGGGCTTCCTACTTCCCTTTTGCCCCATTGCAGTGCAGTACCGTCCACAGCTGGTGCTTGCCCTCATCCCCCTCAGGAAGTTGCCAAGGTTGGATTTGGTGTCTGATGTTCAGGTTGGCAGGAGTGGAACGGTGCCTTGGCCTGGATGGATTCAAAAATGGAAGCTGAGTTTGAAGGATGTGGTTATTCCTTTGTATCTCCTACCTGACTGGGTTTGTGTTTTGGTTTTCACTTCTCCAAATACACATTCATGGCACGTGTGAGACTTCCTAGAGCTAATAGTCTTGTGTGTACTGAGTGTGGGACGTGTATTGCAAAACCAGCAGTTAGAGCTGTTTCAAATGAATTTAGATCAAGGGTCTGCTTGGACTAATGAGGTAGTGAGTGAGTAAAGTTTTGATGAACAAGAGTTAGAGAACTTTTAAAGTTTTTCCTCTTTGTCTAAATGATTGTGGCTTTAATTGGTTCTTGGGGTGCTGTCAAATACTTCTGATTTGAAGTGGTTTTCTCCAGAGTATGGAAGTGAGTGCCAGATCAGGTAAACTCTCTTGATCAGCATTTACATTTTTATGGCACTGTAATTCATAAGTGTTTGTTGAAATGCATGAAGAACTCCCGTTATGTGTATCTCCCATTAATTCTCTGTCTGTGTTCTAGTTACCTCTCTTTTTAAAGACAGTTTTAACAAAAAAAGTTATTTCAGTCAATTTTATTTTAGGACTCACTTGAATGTATATTTAATTTAAACATAATTTATGCTAACTGGTAGTTCTGCATTGAAACATTTCCTACCACAGTTAGTGTGCTTAGACTGGAGGTGACAGGGTCTGAAGATGTGCTCAGGACCTGTGGTAAATAAAGTCACCTCTTAGTAAGGTCTTGGACTGGCTCAGGAATCCCTTTGGGTGTTGTGAACACTGTTGTGATAGAACTGTGGTAAGCCAGAGCATTGCTCTTCATACAGTGATGCTGAGGGCAGAGCTGACACTTAAGTTTCCAGCCTGAAGACATCATAGAGTGCTCGAGAACAGACTGAAACCAATAAATGTACCTGTAATTGGCTGTAAAGCATTGAAAGCCCTGCTAGAATCAGCTAATTCACTGCTGTGGAAGTTCAGAGTTCATTTTTGGTGGTTTTGAGCAGATGGGCTATCAAAATAGTTTTAAAAGCTTATGTTATCCAGGTAGTTAGTGTTCGGCTTTGGCTGACCAGGACTTTTACCAGTATGCCTACCAGCAACTGCTCAATTAGGAAGAGAAAGTCATTTACCTAAATCAATTTGTTACGTGATTGTTGGAGATGTCTTTTCTCCAGTAAGGAGAAAAAGTGTTATAAGATCTTTCCTTGGCAAGTTTTGCTTTCCCTGTGTGCAAAAGAAAGTCTGCCTGGCAGGGTTCTGTCCTGGAGCTTGCAGGATTTGTGTGGTTCTCAGGGTTCCCCAGAATTTTGGGTCTTAGAGGGAGAAGAAGAAACAATAATGAAATAGAGAATTAGGAACAAAATATGTCTTTCCACTTAAACCAAAAGGAACAACTGTAGGGCCTATGAAAAGCAGTTTGTTCTGGCTAAGGCAGATATTGGACATCACAAACTTAATTGTGTGGAAAATCTACTTAGTGTTCTCTAGGGATCACAAGCCCATGATTGTGCTTTTAAGGGGTTGATGTATTTAAGCTTACAGGAACTGAAACTTCCTGTGAGTCTAGAAAAATAGATGGAAGCTTTAGATAACACAATTATAACAACATTATTGCTACACTGCTTATCAATCCACCATCCCAAATAAAAACGAGTGAGCTCTGTTCATTCTCCCTCTCTTTTTGAGCTTCAGTGTAGAAGTTAGCATTGCAATGTACTCACAGTTGTAGGGGCACAAGAAACTTTGCAGGATCACTAATTTAGTTTGAGATTTTGGGGGAAAAAATTGCAAATTGAGTAGGTGAGTGTCCTGGTTCTGGCCAGAACAGAGTTAATTTTTGCAGTAGACAGGAGGAAACATAGCTAGGACACAGAGATTATTCTGTATCACCTCACATCATTTTTCAGGGAGGGAGGAAGGGCTTGATTTGGGTTTGGGCTAATGTGGCCCAGGAAGCAGTTGGGTGTTGTCAAGAGGGTTCTGTGGTCTGAGCAGTAACTTTTCTTTTCTTGTACCCTCCGTCACTAACATTTTGTTTTACTGTTAATTTCCTTATCTCATTGCTGTGGTAAATTGTTCATATCTCAACTTGTGATCTTTACCTTTTGTGCCTCCAATTCCCCTTTCCATCCGGGAGAAGGGGTACTGGGAGTGGGAGGAAAGAGAGAGGGAGTGGCAAGTAGTTTGGAGTGATTTCAGTGGGAACACTAAATTGGAGAAAACCGTCCCTAAACCATGACAGTGAGAAAAAAGAGGATAGGAAGAAATATGAACAGCTGAAAAGTGTTTGAGCCCTAGAGTACCAGGACTGATAACATTATGTTGGCTTATATATGAACATTTAGGTTAAATAATATAATTAAAGTGGCTGGAGGAGAGAGAAGTCCCACAGTTGGGAAAGAATCTCTTGGGCATGACTATGGATATAAAATGGGGATAAACAGAGGAGGGAAACCTTTGCAGAAACAGAGAAGAAAGCTGTTGCTGTCTGCCAAAGGTTTAGAAGTCTCTCTCCATCCCTCCTGCATCCATTCTGGGACTGCCTCTGTCATTGGCTGCAGGTTTCCTTGCAGCCACTTGCAGTTCCTGAGCTCCCCTGTATTCTCCTGTGTGTCTTGGTGATGAACTGCTTGGTGGCAGCGCTGCTCTCAGTGTGGTAAGGGCTCTGCTCGCATCTGTTGTGGGGAGCACATGAAGAGTTTCAGCCAGGGTTAAAAAAGAAGGAAGGAAATACAGTCCTGTTCCCAGCACAGCAGGATGCGGAGCTGGTTACATGCTGGTTGGGCTGGCTCAGGAGCAGCAAGTACCAACAGGGCTGTGCATGGCTTCAATAACAACTACTGCAGCAGTGTTTGAAAAGGTTCTGACCTGGCCCTTGGAAGTGTTCACACAGCAGGTTTTAATGAAGGTGTTTGTCTTCCTCAAAATTTTCTATCTGAATCACCAAACAATCTCCTTAGGAAACCTGCAGAGCATTTGTTTGCACTGAGTGCAGCTTGTGCTAGCAGAGGCAGGAGACGAAGTTTCAGTGAAAGATGTGTGCCTTGCCTTCTCCACAGAAATTATGATACAGTCTCTCTTTTCCCTCTTCTTCCTCATTTTTTTGTATTGAAGACTTGTTCACCTTGATACTGTTCTTTCCTTAATGTATCAAGAGAGGCAGAAGCAAAATCCTGAATTTGTCCTGAGTAGTAGAAAATGTGTCTTGATTAGGAATACAGATCTACACTTCTCTGGGTTTATTTTGAGCAGGAATCGAATCATCCTGAGATCTTGCAAAGTCATTCTTGAAGAATTCCCTTTTAGCTCCATGCATGTGAACAAGGTACCTGGTATGAATACAAGGCATTGGCAACAGCACCTGTTACTGGCTGTGGCCAGTGTCATGCTGATGGTGAAGTAGTGAAAGTTTTTCTAGTATTTGTATGAATATTTTTCTCATATACATTGGGTGAGTCTCATTGGCAGTTTCCAATGTCATGGGTGTTCGTGTAGAGAAAAAAGGGAACATCTGCCTTACTCTGAATCTGTGGAATCTTGGACTTGAAGCATGAAATAAAAGCATGCTAAGTGCAGGTGGAGCAAATGATAGCTGGCTGAAGTGTGTGTCGCTCCCCAGAAATTCTGCTGGTACCAACAGGCAGTGGCTTGGCTCTCTCTCACTGCTGAATAAAGTTAAAATGTACTGCTTGACAAGGGGATTAAGAGAGGCTAACAAGTCAGGCCAGAAAAGAAAGCCTTTGCATTTCAAGTAGGTGAAATACTAAGACTAATCTAAGGAAGGGATGGATCCATATCCAGAGCATCTTAATAGAGCATTATGTCCTGTCCTCTCAGTCGGGAGTTTCTTTTTATGGCAGATTGTGGGAACAGTTTGGTTGAGAACTGGATAAAATGTTTGGACTGAAGCTTTCCTGTCTCTCTCCCAGCCCGTGCCAACAGCACTGGCTCAGGTTGATCGTGAAAAAATCTACCAGTGGATCAATGAGCTGTCCAGCCCCGAGACACGGGAGAATGCACTGCTGGAGCTGAGCAAGAAGCGCGAGTCCGTGCCTGACCTCGCCCCAATGCTGTGGCACTCGTTTGGCACAATTGCAGCACTCCTTCAGGTAGGTTGGGCTGTGTCTTTATTCTGTGGTGCAGCATCAGCATGTTGCAGAGCTTGTGCATCCTTGAGGTGGATCTGGGGAGAAATTTTGCCATTGCTTGGGAGTATGATCTTTGTTGGATCATGCGGTGAGGGGGGGAGATTAAGGTTTGAACGCATTCCTATGATTTCATGTCAAATTGACTCTGACCCAGCTCTGCCCTTGCCTGGGCAGCATGGTGGCTGCCATGTAACTTGAAAGTGATGCTTGGTGAAAGCAGACTGTTGTTTCCTGTCACTGTACTTCCTTGCCAGGCAAGTGCTTTGGCGTAGCTTTCTGATATTTTTCTCCTTTAACTTTCCACTATATGTTAATTTTTAGGAAATTGTAAATATTTATCCATCAATCAACCCTCCAACTTTGACAGCCCATCAGTCCAACAGAGTCTGCAATGCTTTAGCTCTACTACAGTGTGTTGCATCACACCCTGAAACAAGGTAAGTTGTGTGAGTTTTCTGAGGTGTTGATATTGACACCTCAGCCTGTGTGTTTGTTTAGAATCACTTTAGCTCCTTTCTCTTTTTTTACTTAAGAGAAGTGAAACAGACAACAGAGCTGATAGATGGGCAGCTGCCTGCTGCTTTTACTTGTTTGCATGGATTATCAGGATGACAGCTTTATGGTCCTAAATGCATTACATTCCCTGGATCATTCTGAGATCTTGTAAATGCCCGGAACATTGGGTTGTGGCAGCTTCTGGGAGGTCAGCCAGAGCTAAGGGTACCTTTGTGTTGAGTGCTGTGTGCAAGGATCCTTGTTTTAATGAGCTTCCAATTATTTAGACAAGGAGCTTGGTTAGAGCATGGTGTTAATAATGCCAAGGTTGTGGGTTCTATCCTCATATGGGCCATTCACTTAAGAGCTGGACTCCGTGATCCTTGTGGGTCTCCTCCAACTCAAAATATTCTGTGAAATCAAACAAGAACTCCTTAAATTTCAGCTTACAGTTATTTCGACCAGCTGTTGAAAGGGTGGAATGAACAGGACTGTCCTTCTCAGGCAAGTGTGAGGAAAGGGAGCAATAGCAGAGCCATTTTTGGAGTCCTCAGCCAGTGTGTGACTTCATGTTTTCTTAATCTGTGCCCAGCCCATGTCAGTAGAGAAGAATATGATGTTGGTTCAGCCAAAATCAGTAGCTGAAACTCAGAAGGAAACTACCCAGAGATCCACAATCTCATGCTTCTGTTACCACTGAGCAGCAGCATAGCTGAAGTTGTTTTTGAGCCCTGCAAAGCAGTGTTAAACAGAAACCCTCCATGAGATGATATCCAAAGAAATAGGGTAGTTTTACATGATTTACCTTTACATTTAAAGTTTGAAAACCAAAAATGGAAGACGTGTTTTGGATGATTGTGCAAGAGAGCTTCTCTCTGTTAGCAGACCAATTTCCAGCATTCTACCTGCAGCCTTTATTTTTCACTAGTGCCAGAAGACAGCATGAGGACTCTTGGGGAAAGGTGTTTGTGCACATTTAAACTCTGGTGATGCCTGAAGCGCAGCCAGTCTATTTCTGAGAGATGCTTTGCACAGGCATTGTGGCTGATGATCCTTGCCTGGGAACCTGCAGGGTGAAATGCAGCAGTGAATGTACAAAACAGAGGGTCAGGTTGGCAGGAGGAGGTAATAAAAACAACAATTCCTGGTCAGCTGAAGCAGGAATGCAGGTAACTGACAGATCAGGTGTTAGGTTTTGTACTGTGCCCAGTGCAGGATTTGCTTTGTGCCTTTCCATCAGAGAATTAACTGTTACCCATTTTTGAGGAGCAGTAGCAATGGGGTCCATCAGGAATAGTCTGAGGCTCTGTGTGGTGATGCTGAATCATGCAGTCACTTTGTTTTCCTTGTTCACATCGTGTGTTCTCTCTTTCCTACAGATCAGCTTTTCTGGCAGCTCATATTCCTCTCTTCCTGTACCCCTTTCTGCACACAGTCAGCAAGACCCGTCCGTTTGAGTACCTGCGGCTCACGAGCCTTGGAGTCATTGGTGAGGAGCCAGGCTAACACTGATCTCCTGCTGCGTTAGAGCAGTTCATGCTGTGGGCATAGAGACCTATATGACCAAAGTCAGAGGTCTCTTGTAATTGGAATTTTCCAGGTCCTATAGTAGTAAGAGAAGGAGCTGCTCCTTTTCCATTCTGGAGGCAGGCTTCTCTTCCTTTTCAATTACAAAAAGCCCACTGAAGTCTAAATGCATTGCCAAAAATATGTTTCTTTGAGAAGTACCTGCAGGCTTGTTGTACCTTCACCCTCGGCCCTCCCAGCTAGCCAATGGGATGGGTGGGTGCAGGCTGGGCTTTCTTTGGGTTTCTATCATTGATTGACTTGGGTGTATTTTCCCTGTCTTCCCCTTATCGTGTTTTTTTTCTCTTTCTTCTTTCTACCCAAATGATTTTTCTCTCAAATGCATAAAGAGTCTTAAAATGCGTTTCTTCCTGCCTGTGGTTGCTGTGGATGCCCTGATCCTCTTGTGTTTGTGTTACTACTGAGGAAGAGCCAAGAGTGCATCCTCTTTCTGAAAAACAAACAACCCCAAACCCAGCTTGATTACTTTTACCCTGCCAAAACAATTTCTTCTCCAGCCATGTGCTACAACATGTTTAGGATGGCAGTTGCTCTGCTTCTCATTCAGACTGAATGGTTTCTGGGGAGAGCAGAGCACAGGCCCTCTTTGAAAGGTGAGATTTTTTTGAAACAGTTTATCATTTACTAATTTTGGGTTTTGTTTTTACTTCAAGGGGCCTTGGTGAAAACTGACGAGCAAGAAGTGATAAATTTCTTATTGACAACGGAAATTATCCCCCTGTGCTTACGCATTATGGAGTCTGGCAGTGAGCTTTCCAAAACGGTACCTTTTTTTTGTTTTAATAAAGACACTTGGTTGTTAATTTCTGACTGACCAGGCAGCCAGTGCCCTGCAGAGTTGGCTTCTCTGCTGTTGCAAATGCTAGGACAAGTCTGGGTGGAGTTTCTACCTCCTCAAAAACCAAACAGACCAAGACCTGAGGCTGCCTGAGTGGCCTGGCAGCAGTTGGCATCTTCTGCAACCTGTATCCAGTCATCTTGTACACTCTGCTTTGTGTCCATCTCCTTTCTTTAGCCAGAGATGCCAGGCATTGTGTACTGTCCTACATTTTCTTTTGGCTTCTAACTTTCACTGAGTAAAGCATTTGCTGCCTGCTGGAAGGCTTTTCAACTCTGGGACTGGCTTGAAAAGAGTACCACACAAAGCTGTCCCTTTTCAGGGTGGATAAGTTGTTTATATGCTTTGTTTTCTGCATTATCCCCTTTCAAACGTAGGTTGCTACGTTTATTCTTCAGAAAATCCTCCTGGATGACACAGGGCTGGCATATATCTGTCAGACTTACGAGCGGTTTTCCCATGTTGCCATGATACTGGTAAGATTATTTGTTTTTAAAGTACTTATATCTAAAAAAGAAAAAATTATGCTATAGCAGCCAGCTTCTTCAGCAACTACTTTACTGCTGGCTGGCTGGAGGGAGGCAAGTCATTCTTGGGCTAGTTGCTTGTGGCACTGTAGCTCTGCTTCCAGGTTTCCTTCGCATACTTCTGGTTTGCATGTCAAGAGAACCCATATTAGTTGTGATATACTAAGTCCCCAGGACAAAACAGGTAGATCTCTCCAGAGAAGAAAAAGATTTTCCAGAGGTGTGGATGTTTCCAGTTGTTGGTGGGATGTGAATTGATTTAATTTTATGTAAGAATGATCACAGAGTTCAGATCATGGATCTATATCCCATCCCTGTCTCTCACAACATGCTGAAAGAGCAGAGCTAGTATATATCCTACTTGTCTTCATAACACTCTCACAGCTGCCAGCTACTTTCAGCTTTGGATTTCTGGGGCCACATGTGGGGTTTCTATGTAGTAATCCCCAGTGTTTGTCCCATCCATGCCTTGAACCCATGAAAACTTTTTGCACCCACAGTGTCTTTGACCAAGGAGTTTCACGGGCTTCCTGTTTGCTGCTTGGAATGCCACCTTCATTTTTTTTTTCCTTTCTGAATGTGGCTCCTACTAGCTGCTGCACATGCTCTAATTTTTGTGTTGGAATACAGAGAGAGCAAACAAGTTTTGTCCATTCCCTGATCCCCGTAAAGGACAAGTTTGATTGCTCAAAATTTGTTCATCCCAGGAGTAATAGCCCCAACCTGAGCTTTATCTTTGAGCTTGCCAAGGGGAATACAAATCTACTCTGGAATAGTTACTGCCATAGTTTTGTGTGTGTTTGTTTGCTTTTTAAAGGGTATTCTCAGGAGAAGAAAATGCAGCAGTAAGTTAAGCACTTAGCAATGCTGGTTCTCTGACTAAATGCTAATATTTTCATTAGGGATATTTACTTGTCTGTTTTCGCAAATGTAAAGTAAACATTGCCTCCTATTCACCCACGAACAGCAAAATGATTTTGAGCTGATGTCCCTACTATCCAGTGTGATGTGGTTTTTGCATTCAAGAACATCAGCTTTGATGAAAGTATATCTGACTCAGAGGCAGTGAAGGATGCAATTAGAAACTCTGAGGTAGGGGAGGGAAGGAGACCATGCCATTCCCAGATGTGAATTCTTCCTTGAACACAGAAGGATGTGGGTGTGTAAAGCTGTGTTAGCAGGTGTCGTCCCACCACTGGGTGAAGCACTGGCAGGATCAATATTCCATAGTGCAAGAGGGAAAGATAAAAATGTTAACAGATTTTTTTTGTTGTCTATTTCAAAAAATCAGGATAGTGTATTCCTGTCTAATGAGGGTGATGATTTACTTCCATGTCTGCTGATAACTGAGTAAGATGTCACACAAGTATTATATGCTTTTAAAAGAGCAAGTTAGTATTTTCCATCCAGGAGCTCTCTGAGGAGCTTGTGATAATTTATTTTGAAGAAATAATTGGTATCCTGGGGAATTGCTAAGAACAGGAAGCTTGGAAAAAAGGGCAGATGAGGGGGATGTGCTAATTGCTAACTGCCAGGATATCCAAATACTAATTTGGAATTTGGCTAATGGGGAAAATTGTGAGTGATAGCCAGTGTAGTTTACAGGAAAAAAACCCAACTTGTTGGGTTTTTGTGATTGGCTCCTAAGTACAAGCCAGCAGTCTGTGAAATTCATCAGAGCAGATGTGTGAGGGCATCCACACTGTTTGCTCAGCTGGGCACATTCAAAGGTGCAGCCATGTGCAAAGTCCTACTTAGTGTGAGAAACAGAGACTGGGCCAGGAGGACCTGTCTATGCCTTGCTTCCCCGGAACAGCTTCACAAGGGATGTAGCAGAAAGAAAACTGCTTGGATGCATGCTAAGACCAGAGAAGGATCTTGCTACGTGTGGTGTGGGTGAGCCCAGTCCTATGGCTTTCCAGGGTGTTGCTATTGTCTTAAAAGGATGTGGAAATCAAGGGAATGCATATGAGAACAGGGGGTGTTGCAGAGCTTGGGAAAACACCTCATGGTACCACTCAGCCTGACCTTATCAAAGTGTTTGGAATGTGTCTGTCTTCCACGAGCAGGAAACCCCAAGTTCTCTTTAATCTCACAAAGAGTTGCTAAGTAGCTCTAGAAAGGTAAAAACCAAACAGAAATGAGATGAGCTTTCCCTGAGCTGCTGGGAGAACCCTTTCCAAGTCATGGCAAGCTGCTGTTCTCAAAGACATCTTGGCAACCAGCACCAGGCTCTTTACAGGGGTATCCAGATAAAATATAGATAAAGAGGGGTTGTGCTGTGCGGGAAGCCAGAGTGAGTGATTTAATGATCTTTCCCAGTCTCTGCTGATTGTGAAGGTGTTCTTTTAAAGATTTTAACTGGTGTCACTGGCCTCTGTCAAACAGGGTAAAATGGTCCTGCAGCTCTCCAAGGAGCCCTCAGCACGGCTGCTGAAACATGTTGTCCGCTGCTACCTTCGCCTTTCCGATAACCCCAGGTAAACATTTTAGGAGTTTGGGCAGGGGCTTCTCCTGTGCCCTTGGAAGCACAGTGCGAGTGTTCATCAGTTCTTCTCCACAGTGCCCACCTGGCGGGAAGCAAGGTTCCTGGTCTGTCAGCCTTAGCTCAGTGTGGAGGATGCATGGGGGTTTGCTTTGATTTTTTTTTATTTTTGTTAGTCCCATTTTATGGTACATGGGGGATTGTGCACATTCCATCTGTGCAGGTTACTACTACCTGAGCTGAAATGTAGTTTGAACAAGATACAAAGGAGGGCCTGAGGAGGAAGGTATACTATACTCTCCCTCTTCTGCATCAAACAAGCTGTTAGCAGTAGATGAAATTCAGTTGAGAGAATACAAACTGATGTCCTGCTGACCAGTAGCTCTGCCCAAAGCTGCTGGGTGTGTATTTTTTGCCTTAATCTCTCCTGGCGTCGCATAACTTTGCTGCTGGCTGTCAGGGTGCAGGGGCTGCTTGGCAGGGTTTAGTGTGAGGGGTGGGAGCTGTTCTGGCTGGCTGAGTGCCACCTGCTGCAGTGCTGCTGCTCAGTGCTTTCCTTGGCTGGCTCTGGCAGGGAGACCTCCAGGCAAAGGAGCGCTGTGTCCCCAGTGGGGTTTGCTCCCCTCTTGCCCCTGTGAGTTTATTTGTTGGGCCCTGTTTCTTGTCTCTTGATGTAGGGCACGTGAAGCTCTCAGGCAGTGCCTTCCTGACCAGCTGAAGGACACCACCTTCGCCCAGGTCCTGAAGGATGACACCACCACGAAACGCTGGCTGGCTCAGCTCGTCAAGAACCTGCAAGAGGGTCAAGTCACTGACCCACGGGGCATCCCTCTTCCTCCGCAATGACTGCTGGGGGAGGTGGGGCACTGGGGAAGAAACAGCTCAGGTTTACAAAGAACCAGGAACAGGTGACCTCTTCTGCAACAAACTGGGCACGCCAGCTGGCTGCCGGCCTGTCAGACCATCCCACCCAGCCAAAGGGCTGCTCTGTAGCAATGCAGCAAGCCTCCGGGGATCCCAACACCAGCAAACGCTGATAACGCTGATTTCAAAAAAAAACCAATCAATAAAAACAATCTGTATAGATCCCAGTCTCTCCGGGAGGCTTGGGTGGCATCTCTTCCCCCACCTCCAGGCAGGGGGTAGTGCAGATGTCCACTATTCCAGCAAACTCAGCCTCCGCCCAAGTGGCGCATGACACCGGGTATGCGTGCCACGTCCCTCCAGTTCCTTGTCACTTCTTGTTTACATGTCTGTTTAGATGAGTGAACTGAATAAAAGCTGATCCAGTTGTTTTATCCCCTCCTAATACTGCTACTCAGCTGCAGGTAGCCCAGGGACAGCTTTTTTCCTTGCCAGCACAACCTTGCTCTGCATCTGGCTTGCACAGCGAACTTCTCTCTTCCTTTCCTTTGGTGTGGAGGAAGTGGCTGGAGCCAGGCCATTGCAGTGCTTGCCCCAAGAAGGAGGGGTGAATTACTTGCAATGAACCCATGCATCATAAGGTTGCTTCCCAGGGCTCTGGGGAAGAAGACAGCAGGATCGTGCCTCTTGTGCTGTAAATAGTGCACTCCCACAGCTGACCAGCAGCCAGAGGCTGATGTGTGCTGGCCTCTCATCAGCCTGAGAAGGCTGCCAGCTGGCTTATCACGTGGAGCTCAGTGTGAGGGCACCTGCCTTGAGGTGGTGGGCAGGCCGCCGACTGATCCCCTGCCGCCTGCAGGCTCCAGGTATGCTGCCTTTTGTACCCGCAGCTGCCCGCCAGGCACCTCTCAGTCCTACCCTCCTTCCCCTCCACCCTCCTTCCGCTCCTCTCTGCCAGCCGGGTGCATCCATTTCAGCTTTGAAACCTGCCTTGGCATCTGCCATGGCCCCACTGCAATTAAACTGGACCAGCAGCCACTTACCTGCCACCCTTGTGCCGAGGGGCTAATGCGGCCGCAGCGGGCTCTTGGAAGCAGTGGAGGAGCTCCCAGGCTCTGCAGCAGCAGAGCCTGCTCTTGGCTGCAGGCAAGTCTGGGCAGCTACTTAATTTCTCCCCCCTCTTCGAGTAGCCCATTTTGCTGATCATCTGCAGTGTCGTGCCAACAGTGTCTTAAATCCCACCATTTCCCTTCCCTCCTCCCTTCCCAGCCTTGCATAACAGGGCAGAGCACAGCCTCTTCCTTGCCGTCGGGTTCCTGTTTTATAACCATTGCCTTTTCCCTCCTTTTCACCCTGACCTTGCCAGGGTGTGAAAATGCTTCTGTTTGGTTGATTGTTTTGTTGTTTTTTTTTTTTAATTTGGATTAATAAATAATAAAACCCCAGCCAGCACAGATTGTTCCTGGTCTGGTCTCTCGGGGGGGTGGGGGCAAGAGGCGAGGTGGGGGTTTATTGCAGGTGGGAGGAAGGGGGGGATGTGCCGTCTTGGGGCTATGAGCTGGGAAGAGTGGCCTTTCCCAGTGAGAGCTGGCTACGTCCCTGCTGCGCCGCATCTCTTCTGAGGCAGGTGGTGTGGAAGGGATGCTGCTTTGTTTTGCTTTGCAGGAAGGCAGCGAGTTGGCCAGGGAGAGAGCAGTCGCTGCCTCGCTGCAGCGTCTTTGCAAGCGCTGCTGCTCTCCGCCGGCGTCCGGGTCTGTTAGAGCATCGCCCACCCGAAAGTTTAGTCCCTGCCCCGCACCCCTTGCCCCTAGCTCGGCCTGCCCTGCGGATGCCCCCGCTTGGATCCCCATGGGAGTTTTGCCCCAGGATGCTCAGACTGTGCTCTGCTTTTTGGGTCCTCCATCCCTCCCAGCCGCAGGGTTCCGTGAGCGCCCGTGGACCTGGAAAGGACAGGGACACAGTGAGGACATTCTGGATGAGGAGATTGGGCTGTTCCGGGTGCAAGCGGGTTTGGGGACAGGCAGGCTCAATCGGAGGATGGGAATGGGGGCTCGACCCCAAACGAGGGGCGCCGCAAGGTGCTCCCAGCCCTGCCGGCCCCTCCACCGCCTTCTTTACCCGCCCTCCCCCCGCTCCGCCTCGGGAGTGGCTTGACCTTAATCCGAAGCGACCTTGAGAGGCAGCGGCTGCGGGGTCCGGGGGCGTCCCGCGGGGGGCCGGGGGAGGGCTCCCCTCCCAGGCGCTGCCGAGGGGCGGGCAGCCCCGGCTCCGTGCGACCGCTGGCGGTGGAGCACCGGCGGAGCGGAGCAGAACGGAGCGGAGCGGCAACAGACAGCGGGTACGGACCGGGCGTCCTGCGGAAGGGAGGGGGTGACGGCGGGTACGGGGCTGCGACCTCCAGGCTCTGGGACCCCCAGGCTCTGGAATCCCCTGTTTCGGGCTGCGGTACCCCGGAGCGGCTGCACGGTTGGGGTGGCGCGGGGCTGGAGAAGTGCCGGTGATTTTGTCTCCCTTGCCATAAGGTAAATCCCAAATTCCTTGGGCTTTGCTGCCCTGTCCTGGAGCCCCTTGTCTGTTCCCCGCCTCGCGTCCAAGCCCTTCTGCCCCCGTCAGCTGCCGGCTGACCAAAGCCTTAGGACACGGGCACTTCGTGAGCACACCGGGGCAGCAAGGTGGGGCGGATGTCTGAAGGGGGGTGAGGGGGCCATCCCTCACTGTTCTGGCACGGTCACCCGTATGGTGGCACTTTATTCTGCCGGGGGACTCTGCACTGGAACGGCTGGGGACCGCTCACACTCACTGGCCCTCCAGCTCTGCTGGGGCCTGTCACCACCGGGAGAGACGTTGTGATGGCTCAGAGCGTGCTGGGGTAGCTGGGGCTGTTCTGGCAGCAGGCAGCTGCCCTGCGGGAAACTCTCGGGTTGGGTTTCTCCACACCCTGGCTCTCATCCCGCTTGGCTCAACAATGTAACTCAGACTGGGTCAACGGGGCCTGCATGGGGCCAGGCTGCGAGGGACTCATGGCATCCCTCACACAGCCAGAGAGAGCAGAGCAGATGCGTCCTTGCATCCACATGCTCTTCCTTGGGCTTCCTTGGGCTTCCTTGGGCTGGAAGGGATCATCCCTTCTTAGCTGCATTTATGGGGGAAAGGCACTGCTCCATGGTTGGAACTTGGCATGCATGGGCTATGCTGGGAGCCTGGAAGGGCTGGCACTGGGGGAGAAGTTCAGCACCAAACTCTCAGCATGGTTATGTGCCCAAGGGCTGCAAGCTGCTCCCTTGCATGCTGCCACCTTGTACACATGCATGGCAGAGTGCCAAGAGGACAGAACCGTTTGTGGCACTGAGCCCATCTCTGTCCCAGTCCATCAGATCTCCCTGCTTCTCCAGCCCTGGTGCCTCTTCCTCCACCCCAGCTTCCCTAAGACATGCCCACCTCCCTCATCTGCTGTGGCACAGGGGCTGCAGGGCCGGTGAGCACCTGGAGCTATGGCCCTGTGAAGTGGCTGTGCCAGGCTGGGTGCTGCTGGAAAGCAGAAGGGTGCAGGCAGATGGGTGACTGGGGTTGTCCCCCCTGGTTCCCTGAGGGCCATGAGGTGCAGGGGCTGAGAGCACACTGTGGGGGGTGGATGTGGGGCACTCCTGGACCTGTGCTAGCTTGCATCAGGGCACCGACTCTGCAGGACACAAGAGGAGCACTTCGTTTTTGGGTGCAGGCACTCCAAGTCCTGGGCCAGTGTGTCAGTGCCCTGTGGGTTGGATGTCGGGGGATACAGGCACTGCATCAAGTCCTCGCAGTCTGAGCCTTGCAAGAAGGACCAGTGTTGGGAAGGCGCAGCCCCAGCACTGGGCACTACTGGAAGGCATTTGGGATGGCACCCCAGCTACTCCATGTCTTCAGCAACATGTGAGGTCCCCAAGATGGCCCCTATGTGCCCTGGGGACAACCAAACAGCCACAGCTTGCCCCAGGACTAGTATGTCTCCCAAGAGCAGGCGCACAGCCCTGGCCAGTGCTGTTCTGCCCTACTGAACCACACTGCACAGGGAATGGCTGCTGTCTGTCCTGAGAGCCCACAAGGGTCTGGCAGTTGGGCTTGGCAGCTGCCTGCACACTGACGGCACCGGCTATTCCCAGCCCTGCATCACTGGTGTCTGTGCTGAGTCAGGGGCCTAGGGCATAGCTGCCATCCCTGCACCCTGGCACAGAGCCCTTTGCTCCCAGGGACCCTGGGTCCCCTCCTGCACCCAAATCCCAGCCCACCAGCTGCAGCATCCGCTCCTCGAGGGCCCAGCTCCAGCACCTGGGTGACAGGCACATCCAGTGATTTGTCAGCATAATTAAATTCTCAACAGTCTAATCAAAGCCTCATTGTCCAGTAGTATTTATAGTCCCGCTCACTGCAGTGCGCTCCCTGTACAGCTGCAGGTGCAGTCACTGCTGGGGTGCTGGTATTCCCTGGGGAGAAGAAGCTGTGGGAGCTGAGGGTCATTGCTCTGTGTCCCCTTCCTCGCTATCACAGCTGTTCTTCTCCCTTACTTCCAAATTTGCTGGTTGGGGTTGTTTCCTGGGTGGTGGAGGCTGTTCTTGGGCACCACCAGAGCAGTTTTTCCTGGTTTCAGGGGCTGCTTCTTACCTGGGAGCAGCCACCTGGGAGCAGCAGGGCTCTGGTATCCACTGGGCTGTGGGGTGTCAGCGCTGGCAAGTTTTTCTGTTTTCCACCAACACCTTTTGAGCTCTGGCTTCCCGGTAACACAGATTAATATTTCATGAGTATGGCGGTGTGAACTCGACACTTAAGGAATGCAATGACCCAGCAGGAGACAGACACAGGTGCACTCAGATGTGGGCAGGGGCACACACACCTCGCACACACATGGGTATGGCTGGAGCCCACTCGGAGGGGCCTGGGCACAGCGTGAGGGTCTGACCTTGCTTCCCCCAGCCACCTTCTCTCTTCCCTCCCCAGCAGCTGCTAGCGTGGAGGAGGCAGAGCCATGACATCGCTGCTGTGCAACGCCCGTGAGTGCCCCAGCGGAGGATGGGTGCAGGGCAGGGCATTGGGCCATCTGGATTTATGCCAAAGCAAATCTGGCTTCTGGGTGGAGCTCACCTTGCTGAGCTCAGAAACATACCTGCCCCACCATGGCCATTGGGATTTGGGCTTGGAAGCGCCAAGGGTGGATGGGGATGGGAAGGATTGATGGGGAATTCCCTGTGCACCTCTTGTGGTGAAGGGAGTTTGTTTCTGGTCTGTCCCTTCTCCCTCACGGACTGAGGGACCACATCTGATCCCAGAGGTGAGAGGAAGCAAAGTACCAGGGCTCAGCACCTGGATACCCCACCCTCAGTGATGCAGCCCATGCTGCCCCCAGGCATCCAGCTCACAGACACACTGGAGCAGATGCAGCAGGGGACCCTGATGCGCAAAGTCAAGTCCAAGAGCTGGAAGAAGCAGCGTTACTTCAAGCTGCAGGAAGACTGCATGACCATCTGGTACCAGTCCAAGAGGACAGGCAAAACTGAGTCTGCCTGTGAGTACCTGCTGCTGTGTGTTGGCCATGAGGCTGTCAGTAGGTTTCAGAGTGAACAGGGATGTGAAGGTATGGAGATTCTTGGGCCGTGCTTGCTGAGGGTACTGGGGGTTTGAAGAAAGGCTCTGCATGCATGTGTGACCTCTTCTCACCCACACCTCTCCATGAAACACCCTGCCCCCAGCAGGACCCGTGGGTCGAAAGGGCTGAGTAGAAATTGCAGCTGATACAAATGGAACCTCTGGAATGCCAGTGCAGGAGTAAGCAGACAGAGGGGCAGATGGATGACTGGCTGACTTGATAGCTGAGTGGTTAATGGATAGATGACTAGCTCAGTGGGTTGGTGGATGGATGGAGTGGAAGAAGGGATGACTGGAAGGATAGATGTCTGTGGGCAGTTGCCTTGTGGTCCTTGTTATCCCCTACAGACAGGCCTCCCCTCCTTCTGCCCCAGTTTCCATCAGCGATGTGGAGACGGTGCGGGAAGGGCACCAGTCGGAGGTGCTGCAGAGCGTGGCTGAGGAGTTCCCCCCCGAGCGCTGCTTCACCATTGTCTTCTACGGCCGTCGCGGCAACCTGGACCTCATTGCTGGCTCGGAGGAGGAGGCACAGTGCTGGGTGCAGGGCCTGCGTCAGCTCATCGAGGTGGCCACCACCATGGACCAAAGGGAGAAGATCGACCAATATCCTTCCTGAGGGCATCACTCTGCCCCCCACACCCACTGGTGATCATCCCCCCCAGGCCCTGCTTGTCCCAGCATGTGTATAGCTATTCTGGGTCTCACCATCTGTATCTGTGCAGGGCACAGAAAAAGGCAAAGATGCCCTCTGATACTCCCCAGCCCCATTTCTTACAGCCAAGGTCCTTTCCCTTAACATTTGCCCTGGTTTCCAGCACATGGATTCGTGACTGGTTCCAGAAAGCTGACAAGAATAAGGATGGGCGCATGAACTTCAAGGAGGTGCAGCGTCTCCTCAAGATGATGAACGTGGACATGAACGAGGATCATGCCCTGCGGCTTTTCCAGGTAAGCACTGCACCTGAGAGCCTGGAGGGGCTGGAGAGGGACTGGAAGGACTGGAACAAGCTGTACAACACCTCCTTGCAAAAGGATCCAGTCACTTTCTTCCATCCATCAATCCATCAGTCCATCCATCCATCCATCCATCCATCCATCCATCCATCCATCCATTCAGCCAACTACTTGTTTACCCAAACAAACACCCATTTGTTCATTTATTTGTTAAACTAACTAGCCAAAGCAGCTCTTCCTTCCTCCCATTCTTTTGTCCATCCAGCTGCTTATCTGTCTACCCAGCTAAGCAGCCATCTGCTTTTTATCCCTCCCTCCCTCCCTCCCATCCATCCATCAGTCCACCCAACCAGCCTTCCATCTGCCCATTCATCCATTCCCAAATTGATCAATGCCTGTCACTGCCACTGGCGTGGAGTCTCTGTGTCCTCTGTTTGGGGTGGGAGAATCCCCCCACAGCACCTTCAGTGGCCAAGACACCCCATTTTGCCCCATCTGGGTGCTGAGGGAGCTCCCTTGCAAACAGGATGCCGACAAGTCAGAGTCGGGGACACTAGAAGGGGAGGAATTCGTACTCTTCTACAAGGCTCTCACACAGCGTGAGGAGGTGCTGAGCCTCTTCCAGGAATTCTCTGAGGATGGAAAGAAGCTGACACTGCTAGAGCTGGTGGATTTCCTGCGGGAGGAGCAGCTGGAGGATGAGGGCACAGAGGAGCTGGCCATGGAGCTCATTGACAAGTATGAACCATCGGAGACAGGTGAGAGCTGGTTCAGACATCAGCTGTGCTCTGCATGGGGATAAGGAGGGGTCACAGACTCACAATCCCATGGCAGGAACATTCCCAGCCCCATCCTGGTGTTAACAGCACAAGAGGAAGACTCACCAAAGTGTGATCTGGGTGCAGTTCTGCTTTATTTGGTCTGTTCCTGGACCATTTTGGTGTAGAAGGTTGACCAGCCATGGTGTGCAAGCACCAGCTTTGGGGTCCACTGTTCACCTTTCCAAAGTTATTGCCCTGCAGCATCTTCCTGTGCCCCAGACTCTGGCAGCAGCTGTGCCCATCAGTTTGGGAATTCTGGGAGCCACCAGGAGCCCTGTTTGTCCCCGTTCTGTCTCTTCCATGTCCCTGACTGTTGCTGAACCTCCCCCTGTGCCTGCAGCCCGGGCCCGCCATGTGCTGAGTGCTGATGGGTTCCTCATGTACCTCTGCTCCCCGGAGGGCTCCATCTTCAACCCCCAGCACCGGGCACTGTGGCAGGACATGAGCCAGCCACTCTGCCACTACTTCATCTCCTCCTCCCACAACACCTACCTAATAGAGGATCAGATCTGTGGCCAGAGCAGCATCGAGGGCTACATCAGGTAAAGGGACTGCTCCCTTCCAGCTGCCCTCCAAAACCCTCCCACCCCAGAGTCATGTCCTGAGCAGCTCCAGAGGGTAAACCCCAGAAGCTCCTTTGCTCTTCTGTAGTCTAGCACTCCTCTAGCCATGCCCTGCATGCAGCAGCATCCCCACCCTTGGTGGGTGTCCCCTCGTCCTCTAGGGGTGACACCCACAGGCAGAGGGGAGGGCAGGGAGCTGGTGCCCTGGCTGAGTGCAGGGTTCCAGGGGTGACAACCCACCCCCAGGGCTCTGAAACGGGGCTGCCGGTGCCTGGAGGTGGATTGCTGGGACGGGCCAAATGGGGAGCCCATGGTGTACCACGGCCACACCTTCACCTCCAAGATCCCCTTCCGGGAGGTGGTGAGCACCCTGGGGAAGTACGCCTTCAAGGTAAGGCACCCTTCCCCAGGTGCTGGTGGTCATGGGTGGTCCTTGGTGGGTGAGGATACATGGTAGTAGCGGGTCCCTGGAGGGGGAATGGTGCTGAGGCTCACACAGCTGGTGATGCAGCAGGACTGGTAACACTGTGGGGAGGAGGGTGGCTCTGTTACTTTCAGGGGGACAGCACTGGGGGGTCTGACCTGCAGCTTGCAGTGTGCTGTGCCAGGGGCTGGGGATTCATGCAGACATGGTCTGTTGGGGGTGCAGGGGTGAGATGGGCTGTGGGGGATACGGGGGGATTGGAGGGGTATGAAGGTCTCAGAGGAGAAACGGGTGCTCCATCCTGGCACTGATCATGCCTGGATGAAGCCCTTGTGAGAGCTCACCAGCCCCAGCAAGGCTGATCTCCAGGTGCGCATGCTGCTCCTCAGACCTCAGACTATCCAGTGATCCTGTCCCTGGAGAACCACTGCAGCATGGAGCAGCAGGAGGTCCTGGCCCAGCAGCTCAAGGACATTCTGGGGGAACAGCTCCTTACCACTACCATCGATGGGCACATCCCCACCCAGCTCCCATCCCCTGAGGTAGGGACAGAGCACAGCTGTGCAGGGTATCTCTGTCCTGCCTGAGAGTGTGGTAAGGAGGTGGATCTGCTGGTCAGAGAATAGGCCAACCTGTTCCAACATTGTCCTGCTCCACTGGAGCATTTGAGGACTCTGGGGTTGGGTACTGTGTTCTCATGTTCACAGAAGGGCCAAGGCTGTCCCCAGTGTTGTCTCCCCATGTCCTGCAGAATCAGACAGCAGGGTAAAACCCTCCTACCCCATCCCCTCTTGAGTGCTGGAGGGAGCTGGTCGTGCTGGCCTCCAGCAGTGCAGGATCCCAGGGGACAAGGCCCATATAGGTGCTTGGTAGCCCAAGGTGCTTCTCTATACCCAACCCCACAGGAGCTGAAGCACAAGATCTTGCTGAAGGGCAAGAAGATTGGGCGGCTGGAAGACACCCTGGACGGGCCAGGGGATGAGGTGCCCGATGTGTCTGACGATGATAATGGGGCAGAGGCAGAGGAGGAGAGGCGGAGAGCAAAGGTAAGTGGCCTGGGCTGGGGACCAGCAGGGAGAGCTGGACACAGCTATGAGCTGTGGTGACATCCTACTGCACAGAGGAGAGAAAGAATCTGCAGAGACATCACCAGGCAGGGAGGACAGCCCTTTCTGCCCCTGGCCATGCCAGCCCCCTCTTTGTTGTGGTGGGAACATATTGAAGGTCCCCTGCTTGCTCTGTTCCTGGCAGGAAGACTGCTCATAGTAGGGATGCTGCCACCCACCAGCACATGCCTGGCTGCTGTTGTATGCCCTGGGTGAGTGCTGGTGGGTGGTGCTCTCATCAGGAGGAACCCAACATGGTTCTGCCTTGCAGAAGGACAAGGAGACCCTAGCACAAGCATTGTCCGACTGTGTTATCTACTGCAAGAATGTGCCCTTCCGGGGCTTCCAGGAGGCTCGCAGCCATTCCCGGCCCTCTGAGATCTCCTCCCTCTCTGAAGCCAAGGCCAGGAAGCTCATCCGGGATGAAGGTGAGATGAAGGGGGCAGTGGCACCAGGTGTCTGGGACAGAGTAGAGGGGGCCGATGGCTTCCTCATGGGTAGTGCCAAAGCCTCCAGACACTGGGGTTCCCTCCCTGTCTGGGACAAACAAGGTCCAGTGGGGCTGTACTGTGGGGTTTGGCTTTGGTAGTTGATGAGGTTATTGGCTTAGAAAACAAATCCAGGCAGGACATCTGGATTCTTGAGCAGGGAGAGGGATGAGAATTGGTGGGTGGGTGCACAGGAGGATGGATGGATGGATGGATGGATGGATGGATGGATGGATGGGCAGGCAGTACATGTGGGTGGCTGTGCAGGCCAGAGATTAACCCCACAAAGTGGGCCTCCTGCTCTGTCCCTAGGAAATGAGTTTGTTCGCCACAATGCCTCGCAGCTGACACGCATCTACCCCAGCGGGATGCGGACTGACTCCTCCAACTACAGCCCCCAGGAGATGTGGAACGTGGGGTGCCAGATTGGTATGGCCGGGGTGTAGCAGGGCTGTGGGCTGGGGAAATGCCCCAAGTCCTGTGCCAAATGCCACCATCAACACCTGTGTTAGTGCCAGCTACAGCCCTATCTGGAGCCAGGTCAGCTTGCCGGCTCTTGTGCTGCCCTGGGGGTGTCCAGGCATTAGTATTTTATTCCCTATGCAACTCCACATCTCTGGCTGGTATGGGGATAGGCTGGTTTTCAGCTCAAAGGAGAGCATGGTATCTCCAAGCCGTTCTGAACCCTTTTCCCTGCCACCTCCCTCCAGTGGCCTTGAACTTCCAGACAGCTGGCACAGAGATGGACCTGTGTGATGGGCTCTTTAGCCAGAACGGCTGCTGTGGCTACGTGCTCAAACCACCCTTCATGAGGGATGAGGAAACTCTCTTCAACCCCAGTGACCCCAGCAGCAGGGAAGGCCCCGGCCCCATCACCCTGACAATCCAGGTACAGGGTTGTGGAGAGACCCTGGGGAAGCCGCAACAGTGTCCTAGGGCTCTGTTGGTCCCAGACAGATGGGAACAGGGTTGGGCAGTGTTCTGGGGCCAAGCAGCCTCAAAAAAGATAGATCTGGCTGCTCCCCAGCTCAGGCTCATGCCCCTGCTTGCAGGTAATCAGCGGGCAGCAGCTGCCCAAAGTGGCCAACAGCAAGGAGGGAGCCATCATTGACCCACTGGTGCGTGTGGAGATCTACGGCGTCTCCGCAGACCAGGCGCACCAGGAGACCAAGTACATTGAGAACAATGGTGAGACCCACAGCAGTACCAGGGACCCTGCTGTGCCCAGGCACAGTTCCTGCTGTTCTTCATTCTCTCAGCACCTGCTCCCTCTTCCCAGGGTTTAACCCCCACTGGGATGAGACACTGCAGTTTCAGCTCCACGTGCCTGAGCTGGCCCTCATCCGCTTTGTGGTGGAGGATTATGACAAGACCTCCAGGAATGATTTCGTGGGTCAGTTCACCCTAGCCTTTGCCAACATCAAACCCGGTGAGTGGCCGCTGCCCAGTGGTTTTGGGCACGCAGGACAACCCTGCAAGCATGTCTAGGGCTCAGCTGGGTACTAGAGAGGAGGGTGGGACTCCAGTTAGCCAGAACCTTACTGTCTTTCCTGCAGGATATCGCCACATCCATCTCCTCTCAAAGGATGGCACCAGCATCCCACCCTCTTCGCTCTTTGTCCACATCCAAATCACTGAGCCACCTGGCCCTGAGCAGGACTGAGCTCATGGGGTGAGCAGCACCCGGATGGAAGCCATAGAGCCAGCTCCAAGCAGCTGGGGCCACAGAGCCAACCACCCTGCCCTCTTGTTGAGCTGTTTCTGTCATCCCTGTGTCATTGTTGCTGCTGTGGCTCCCTTTGCAGTAGCCTTCAAGGGCTGGGAAAAAGCACTGACCTCCTCTTTCCAGGTTCAGGATGCTGCTGCTGCCGATGCCTAATTGTGGGGTCTATGCCAGTGCAGTTCCCTGTACCCTCCACAGGCACCCTGCCCTGGCCCAGGGTCAGAGCCTGACTGTGGGGAGGAGGAGAGATGGTGTGTGGCCCAAATCTGCTTGCAGGGGCTGGTCCCCCGCTCCGGTCAGGGGAACAAGGCTGGAGCCGAGCAAACCCCAGGGCTGGCCACAGCAGGGAGTGGACTTCGTCCTCACTGGCCCCTAACTCTGCAGAGCCCCATCAGATCCCTTGGTCCCTACAGCCCATAATTAACCCTTGTCCCATCCTTTCTCTGTAAGCAACTTAATAAATAGTTCAGTGACAGGTTTGGGACTGGGTGCAGTGGTGCTGGGGAGAGATGGGGAGCTGAGCTCGGGTTTGTGATTATTTCTCTGTGGGTACCTGGCCCACTGTTCACACAGGGGTTCCAAGCAGCACAAAGAAAAGGTATTAAAAGGAACTGAGCAATTCCTTTTATACAGTTGCATATTTTACAACCCATATACATATATGCCTGTACACACACATACATCTCTGCAGCAGGCCTGTGCCACCAGCACCTTAAAGCACTTGGGCTTCAGCCTCACTGTGGTGTGCCATCCTTCTCCGCAGGGCACCCTCCTTCTTGCTCCATCCTGGGGGGCCCCTTGGTCTGGTTCTCCCTCTGCACGGTGTGAAGGTGCACAGTGTGCGTGCTGGGGTCCTTTCCCACCCCCTGGCTAGGGTCGACAGCCCCGTGCTCTGGGTGATGCCGCTGGATGTGTTTGATGACCTGGAACTTCTGCTTGGCCTTGTAGGGGCAGTAGCGGCAGAAGAAGGGGTGCTCGTTGGTGTGGGTCAGGTAGTGGTGGCGCAGGCCAGCTGCCCAGCGGAAAGCCCGCCCGCAGGCGTTGCACACATAGGGCTTCTCCTCGCTGTGCTTCTTCAGGTGAGTCTTGAGGAGGAAGCGGGTCTTGAAGGCCTTGCCACACTGCTCACAGATGAAGGAACGGGCCTCCTGGTGCCGTGTCTCCTTGTGCACCCGCAGGGCGTCCGCGCGGTTGGTGCAGTACTCGCACTCATCGCAGCGGTATGGCTTCAGGCCTGTGGGGACAGGGAGGGGGATGGCACCGGGATGGGGGCACAGTGCTCTCCAGTCCATGGGTCTCACCATCCCTGTAACAGACCATTAGTCCCTAGGGACTTCCCCCTGCATCCCATTTTGTTAGCGGGCACACCAAGATCCGCATTTCCAAGGCACCAAATAGTGCCTGGGGTCTGTGCCACCCAAACTTCCCTCCCACGTGAGAGCACCGCCCCCACCCCATTAGCTCAGGATAATGTGCTGCCCCCCAAATGTTCTCCTCCATCTCCAGATGGCCCACTGGCAGAAAATGAAGCATGGAGCAGCCCCAACACCCTTCCTGGTACTCAATAGCTTGTCCTCAGTGGGCAGCACTCACCTGTGTGCTTTGTCATGTGGTACTTGAGCTGGTTCACCCATTTGCATTTGTAGCCGCAGTCAGGGCAGAGGTATTTCCTCTCCTCCTTGTGGATCCGCATGTGATACTGGGCAGGAGGATAGGGTCAGGATGAGACCATGTCCCCTGCCCTGGGGATGTGCAGGGCTCTGGGGTGGCAGTGAGAGGCTCAAAGACAGCTCTGACATCTCCAGCTGTGTGGGGCAAGGAGGGCTGTGTGCTTGCTAGACAGGCTATGGGCAAGGGCAATCCACACCAGGGTCAAGATGAGATGCCTGTACTGCTGAGCTGCTCTGTCCCAGCCTGTGGGATGGCACAGGCTTTGGTACGTAAGGCAGAGTCAGGTTAAAAACCCAGCCCACCAGAGCAGAGCACATTGCACAGCCTCTCCCAGGTGGCCCCAGGGGGCTCCAGCTCAGACTGGCCATTAAAAAGTCAATACTTCTTTTAGCAAAACCAGACTATTTTCCCTCCATTACCCTATGCCTCCATCACCCACACATTTCCTGTTCCAGGAAAAGCCCTTTACCGTGCATCAGGATGCTAATCACCTACAGACAAGGGCAGAGTCATGCTCTGCTTGCAAGAAAGCTGGAGGTTTCCCTGCACCCTGTCTAACTGGCACTACAAGAGCATCCTGAAGCCAGCAAGCAGCCAAACTTGCCTTTGAATGGTGCAAGGTTGCACCCAGAGAAAGCCAGAAATGTCAGCAGGAAAAGAAGTGAACTTAGACTGCTGCCCACCTTCTTGTTTTGTTAAAAGTCTCCCTTGCCATTAAACTGCAACAGCAAAGAAGAAATGTATTGTACTGACATGACTTTTATCTGCCTGCCCCCTATTTCTGTTCAGTATGAGCTACTGAGCACTGAGGATAAAACGTCCCCTTGTAAACTTTTTCCCCAGATCCCTGTGGCTGGAAGCACCTCAAGCCATGCAGATGCAGTAGGATACATTCCCAAGCAGAGCTCTTACCTTGAGACGTGAGGGGTCAGCGCAGGCATATTTACAGAGGTGGCACTTGTAGGGCTTCTCACCAGTGTGGATGCGGATGTGCCACGTGATCTTTTGCCTGTTCTTGGTGGTGTACTCACAGTCCGAGCACTTGTACATGCGGGTGCCCCCATGGCCCTTCATGTGCTGGTCAAACACAAGCTGGTGCCGGCAGGCAAAGTCACAGAAGGGGCAGTGCAGGGGTTTGTCCTGGGGGGCAGCAGGCTCGTGGCTCTCCATGTAATGCCACACCAGCTGCTGCCGCTCCTTGGCTGCAAAGCTGCACAGCTCACAGCGATGGCTGAAATGCTGTGTCTTGTGCTCCTCCAGTGCCTCCCGGGTGGCGAAGGTCTCCTTGCAGGTGCTGCACTCCAGGTGTGGGTGCTGCTTCTGCACATGGCACTTGAGTGTGGCCTCGCTGTGACACACAAAGTCGCAGCGCGGGCAGCTGTAGGAAACCTTCTCCTCATGCCGTCGCAGGACGTGCTGCTTAAGGGCCGTCTCAGAACTGAAGCGAGCCTCACAGCGGGAGCAGCCAAAGTTGAGCTCGCCATGGTGGCAGCTGTTGATGTGGCGGGTGATGTCATTCTGCAGGTAGCTGCTGTAGTCGCAGAGCGGGCAGAAGTGAGTGGGTGTCTTCTCATGCACCCGCAGGCGGTGGATGCGCAGCTTGGAGTTGGTGCCAAAGGTCTGGCTGCAGATGCTGCAGGTGATGCGCCCCACGCCGGTGTGCAGGGACTGGTGGGCCTCCAGGCGGTAGCGTCGTGTGGTGCTGAACTCGCAGTAGCGGCACTTGTGTGGCTTCACCCCCTCGTGCTTGATGCGGACGTGCTGCCGCAGGCACCGGGCCTGCTTGCAGGTGAACTCGCACTGGCGGCACTGCAGCTGTGGCCGCTTGCTGTAGTGCTTGCGGTGCAGCCTGCGGTGCAGCTGCAGGGCTTTGGCCACCTTGGAGGTGAAGGGGCAGGAGGTGCAGCGAAATTCACCCAGAGTCACGCAGCCCCTCTTCTTGTGTGTCTTCATGGCCCGCTCCTGGTGGCAGGTGAAGGGGCAGGTGGGGCATGAGAAACGCCTCCTCTTGGGCAGGGTGGCTTTTGGTGGGGCTGCATCCTGTGGGAGCTCGCTGGGCTGGTCTTTCTCAACACTGAGTGGGTCCCCCTCAGGAAGTTCGGTCCTCTGGGGTTCGTCCTCCTTGGGATGCATGATGTGCTTTTCAGCACAGTGGCTCTTGAGGGCCCGCTGGGAGCGGAAGGCCTCAGGGCACAGGGAGCACCAGAACTGCTCCAGGTTCTGGCAGCCATCCTCCACATGGGAGGTGATGGTGGTGACACGGGAGCACACAAAGGAGCAGGCATTGCAGTGCAGCTTCCCTCCCTCCAGTCGGTATTTCTCTGAGGGTTTCCCAGGCTGGGAGGCACCAGCAGCTCCACCTGGCTCAGTCTCACCCCCTTGCTGGGGAGGCTCTTCTGCCACCTCTGTGTTGTCACCCACCAGGTATTTCTCAGAGGCATGACAGCCTGATGTCTGTGCCCCAGCCAAAGGACTGCCTGCTGCTTGTGTTTTATCAGGTAGCAGTTCAGCTTCCCAAGGGCTCTCAGCATGCCCGGACTTCTCTGAGCCTCCGTTCTCGCTCTCTGCTGTTTCTGTACCATTATCACCAGACTGGTCAGCAGGCTGGCATAGCCCAGCCTCCTGACTGGTTGGTTTGAGGATCTTGTTCTTCAGGAGGACTGGGCACTTCTTTAGGAGGTGGGTGTTGAGTCCCCTCTGCTGCTTAAAGCTGGCGCCACACTCACGGCACACGAGTGGGGCCCGGCGGCTCTGGCAGCTGGCTTTGGAGTGCAGGGACATGGATTTCTCCTTCCGTGTGATGTAAGAGCACTTTTCGCACTTAAACACCTGGCTCTCTGACTGCACCACCAGCATCTGCACCCTGCCCTCCAGCACCAGTGTCTCTGCCTGCTCCTTGTCCTGCTTCCGCAGAGCCTTCAGCACTGACTCCGAACCACCCCTGGCATTCTCACCAGAAGTGGTCACATCCTCTGGGACAGGCAGGTGGCCCTGTTCAGGTGTCTTCAGCATGCTGAGCCAGGCCTCTGGCAGCTTGGCTTGGCTGGTCTCTCTCACCTCAATGTCTGCCACCACCTTGTGGTGGTCTGAGCATGACCCCTCAAGGTGGCCCATGTCCTCTTTCAGGGTGTCTTTTTCCTGGTTGTCTCCTGCCGCCATACTGCCCTTCCCCACCTTGTCCTCCTGTACATTTACCTCTTCCTCAAAGTCTGGGATGTCTTCGAGTGTATTGCCACAGTCCTCCAAGCCAAGGCCATCTTGAGAGCCCAGCATCTCATAGGCTGCGGGAGGTTCCTTGCAGGACAGCATTTCCACGCTCTCTGGCTGGGTCACACAGGCTTCTCCGGTCAAGTTCTCCAGGAGAGGGTCAGACAAGACATTCAGTGCCTCCAAGTGCAAGGTGCAGCTCTCTGCCACATCTTCAGAAACAGTGAGTTCAGTAGAGCCTGTGGCAGCATTTCCTTGCACGCAGTCATCTTCCAGGGCATTGCCAGCAACAGGACAGCTCTGCTCCCCCTCACCGACACCTCTCTCTGCCTCGCTGCTGCTCTCTGGTGGAACAGCATCCTGCTCAAGGAGGGGCACCACGAACACTTGCTGGTAGCCCTCTTCTCTCTGGGACTCCACCTGGGATGGCTTCTCCTTCACCCACTGCTCCTTGCCAGTGAGGGGGGAACTGGCATCCACATGCAGGGCTGCACCAAGTTCATTGCCAAAGAGTGCCTCAGATGAGCTGATCTCCAGCTCCTTGCTGGCGTAATTTTCCAGCCAGTCCTTGTCACCAGGGACGTAGCCATGAATCTTGCGCTTATGGAAGAAGAGGCTGGTGTTACTGAAGGTGCAGTACGAACAGAGGGCACAGCGAAACTCCTTCTGCTTGGTGTGCTTGCAGTTCTCATGGTTCAGCAGTGCCTGCTTGTACTTGGTCTGGTAGGTGCAGTACTGGCACTGGAAGATGGGCACCTGGTAGTTCTGCGAGTGCTTTGCCTGCATGTGTTTCTGCAGCTCGTACTTGCGCTTGCAGGCGAAGCCGCACACCTCACAGATCAGACTCTTACCCTGGTGCCGCAGCTTGTGGCTGCTCAGCTGGTCAGCACGGTGACACCGGTACGAGCACTGGTTACACTGGTACCTGCAGGGACAAGCAGAATTGGTCAGGCAGCATGAAGAATTGGGGCAGGCTGAGCTTCATCAGGCATGCTCAGCTCTCTTCCCCATCCCAGACAAATGGGGAAGAGGTATTGTTCAGTTTGCCAGATCTGACCTTTGCCATCCAGACAGCTCTTACCACAGACAATTCCTCCCTGCTGCAGCTCTTGGCACTGCTGGTGCTTTACACCCCCAGCCCGGGGACTGGAGATAGATTCCCTGAGTATTCCATACAGTGACTGTGTCAGATACACACACTCACATGTGCACACCAACAGCACTTCCAGCACCCCTGGAAGCAGGCTAGACCCAAAGGAGGTGATAATTTGGCAGTCCTAAACAGGCCTTGACCCACAAACATCAGCAGAGCCATGAACCCAAGCTCAGAGTTGCATCTCTGAGGTAATACACCTCCTTAGTAGCATAGAGATACCAAAAATAATTTTGCCTCCACAGCACCATGCTGCAAGTTCAAAGACCAAATTTCTTATGTACCAGAAAGGACAGGGCAGGCATGAGAAAGTCTGACACACAGTGCAGCCAGAAGCAGACCCCTGGAGCAAGATTTGGGGAGCCTTGACTATGCTGCCAGGCCAGTGGAGCAGGGAGTCTTACCGGAGATCTCCAGTGTGCTTGCGCATGTGGACGTTCAGGTAATGCTTCCACTTGGTGATGTACCCACACTCGGTGCACATGAAGTTCTTGTCGTTGGAGTGGGTCAGCATGTGCTTGGAGAGGTAACTCACATCCCGGCACGTGAAGTCACAGAGCTCACACTTGTGAGGTTTCTCTCCTACATGCAACACACAAATGCCTTCAGCATGACAGCCAGATAAAGTAACACGGCAGGGAAACCAGCTCAGCAGGGAGCATGCAACAACTTCAGCCACATGATCCCAGGGTGGCAAAGCTGGTGGTGGGACTTAGGAACCCTGACCCAGCCCTCCCTGCCCACCCAGGGCCAGGATGAGACACCTTCCCCCATCCCAGCTCAGCTTTTGGGACCTCTAGAGGCGACACCCACCAGTGTGCAACAGCATGTGCCGGATGAGCACCCGCTTGTGCGCTGTGGCAAAGGCACACTCAGTGCACTTGTGGATCTTCTCGTTGGCGTGCATCTTGCCCACATGATCGTGAAACTCCACAGGGTTGAAAGTGGCATAGGGGCAGAAGCTGCACTGGAGCTGCTCGCTGCCTGGGTGCCCCTGCTTCTTGTGTTTCCGGAAAATATGCTTGTTGGAACAGATGAAGTCACACTGCTGGCAGTGGAAGGCGTAGTGGGTTTTCCGGTGAGCCTCCATGGCCTCAGCCGAGCCGAAGAGCAGCGAGCAGGCATGGTACTTACACTCCACCGCCTTGATGCCATGAGCATCCTTGAGGTGACGGACAAACTCCTTCCGGTCCTCTGCACAGTAGTTGCAGTCCCTGTGGAAGCAGCTCAGCCTCTTGGGTTCAGCTTTGTGAGTCTTCAAGTGCTCCTTGAGGGCCTGGCTGAGCCGAAACTTCTCGTCACAGACAGGGCAGGAGTAAACATCGGAGTAGAAGTTGGAGATGTCCTCATGCATACTGGCCATGTGGCGGTTGAGGGCGTTCTTCTCCACTGAGCTGTAGTGGCAGAGAGGGCAGCGATGAGCCTTCTCGCCTGTCTCCCGCATCATGTGGATTTTCAGCTTGCTCTTGCTGGTGAAGTACTTGTGGCAGTTGGGGCACTGCAGGCTGGGGTCAGGGAAGTGCAGGTGGAGGTGCTCTACCAAGTGGGTCCGCTTCTTGAAACAGCGCTTGCATTCGGGGCACATGTGGGTTTTGTAGAGGTACTCGGAGCCTTCTGCAACATCCCCTGGGGGAACAGAGGAGGGCGAGCAGTTAATAGGGAAAAGATGGAGAGCACAGGCAGGTGTTCTGCCCCTGATCCAGTTGTGCCACGGTGAGGGTTTAAAAACATGTGCAGTGACACAGCCACCACCTACTCAGAGGGACTGTCCCCACCCCAAGCCACCAGCACACTTCAGGTGAGCTCTTTCCAACTCAACACTGGCAAAGCGCAGCCTGGTCCCCAAAGTCAGGCAGACCTTTGCCTACACAGGAAAAGAAGAGATGCATTTGCTTGAGCAAAGGTTGGGGAATAAGCACACCGGTACATGCAGGAGATGGGAGGTCAACCACCAGTCTGAGCCACATTTCCCTGCCAGCCCTGAGGATGTGGTGCTTGTTCACAAAGCCTAAGCAGCTCCTGGTAAGGCCCTGCATCCTACCTTTGAAGTGCTGTGCCTGTGGCACTCCAACTTTCTTGGGTGCTGCCTTCCCATCCTCTTTGGCCTCAGCTTCACAGAGGCTCTCACCATCTTCCTCTGGTGACTCATCCCGACTGCCATCAGAGTCCTCTTCTCCAGCTGATGCTTTCTGCCCCTTCAAAGAGCTGTCCCCAGTACTAGCAGGCTTTGCCGGCCTGGTTTCTGGTGCACCAGCTTTCCAGCCAGGGTGGCAATTACCTGCCTCTTCCTGCCCTTCTGATGCTGCTTCAGAGGGGAAAGACAAGAAATCATCATGTTCCAGGCAAGCGGAAGCCACCCACACACATCCATAAACATACAGAAAAATCACCTGGTTGAGATGGAGGGCACAAACTATGCTGCAGGGAGGCAGGAATGCAGGGCTCCCAGCCCTTCAGCTTCACTCCCCACTCCTCCAGTTGTAACTGAGATGCACAGACACAGGCAGCCTCTGCAGCACCCATAGGCCCCAACCCCCCACCCAGCCATACCTGATGGCAGGACACAGCACTGGTTGAGGCCATGGGGGTCTGAACTGTGGGGGTTGCCCGCTGTAGGCATCTCAGAGGGGGACTCTGTGGTGTGACCCTTCCTGTGCTGCCAGAAGAGTTTGGCATTGGCTGTGATGAAGTCACAGTGGCCACAGTGGAAGGGGAAGTGTGTCCGGTGGTGCTGTTCCATGGCCTGGCGGCTGGGGAAGAGCAGCGGGCAGGCCCGGCAGGCGCAGGACACCGGGGAGGCCCCGTGCAGGTGGCGCAAGTGACTGCGCAGTTGCTTGCGGTCCTCTGTGGTGAAGTGGCAGCCCCTTTCTGGACAGGGCAGGGCTCCTGATGGGGCGCGGTGAGTCTTGAAATGCTCCTTCAGCTGGCCAGGCTGCACAAACACCTCCCGGCAGACGGGGCACAGCAGGCACTCGGGAGCAGAGCCCTCCCGTGTGCTGGCTCCAGGCAGCTCTGAGCCCCTGGGGTCACTCTGGCCCTCGCTGGCAGAAGCCAACAGTGCCCCTGGGAGTTCCAGGTGCTCTGCGGGGGCCAGCAGTAGGCACTGGTGCTGAGACAGCAAGGAGGCCTCTGAGAAGCTCTGGCCACACCGCTTGCAGAAGTACAGCTCCACCACTTTGACCAGAACCTCTGCAGAGAGCAAGGGATGAGTGTTAGAAGGAGCTTTTTTCCTGGACTGGTGGTTCAGTTCCAGCTCTGGATGAGGAGAATAAATCCCTCTTACCACAAATTATATTTTGGGAACACCACCCAGGTGGCTACAATAACCAGTTCTGCTCCTTTGCACCTCTGAGGCATACAGAGATGAGAGGCTGGTCTGGCCCTATTTCTATTAGGATGGACCCATGTAGGAAGTATACTGGGGGGCAGCAGTTCAGGTGTAGATCTCTGCCTGGTCCCTACTGACAGACTGGAGTGACCCCCTCACACAGCATGCAACTCCCACAGCTACTGTCCCCATCTACACACCCAGCTGGTGCCAAGACTGTGCTCAATGGTGGCACCAGACTCATGATGCAGGGTCAGAGACCTAAGGGCACCTGGGACAGGGACCCTAGCCAGCCCTCTCTAGCTCTGAATGTAGTGGGGCCCATTCTGCACTCCCTGCACCCCATACCTGTGGCACTGGCCACGTTGCTCAGTGTCACATTGTCAGCCACTGCCTCGATGAATATTTCCACATTGCTTCCTTCAGCGTGAGCCCCTTCCCCAGGCATCGATGCCTCTGCCAGCAGCAAGTCCTGGCTGGCAGCCAGCGGGGGTGTCCCAGCCAGACCAGTGCTGGCCACACCAGGGCTTCCCACGGCTCCCACCTCTCCGGGTGTGGGCAGGAGCAGCTCCGAGCACAGGGTCTCCATCTCCCTGCTGGTACCCTCTGATACAGTCACTGCTGTGCTCGTTGCCACCTTGGCGCTGGGCTGGATGACCTCTCAGTCTAAAAGAGAAGAAAGCACTTTAAATGAAGGACATCCCAGAGCCCAAGAGGATTTTGGGGAGCAGCCTGTGATGCCAGTCTCGAAGCAGGGCATCTCAACGCTGGCTCCTTTCTGCTGCTCCCCAAGCAGGCCGCTGGCAAGCCCTCTATCACGGGATAGACAAGAGTGCAAGGACACCTGTATCTTCTCCCCGAGCACAACACCCAGGGCTTGCTCCCTGGGTCCGGCTGGGCCGACCCCCGAGCCCACCCTCAGAGCTACGCCCAGTCTCCAGCCAGCAGGTGCCCCCAGGAGTCGCGCCCGGCCAGGCTCCCCCCAGCCGCTCGCCCTTCACCCGGGCTGTCCCNGGACGGTGTGCCCGGGGAAAGAGGAAGGTCACACCTTGTTCTAGTGGAGGTGGAATCGTGCACCTGAGGGAGCAGAGCCTGTCTATGTGTCTGGCGGGGAAGATTCCCCCTCGTTCCCAGTACACGACAGACCTGCTGAGAGAGGTGGGGAAGCCTCAGCACCCCGGAGCATCCGACCGCAAACC
>VZTZ01013594.1:306301-331599 GCA_013400955.1 Drymodes brunneopygia | reverse complement strand
CCGGCTGGGCCCACCCCCGAGCCCACCCTCAGAGCTACCCCCAGTCTCCAGCCAGCAGGTGCCCCCAGGAGTCGCGCCCGGCCAGGCTCCCCCCAGCCGCTCGCCCTTCACCCGGGCTGTCCCCGGCTCCCCCAGCCCCTCATCCCAGGCTGCTCCCGCCCCTCCCAGCCTCTCGCTCCTCACCCCGAGCTGTCCGCGGATGCACTCAGCCTTTCACCCCTTACCCTGGGCTGTCGCCAGAGTCCCCTNGTGCCCGGGGAAAGAGGAAGGTCACACCTTGTTCTAGTGGAGGTGGAATCGTGCACCTGAGGGAGCAGAGCCTGTCTATGTGTCTGGCGGGGAAGATTCCCCCTCGTTCCCAGTACACGACAGACCTGCTGAGAGAGGTGGGGAAGCTTCAGGCCCCCGGAGCATGCGGCTGCAATCCAGACATAGAGGTGCGCCTTCCACCACCGTCGTGTGCCTGTTCTCAGCAGCAAAGACCTGGCTCTTGGCTAAGCCTGGGGATGTTCCTCAGCTTTTTCAAACGCAATAAACCTTAAATAATTGCAGTACTCATGATTTCTTGCTGTTTAAAGAATAAAACTGTGAAACTCTGGGCTTTTTGTCTTGACTGGAGAAGCTATAGATGCTTCCGTGCGTCTTCAAGAGCCTCCTGGCCCCCTCCTGCTTGGCTTACCCGGTGGCCTGCAGAGAGGGAGAAGGTACCTGCAGCTGGCAGAAACACTTGGTAATAAGCACAGATGTGGGAAATCCAGATGTGCCAGGCAGCCTTTCACCTTGAGGCCTGGCCACGATAAAGGGTAGGGAACTGTGGGTGATCTGTTATGTTCCTTGCTACCATTCAGTCTTTCCTCACAGGTTTGTTGCCGGAGTGCAGAAACAATGCTGTGGAAAGGAACTGCCTAACCTCCCACAATGCCCCTTTCTGACTTTGTCTTAGCACTGAAGGACAACCCATATTTTGGGGCTGGGTTTGGCCTCGTGGGGGTGGGCACAGTCCTGGCAGCAGCCCGTAAGGGGGCCCAGTTTGGGCTGGTGGCTTTCAGGCGCCACTGTATGATCACCTTGGAGGTGCCCTGCAAGGATAAGAGCTACCAATGGCTGCTGAACTGGGTCTCCCACCATGCCAAGCACACGCAGCACCTCAGTGTTGAGACGTCGTACCTGCAGCATGAAAGTGGGCGTGTCAGCACCAAGTTCGACTTTGTCCCCAGCCTCGGGAATCATTTCATCTGGTATGAGAGGGTAGGGGAAAGCACTTTGGGGATTGAACCTCATTTTGGCAATTTGGGGGGCCTGTAGAGGCAGTGGAGAGGATCCTGCCTCCTCTCTGGGTCTGGGTTAGGGCAGGAGATGAAGAGTAGCAAGAACAGCCTGTACTCAGCGGTGTGAAATGATTTCCTTGCATGAGATGAGTGTTCTTGATGCATGAACCAGGCGAGATGTTGGATCACTGTACCCCCACTTGTCTTTCTGCCCCAGGTACCGCAGGAAGTGGATTCGAGTCGAGCGCAGCCGGGAGACGCAGATGCTTGACCTGAACACAGGGACCCCCTGGGAGTCTGTCACCTTCACTGCACTGGGCACTGACCGGGAGATCTTCTTCAATATCCTTCAGGAAGGTCTGTAGGGGAACTGTGTGGGGTCCTGCTGGGAACAGCCTGTTCCTGGAGATGCCCAAGGCTTCATGGGCAATCCTGTTCCCTTGCTGCCCCTGAGACCTGCCCCTGTGCCCCTCTCTGCAGCCCGGGAGCTGGCGCTGCAGCAGCAGGAGGGGAGGACAATCATGTACACGGCTGTGGGAGCGGAGTGGCGTCAGTTCGGCTTCCCCCGCCGCCGCCGGCCCCTCAGCTCCGTGGTGCTGGAGGAGGGCGTGTCAGAGAGGCTGGTTCAGGATGTCAAGGAGTTCATCAGCAACCCCAAGTGGTACAGTGACAGAGGCAAGGCTCTGGTGTTGTGTGCTCTGTACGGTGTGGGGTGGGGCAGGATGCTCATGTCCTCTTTGGAATTGGCTGTGGAGAGATTTTTCCCTGCTGCTTACCCTCCCCAGGTGTGTCCTCTTGGCATGCTCAGCACAGCACCACAGCTTGGAGGGAGGGAGCACAGAGCAATCCAGGTGGTTATCCTAAAAGAACACTGTCTTCTTAGGGATTCCCTACCGAAGAGGCTACCTGCTGTATGGTCCTCCTGGCTGTGGGAAAAGCAGCTTCATGTGAGTATTGCCAGCTGCCTGCTCTGGGCCACAGCAGCTTTGGATGAGAGGGTGTGGATGAGTTTGGGTTTGGAATACAGGAGTGGGCTGTGCCCTGTGTGTGGTGTCTATTGTAAGCATTTGCATTGCTGGCACTGTGACAGGTCATGGTCACAAGCCCTTTGTGCCCTTGCTTTGCACAGTGCTGCATGGTGTGGGCAGGCTAAACGGGGGCTTCTGCCCGCCTCTCAGATCTGATCCCTGCTGGAAGAGGACCCCTCTGCCCTGTCCCTTGCTGCTCAGGGGAGAAATCTGATTCTTCCTTGACCGTGGGCTTTCCCACTGTGATTCACCCTTGTGGTTTGTGTCGTTTCCAGCACTGCCTTGGCCGGGGAACTGGAGTACAGTATCTGCCTACTGAGCCTCAGTGACCACAGCCTCTCTGATGACCGGCTCAATCACCTCCTGAGTGTAGCACCACAACAGAGCATCATCCTGCTGGAGGATGTGGACGCTGCCTTCGTCAGCCGGGACCTTGCTGCTGAGAGTGAGCACTGCCCCTGTTCCTGGGCCAGCAGCAGGAGGGAGGTTTCCTGGCTGTACTGGGAAATGTTTGGACTGTGGGCTGCTCAACCGCACCAGCAGAGACCAGGAGTGGGGGAATCTCTCAGGCCTGAGGGCCCAAACTGGAACTTGTCCAGTTCTGGCTAGGCTGTAAAAGGGAATTTAGATCCTTTATCCTCAGGCAAAGGTCCTTCTCCTGCCCAGCTACTTTCAGCATGAAGGTGGCTTTCCTTCTCATTCTCTGTGTTCCCATGGGTGTGGGCAGGGGAGATGAATGTGCTGCCAGCCAGGCAGAGGGTCAGCCTCCAAGCAAGGAGTGAGTGGGGAGCCTGGCATAAGCCTCAGGTGATAGGAAAGTGGCCTGCAAGCCTGTGCAGGGTTAGTGGCCAACGGCTACAATCTCACTCTGTTCCCAGATCCAGCTGTGTACCAAGGCATGGGGCGCCTGACCTTCAGTGGTCTCCTCAATGCACTGGATGGCGTGGCCTCCACAGAAGCCAGGATTGTCTTCATGACCACCAACTATGTGGACAGGTGAGAGCTGCCCCTGGAGGGAGTGGGGTGGATAGCACAGGAAAACCTTGCTCCCTTTTGCTGGGCTTTATTTATTGAATTCTCCAGCATGAAGAGTGAGGTTTGGATTTCCCACATCCTCCCTTGGGATGCAGATCCTTTGATTGCTGATTAGGATTCCTTTTGCTGGAGCCTTAGATGCCTACTTGCTGTTCAGAACATAGTTTTGTCTTTCAGGAGTGGTACCACCTTCCTTCCCATGGGGAGCTGCAAGTTTTGGGGCTGTGTCCATGATGTGAGTGAAGTGCTGGCCCCATGTGCAGCCCATTGGGTTGGTGGGATGCAGCCTCAGCTCATGGTGCCTGGACAGCTACTGTGCTGTGGCAGGCTTGGCCCTCTCCAGACCAAGCTGGCCTAGGGCTTTGTTCAGAGGTGGCTCATGAGACAGAGATGGGCAGAGCTATTTCCCAGGACATTCTTATCCTGTTTCCCAGGACATTCATTCCCAGGACTCATCTTTGGAGTCAGTCCTGCTCCAGCTCTCTCCTTTCTTTTTGGGTTGATTTACCCCCTCAGTCTCCCCAGCGATGAACCTGTTTCCTCCCTTTACCATCTCACAGTGCATGGCACTTTGCAGAAAAGGACAGGGGCTGTGCTAGTGTAGACTGGGGCTTCCTGCAGGACCCACCCTGAACAGATGCTTAGATCAGGTTTTCCAGCACCCCCTTTGTCTCTTGACAGGCTGGACCCAGCCCTGGTGCGTCCTGGCCGTGTGGATCTGAAGCAGTACGTGGGCCACTGCTCCCACTGGCAGCTCGCCTGCATGTTCCAGCGCTTCTACCCCGAGCAGCCCCCGGCTGCAGCCCAGCGCTTCGCAGAGCAGGCACTGGCGGTCTCCAAACAGATCAGCGCTGCCCAGGTGCAAGGCCACTTCATGCTTTACAAGATAGACCCTGAAGGAGCCACTTCAAACATAAGCTCCAGCCTGCTGTGACCAGGGGCCAGCTTTCCCTTGTGACACTGAGAGGACTGGGACAAAGATTTGACCATCCTGGGGGTGCCATGAAGCTGCCCACCTGCACAGGCCAGGTGTCTGTTCACCTCTACCTCTCCTATGCCTTGGTTTTGGAGAGTCAGAGCTGTCAGCCTTGCAGCAAGGGAGGGAATCTGGCTCTTGCTGCTCCCCAGACTTGGGTGCTACTGCACCAGCCCTGCTCACCAGTGTGTGCCTCATGTTGGGATTGCTGTAAGCTACCAAGGCTCTTGGTGTGAGTCCCCTTCCTTGTGGGTCAGCCTGGAGGTGCCCCAGAAGGGCATTTCTTTGGGCAGGACATTGGGGTTCTACACTTCTAACAGCGTCTGTTTTTTTAAAAGGACAGTGATCTCACTGGTTTGTGAATATCCTCTGTGAAGTGCACAACACAGCTCTTGTCTCTATGGTCTGTTCTCCTGTTAGTTGCCCCTCATCCAGCTGCTGGTCCAGAGCCCTCTTGACGAGGGCCTGGCAACGCCAGTACTGCAGATCCCAGAGTATTTCTGAAAAAAGGCAGCTCCAAACTCCAACACCCTTGGGCTCCAGGCTGGTGCCACTCAGCAGGACCACTCAGCTGGTCCTGCTGAGTTATGATGTCCTGCTGAGTTATGGTGCCAAGCCACAGATCTGCTTGAATATTATTCCTAGGTGGGCATGACTGCCCTTCCCACCAGAGGAGATGTGGGACCCTGGAGCTATATGAGGGTAGATGAGAGGCTTTGGCCAGTTACAGCATATCTTCCCAAGAGCTCTCCCCTTCCAGTCCCTCTTTCAGAATCCTGAAAATCAGTTTCCCCAGAGCCAGTCCTATGTTAATGTGGTCAGTTTTGGGGGGTGCATCACCTTGCTGGGGCTGGGGGAGTGGGTTCCAAGCCAAACCCAAATTGTAGGTGACTCCTTAGCCCTCCTCTTGGCTCTGCCCTATAGGGCCAAGGGCATAGCCAAGAGCACATGGCAAGACACAGGGGTGCAGTCAATGGCACCTGGATAGATTTTAGTGCAAACAGGCACTCATTTAATGCAACCCCAAACCTGCACAAATGTTTCTGCAAGTGAAGGAGCAGGATGCAGCTGATTGGCATCTCAAACCCTGTATTTGGCCATACCACAGAGGCTCTTCGCTCAAAGCTGGGGGTCAAAACTGGCCAGTGAGTGACTGGCAAATGTCCCACAGCTGTCTGGAAGAATGGGGAGTGTTTGGGGGGGGAGCCAGAGGGACCCGATGCCACCACACACATCATCTCTTGCTGCTTGCTTTTAATAGTGTTAATGCTACAGATGCTGCCAGTGCCTTAGTGCCCGGCCTGAGGGCTTTTGCCATTTAAGCCTCACAACAGCCTTGTGAGGTAGGTGAGTGACACAGGTGGATACCAAGCAAGGGGACCCAGGTCAGTGTGCAGGCTCTCTTCCTCCCCTCTGACCTGGAGGTTTGCTTTGTTTATCCCAAATTTGTTTCCTCTGCTCCAGACTGACAGCAGTGAGTCAGAGAGGGCCCTTCCTAAAGCACTACTCCCAGGGAAAAATCCCTTCCCACCAACACTTCTGGCATTTGATTGAAGTTATCCAAGTCCTCACTCTGATTTCCATGGCTGAATTCCCATGCTCCAAACATGGCATGGTGACTTTCCTGCTGAGAGTAATCCTGGCTTACCAGAGGAAGCCAAGGAGCTTCAGCTGCTGTGAGGGGCAGATATCTTCCATGTTTCTTTCAGGACACAATCAAATGCCTTACTAGGAGCACAGCAGTTTCACCAGTGAAGGCAGGAGGCAGCAGAACATGCATCAATGTCAGGTAAAGTTTGCACCTTTTCACTCAAGTGTGGGCAGGCCATTCCCCCAGAAAACAGCTGAACAAGGACAGAGGGAGCACTGAAGAAAAATTAGGGCTCTCTTCAGGGCACGAGTGCTCAGCCCTCATCTGCAGGAGGGCACAACATCTGTCTCTCACATCACCTACCCCAGGACAGGTAGTGTAGGCTCAGGCCAAGGAGGGAGAACAAAAAGAATGATTTTAGAGCATTAGGGTTGAAAACAGACCAGTGTTGGAAATTTAAGCAAAGAAGGTTCTTGGGCAGCAGGTTAAATCAACCTCTTCAGGTCAAGACCAGGCATAGAGTAAGCAGGGCAGCAGATGAGGAGTTCTCAGTCAGATCAGGGTTTAGTGCAACTTTGGTGTGCCAAAGCTCAGCCTGATAGATGTGTGCACTGTCAAATGCTCTCCTGGCACACACAGCCGTTGGTTTCCTGGGGGTCTCACATGAAGTTCTGGCAAGTCCATTGTAGCACTGCTATTTTTGCACTTAGCAGAAGGAGGAAGACAATAACAACCCACATGTGGGCACAAGAGGTGGGGGACAAGGCACAAACAAGTGTGAAGGAATCAGTACTGTCCAGGTGAGGCAGAGAGCTTACACTAAGCCAGGCAAAGCAGGGAGCCCTCCTGCCATCCAGGAGTGCCAGGGGAAGGTCTCTACCCCAGCCCTGCTTGTAGGGAACAGGGAAGGAATTGAGAAATACCAAGGATCAACATCTTTGCTCCAAAAAACAACAAACAGGAGCAAGAGGGCAGAGGAAACAAAGGGAGCAGGCTCTGGGGAAGACCCAAGGAATTAATTTAATAGCATTGCCCCACTTCAGAGGCTTGGGATCATTCTTTGTGGCTTTGGATTGGGACACCATTTACATCTGTGGAGCAGTAGCATATGTAACTGCACCAAGTTAGTTTAAACAGCAAATCCTCTTTAAGCAGTATCAGCTTGAAGATTACAGGAGTATCCAAAATACTGGGGCATGTCTTCACTTCTGGGTTGTCAGAAGTGCCAAGAGATAGCCTGGCCTTGGACAGGGATTCTGACAGATACAGGTTACAAAGCAGAGTCTTCTCTTTTGAGGTTCCCCGCAGCAGCTTCAGCCTGCACAAAAGCAGCTGAAAGACAGGGCAGGAACTCCAGCTAAATATGGGCTTCCTGGAGAAGCAAGAGCCAAGGTGAAGTCTTAGCCACCAGACAGCTGTGACCTGCCAGTGTGTTGACTGAAGCTTAACTTGGATCTCCTGGCTGGGACTGGGCAATGTCCTGTGTAATAAGGACTTGCCTGGCCAATCCCAGCAGTTGAGAAGGTGCTCTGAGAAGGAATGAGGGACAGAGCAAGTGGAGCTGAGTTCCAATATACTGCCCTGGCACAGTCCCATCACTTGCCACCACCGCAGCTCCACTGGCTTCCAGGGAAGGTCTTGCCACAACTTTGGCTCTGCCATGGCAGCACGCTGAGCTCAGTCCCTTTGCTCTGTAGGTGTGCACATTTCTTTGCATTTCACCTATAGGGACGATGGCTGCAGGTCCCCAAATCTACCTTTGTTTTCTGGGTCCTCTGAGACCAAGGCTGATACGATCTGTCAAGATTCCACTTCTCCAATGCTGCTGACAGCCAGCTGCTCATGCCAGGATGCTTTACACTGCACATACCGTGGCGACACTGCCTGTCCTAAGCTGTCCCATGTGCCATCTGCCTCCTCCCTTCCAAGGGGTACAGTATCTGCTTGCTACTGCTTCATCAGAGCCTTCATTTTTCTCCCCAGAAACAGCCCTTTTTTCCCCCAGCCCAGCCCCTCATCATTCCTGCTAGGAGCCACTCTCCTTCTCAAGATGGGCTTCTCGATGTCCACTGGGCCTGAACACCCCTCGCCCTCTTGGTGCTCTGGGGTAGGAACCACGCTCCTGAACTCTGGACCTCTCCCACCTTCCACAATCCCAGGGCCTATGGTAGCCCTGCCAGTTGGGGGCAGCTTTATGGTCACTGCAGTTGAACATCAGGTTCTCCTTTTTCCTGCCCCGGGCCTCAGTCCCCTCCTCTGTGCTCCATTTCTCCACGTCATGGTGCTCCTCTTTCAAGTCCACAGTTTCTGTTGCTGGTGAGGGGTCTTCACAAAACAGCTCCTTTCTTTCAGCCAAGGGAGCAGCCCTGCTTCTACTGTGAGGCTTTGAAAACTCCTGGCTGTGCCATCCAGTGGGCCTACGCTCTGGTCTCTGGCTGAAGACCCTGCGCCCCCTGGAGCCATGGAGTGGATGACAGGCTTCCTCTCCTGGTTCCTGTGAGCCACTGCACAGCTGCCTGCCCTGGCCTCTGGAGCCTGGCCTCTCCCCTCTGTGCCTCTCCCTCTTGCTCGGTTGCTCTCTGGGCACAGCAGACCTCTCAGGCTGCCCGGGTTCCGCCCTGGCCTCTGATGCCCCAGCTGGCTCGGGAGCCAAGGCTTGGCTGGGCAGCAGGGGCACATCCGCAGCGCGGGCACTCACCGACCACTCAGAGGCAGTGGCTGCTTGGCCTGGATCCACAGCAGCTGGAGGCTGAAAGAAAGAAGCCACTGGTTAAGAAAAGGACATGGGTGTCCTACAGCAGATGACAGCTTGATCCTGCAGCCCAGAGCCCCCTCAGCAGCTCTCTGCCCACAGTGCCGTACCGCTTGGAGGCTGATGAAATATCGGTTCTTCTCTGCCTCGGGATCGATGATTCCCCCTTTCTCTTGCTGTCTCTTGAAAATCAGGCGCAGTTCTTCCTGGTGCTGCAGCATCTTGGCATCTGGCCTGTATGGCTCCTGAGCAGAAGAAAGCAAGGCAGGGTAAGGGCTCTCTCAACATTTAGCATGGATAGGCAGTGGCAGAGCTCGGAGCTACTCCCCAAACCCTTCTTTGCACATTGACCAGGCCTACAGATGCATGGGAAATCCCTGGACAGAAGCAGAGCATCCCAGTGCAGACCCATTGTTTCTGCAGTGACTGCCTTGGGCCATACTGCTGTGGGGTGGGACGCAGAGCAGATACCATCAGGTCACCCTCCGGACTTGCTTGTATCCCAGTGAGTGCAGGGATGTGTCCCATGGCAGAATCACCTCTCCCTCAGCACATCTGCTCAACTCAGGGCTATACAACTGAACCTGCTCTCTGTCAGCTGCCCTTTGGATGGGACATCTAGGAGGACCTGAGAGAGAGTGTGCATGCATTCAACCCTTACAATGTCCCAGTTGAAGCTACCCAGTGAGAAGGCACAGCTGGGCAGGTGAGCCCCCATCTCTTACCAGAGGGTGCTGCGGGGGCGGTGCTGCCTTCAGAGCACAGAGGTCATAGACCAGGGTCTCCCGGCAGACAGGGCACTGCACACCAACTTCCTGTGGGGAGGAAAGAGGTGACAGCAAACCCTGTCTGTGATCCAGCTCACCCACTGCCCCATAACCCCACCCTGAATGTGGAACAGGGCGGGTCTTCTTCACTCTTCTGCCAAGGTAAGGAAGCCCAGAGGGGTTCCAGCAGCATGAAAGCAGCCTGGGGTCTCAACAACTGCTATGGAAGGTGTATCCACATGAGGCATGCTGGATGCAGCTCCAGCAGCTGACTGCTTTACAAAGCACCCCTGCCAACACACATGGCTTCAGCCCTCAGCCTAGGATCTATTTCTCTCTGCTCCAAAGTGGAGTGTGTCATCTAGGCAGCCCTTCTTTGAAAGGGTTTATAGGAAGGAGCCTTTGACTTGTTCCATGCTCAGCTGTGCAGTTTGCTCTGCAACTGACAACTATTCCAACAAGTGCTAGGCAGGTTTTATCACCCCATAACATAGGCACTCGTGCTTACCCTGCTGCAACTCCCCACAGTTCAAGGACTAGGACTAGGGAAGGAGCTCTCTTTTCTACCTCCTGTGGTTCCAGAAGTCTAAAAATGCAACTCCCTTGCCCCTCTCACAGCAGGCACTGAGCCAGAGATCCAGTAAACCAACTTGTTTGGTTGGAAAGGGCCCTTGGAGATAACTTAAGTCTAATCCCTGCTCTGATTCTCAGCACAGGCTCCGTGTCCCAAGAAGGGTGATAGAGATGTTACAAGCGTCCGTGCAGGGGGCCAAGGAAGGGGGCCCAGTACCTGTTTGGGGGATGGTGCAAGGTGCTGCTCTCTCTCCTCCTGCTGCATGAGGATCTCCTCCTCCATATGCTGGGCATAGCGGGCCAGACAGTGGGAGTGGAAGTAGTGGTAGCACTGGGTCTTTGTGAAGGCTTCTTTCTCCTGTCAAGAGAAAAGGACATCTTTGAAAGATTTCTAAGCAAAGAGTTGTGTAACCACCTAGCTGAGCTGGGTTTTCATTTCCCTGTCAGTGGTATCCATGGGGAACTAGTGCTAGTAGAGCCACCCAGCATCTTCTGTTGGGCTGCATCTCCACTTCCTCAGCAATTACTGGGATGCTGCTTCTTGTTTCAAATGTTAGAATGTTAGACACTCCTAATGTCAAGATGCAAAGATTTTATGACTGATTTCTCCGCATGTGTTCCTGTGTAACCAGCAGTCTTCCCACCTGATCTGTTCTCCTTCCTAGGCAGGTGCTGGCTTTCCTTGCAATGCTGGTAAGGCCTGCTGCCCTGTCCCCACAGACCTTAGCACCTGCATGGATGTGTTCTAGTACCTCCTGACCACCTGTGTGCTGAACTCCAGGTGAGGTGTAAGCAACTCAGGGAAGCTGAAATGCACCATCAACTAGCCCCAGAGCCTATGCTTCTTTGGAGATGCTCCAGCACCTCTTTCTGCCCCATGCCCATTTTCTGTAGAAGATTATCTAGAGGCTGACAGGAAGAGCAGTGTGTACTGCACTAGGAAGGGCCCTGAGCAGAATGGGAGGCAGGGTGCTGCTGGGGTGCATCTTGGTTCCAGGCTGATATCCCAGCATCGGACATCCTGTTCTCTTGCCTCACTTCCCAGTCAATTTGTGGGGTCAGGAGACACATGCCTACCTGGAATCCATAGAGGCAGATCACACACTGTCCTTGAGGAATATTGTTGTCAGTAAGGATCTCCTTCCCCTTCTGTGAAAGCATTAAAGCAAACGTTTTACTCACTGGCCTGCCCATGCGCTCAGGGGTGTCTCACCCCTTGGGAAGTCAGGGATCAGTGTTTGTGGCTGGACATCCCCAACCTCCTCCAACTCTCACCTCGATCAATTCATAGAGCACCTCTGTCCCCAGCCTGGCTTCAGCAACACTTCTGAGGGTCTGGGAAATCCTATAGCAAAGCAGCAGAAAACCTTAACACAAATTTAGCTACACCTTTTCACTGTCCCACATACCTGCCATCCTGCCATGATGACAAGAGGAAGAACGAGAGCACTGGCCTTCAGGCTTTGCTTGGAGCACAGAACGTGCACACATGCACACACATTCCCATGCTGTGCTAGCTCCCCACAAGCCAGTGCACAGGAAGTCTTTGTCATGACAGGACTTGCAGGAGCAGGTTTGCTGATGGCCTCAGCTTGAGCTCACCCTGCACCCTTTGGTTTTGGTGAATCCCAGGCTTTGTTTATCTGACGGCAGCCCCTGAGCACGTGTTAGGAGCTGCATTCTCTCGTGCTGCTGGCAGGCACCAAGGTCTCTGCACACATTCCACTGCGCCAAGGACTGAAGCACAATGGCAACAATGGCCTGCCCAAGGACTTGGACCAGTCCCACCTCTCTCAGGGCAGGACCAGCAGCTTTCAAGGCCCCGGGGAGTCAAATTACATTTCTGGGGGACCACAAGGGAACAACCACAAGGTGGACCCCTCCGTGTCAAATTCGGCACCGGTGGCTCCTGAGACACTTAGGACAAAGTGATTTAGGGACCTATATCCATCTCTTAACCAAACAGGGGAAGTCATGTCAATTAGAGAAGGCTTGTCCACCGGTTCTGCCTCCCGGATCTCTGGAGGAAAGGATCGCCACTCCGCACCTTCCTGCCACTCACTTTTGAATTTGCTCGTCTGACAGCCCCCGTGGATTCCTGATGGAGATCTCCGGAGCTTTATCAGGATACTAAGATAAAAGAGAAACACCCAAAGCACAACAAGGAAGGTCGAGAGGCCCGAGGCCGGGAGGTGCAGGGGCGCGGAGGGCGCGGGCAGCCTACCTGAGGGGGCACGGAGAGCACCAGGGTGAAGCGGACGTACTGGGAGTCCTGGTCCTGGGCCGTGGCGGGGTGCAGGGTGATGCTGATCTCCCAAGGCTCCCACCTGAGGAAGGGGCAGTTCGGGGTGAGGAGGGCGGCGCGGGGCCGGGCCGGGGATGGGGAACGCGGGACGTACCTGCCCAGGCCCCGCGCCACCTGCAGCTCCTCCAGGTAGATGGACTCCAGCACCTCCACCTCCGGCGGCAGCGCCCTGCGGGAACCGACCGCGCGGGGTCAGATGGCTCCGGCGGGCTGGGAGTGCGGGACAGCAGGGAGGCGGGGACCGGGAAGAATGCGAGCACGGGGGAGGGCGCAGAGACCAGGGAAGGTAAGGGGGCTGTTACCAGTCCGTCGCCTCCGCCTCCTCACCGGCCGCCGCCATCTCCCCGCGCGCCCCGGAAGCGGAAGAGGGAGCGGGAGCGGGGCGCTCGTTGCCAGGAGACGCCTCGGCGGCGGGGCCGGGCAGGAGCGGAGCGGGGCGAGGCGAGGTTCATCCCGCGGTGGGATTGCTGCCACCAGGGATCGGGGGCACGTCCTGCCCTGGAGCCGGTGGGCAGGAACAAAGCCTGGGGCGGCGGGGGGCACACTCGCCCAGGGGAACGAGCGCCGGGTGCAGCCCCGCGGGAGGGGAAACGCTGCTCCTCACTGGCTTCTTTGCCTCGGCAGCCCGGCGGCCCCGTCCCGAACGATGGAGAACTATCACATCCTGGAAATGATCGGCGAAGGCTCCTTTGGGCGCGTGTACAAGGGGCGCCGGAAGCACAGCGCCCAGGTGAGGGGAGAGGGTTGGGGCTCTGTTGTGTGTGGCCGGAGCTGATATCTGGTGTCTCTTGGGTTCTAAGGCTCTGCCAGGCTTTTGGGACTCGGCATTCATTCGGCTTTCTGCTGACATTACTGACCAGCTCCGACTGGCACTGGGTCATTAGTTTCAAGGGACATCAGAAGCAACCTCAAGACCTCAAAGCAGAGGCAGCACTAACTTTAGATCCTCTGGAACCCCCAAGACAAATACTCCACAGCTGGTGCCTGACTATTACTAGGATGAATGTGTTTTCCTCTTATCAAGTTGAACCACCCTCTATTTCAATTTCTAATCCCTGTGTTGTCCTCCCACGTGCTTCAGTCCCCTCACCGTCATGGGTCTCTCTGCTATACCCATTCCAGTCAATTATGTCTTTCTGGGCCAAAAACCTGGCCACAATATTCCAAATACGGTCCACAAGATTCGAAATAAAGGCCAATAAAAACTTCCCTGCAGTTCCTGCCTGTTAATACAGCCCAGCGTGCTGATAATGTTCCTCATTTCCAGGGCACACTGCTGGCTCATGTTAGGCCTGCTGCTCACCAGCATCTTGGGGTCCTTTCCCATGTTTCTGAAGTCCTGGTTTTATCTGTGTTCACTGATTGCATTTCTTTACTTTAGATGCCAGTGTGAAAAGAAGTATGAGCACCAGCATTGATGTGCAAGAGCCTGGGGAGAGCCCTAGGTCCAATGGGCCCAGTCAACAAATGTCTCATTGTTCCATTGTTTGTGTTCAGCTGGAAAGTACTGAGTCCTGTCTGGGTAAAAACCAGCCTTTGCCAGGGTCTGACCAGGAGGCTGGTCTGACCCCAGCTTTTCCTGCTTTGAAAGGTGGTGGCCTTGAAGTTCATCCCCAAGGTGGGGCGGTCTGAGAAGGAGCTGAAGAACCTGCTGCGGGAAATCGAGATTGTGAGAGACCTCCATCACCCCAACATCATCCAGATGCTTGACAGCTTTGAGACTGCTAAGGAGGTGAAGGGGACTACTCCAGGCAAAGGCTTTTGCTTGACTGGGGTAGGGGAACAAGGGCTGTCCCCTGCTGTTGTAGGGACATAGGAGATGCTGGTGATTTCATCCCAGGGTCTGGTTAGTGTTTTTCAGAGCCCTTTAGTATGTGCCGTGTGGGGAGCCAACGCCTGTGTGGTCTGCACTAGGTCATATGCAGAGGTGAAGGAGCTGACCAGGGGGTGTGTGATGCAGGAGAAGTGGTTTGAGATCACAGTTAAGGGTGACTCTTCACTCATCAGTCTCTTCAGAGACTGGCTTTTCACTGATTTAAACTCTCATGGATAGAATACAATAAGAGAAGACTGAAGACTGTTCTATGTCACATGGAAACATGAAATAAAGTCATTGGACAGCAGATTCAAAACAGGGGAGTGATTCTACCCACTGGGCTTGGAAGTATTATGGACATTTCTGGGCTTGTCCGGTCCTTCTCTCTTCTCTTGTTTCTGCTGGCTGTCTGAGATATGGACAGCTGCAAGACCTCTGCCAAGTGCCAGGTCCTTGCTGCAGTGCAGCCATGGGAGCTCTCTTCCATTCCAAGTCCCAGCCCAAGCTGATGGACTTTGCATGATGCCACCCGAAGACCTCCCTCAGATTTCTTAACCCTGCACTGTCCTGGTCCCCAGGGCCTGATCTCACCATGCTGCTCTTCCCTCCAGGTGGTAGTAGTGACTGACTACGCAGAGGGAGAGCTCTTCCAGATCCTGGAGGATGATGGGAATTTGCCTGAGGACCAGGTATCTACCATGGCAGTGGCCATGCAGTGTTTGCTGCAGGCTGGAGAAAACAGGACTTGTGTGCCTGCAGGCAGAGGGTCTCTGCTGTGAGCCAGGAGATGGCAGGAAGGGTGAGGGTGCCGCTGGGGCTTTACCTGGCAGAGCTTCTGAAAAGAATGGAGAGGGGGCCAGGTTGGCATTGTGGGACAGTGGGGTCCTGCAGAGACCTCAGTTTCTCTGTTCCCTTTACAAGGGCCACAGCACTGGACTGCTGCCTTGGCTATTGGCTCACTCCAAGAAACTGCTGGCCCACAGCTGGGGTTGGTCCCTGCCCCAAACAGGACAAAAGTAGTAGTGTGTGAGCCAGGCCATAAGGGATCTGGCCCCTGTGATTGTGCCAGCAGGTGGCACCATGGGACACAGGGTGTGGCTTCTGTGTCTCCGGCAGGTCCAGAGCATAGCTGCTCAACTCATCTCTGCTCTCTATTACCTGCACTCCCACCGCATCTTGCACCGTGATATGAAACCCCAGAACATCCTGCTGGGCAAAGATGGTGTTGTCAAGCTCTGTGACTTTGGGTGAGTGCTGGGGGCCAGCTCGAGGGGGACAGTTGGCCTTGGAGCAGCCAAGGGGTGTCCTGGATGCTGTAGAGGAGGAGTGGGGGAGTGTAGAAGGGGGGCCTGGATTCTGTGCATATGTAGAGGTTAAGCAGAGAGGAGAGATTTTGTCCTCCAGAGGGAAGAAGTATTGATAAACTCATAGGGAACGCTCTGGGAGCTGCAGCTGATGTTTCAGCCTGAACTTGTGATCTGTGCTTTGCTCTGAGCAGGTTTGCCCGTGCCATGAGCATCCACACCATGGTGCTGACGTCCATCAAGGGCACCCCTCTGTACATGTCCCCTGAGCTGGTGGAAGAGCGGCCGTATGACCACACAGCAGACCTGTGGTCTGTGGGCTGCATCCTGTACGAGCTGTTTGTGGGCACTCCTCCCTTCTACACCAACAGCATCTTCCAGCTTGTCAGCCTCATCATCAAAGACCCTGTCAAATGGCCCATGACCATGAACCCAGTGTTCAAGGTAAGGGCCAAGGCCCTGTCTGCAGGGTGAGATCTGTTAATGCAGTTTTGGCCTTGCCTGTTGCCCTGGTGGGTCGCTCTTAGCTTTTATGTCCCCTAACAGAGACTTCAGAACACAGAAAAACAATGAAAGCTGGACCTCCTGGAAGGGGTATCTTTTCACTGTTACCAAATGTCTGCTGTCCATAAGCTGGGAAACTGGGTCCAACAGCAGAGGAGTGATTTATTGGGGTGCAAAAGGAAATGTCTTCCCATGTGCTCTGAGCACTAGAGCTACTCCTTTCCCAGAGCTAGGCAGGAAAGGCAGGCTTTCTGGGTGCCCTCACTGGAGGAGGCTGGTGGGTACACTATGCTCACTGATGGGTGCTGAACATGTGTTAGTGATCCTGCTGCTCTGCTGCTCTGCAGAGTTTCCTTCAGGGATTATTAATGAAGGACCCCCACCAGCGCCTGTCATGGCCAGAGCTGCTTTCTCACCCCTTCATTGCTGGACGGGTTACTGGTGAGTACTTACTCCTTTCCAAAACTGTCCAGGTCTGTTTCCTTCTACTACTGGCTGGAGACTGGGAGGACCTCCCTGCCCTGCTGTTTTTACTGTCCTGGTCTATGTCTCCCTCCTTTCAGCTTTTTCAAAGCAGTGACTCCTAACTCCTGCTCGTAGTCTTGCTCTGGGTCCCTTAGGATCCTGCTGGGATCTAAAGAGAGAACACTCTCTCTGTGTCCCAAGGGAGAGCTGCTGCTGAAGTTCTCCTCTTGCCTCCCCAGTGATTGACGACTCAGAAGAGCATGGGATCTCAAACCCCTTCACCACCAAGCTGTCCCCAGAACTGCAGGCCCTGAAGGAGCAGCAAGTCCATTCCATGGCCCCCAGGAGAAGCCAGTCCTGGATCCTGAGAAAGGCCCAGCAGAAGATGGTTGAAGAAACACAGAAAAAGGTGGAGAAAAGTGTGGGGTTCCTCTGGCTATGTCTCACAGTCAAGGCAAAGGAGGGGCACTGAAGTGGGCCCTGGCGGGAAACACATGAATGCATGGGTCAGGCTGTGGTGTCAGCAGCACACAAGGCAGGATGTGGGGTGCTCATGGTGGGGGAGTCTAGGGGACTCATCTGGCTGAGTAACCCTGCCCTGACCAAGCTTCTCTGCCATCACCAGGGGCAACTGAAGGCAGGTGATGCATCTATGAAGGATTCTGTCAATGGACATCCCATGCATAGACCCAGAGCAGCATCACAGAAGGCAGCCCCTGAGGAAAGGGAGCCATTGGCTGCCTCCAATGAGAAGAATCCACGTCTCCGTCAAGGAGAGAGCAGTATAGCAGAGTGGGAGTTTGAGGAGGCTCCTCCCAACCCAGGGTGAGGAAGGCTGAGGCTGGTGCAGGAGGAAGAGGGAAAGGAAAGGTCTTTCACTGACTGCACTGTTTCCTTGGCCAGGCAACACAGCCTCTCTCGAGACTATGAGTGGGAGTTTCCTGGAGCAGGTTCCCCTCCACAGCCTGGTGTTGGCAGGGCAGAGCCCTTGGGCAGGCACAGCACTGAGGTCGTGGACTGGAACAGTGAGGTAAGATGGTGTCTTGAGTGAGGACAGCAGGGCTCAGTTGCCAGGGGCTGGTACAGAGACCCTGGGACTGGCAAGGTCTGTAGCACCAGTCCTCTCTCCTCCATGGCTAGGAGCTGGAGAGCAATGAGGAGTGGCAGAACCTTGTTGAGGACACTGAGCCCTCAGCCATGTGGCTGAGCAGGCCTCTGAGCCTCCTGAGGGACCCGGCCTTCCTGCACCATGTCCAGGATCGCCTGGCAGACTCTGCTCAGCAGGTGAGTGATGGCTGGCCCAGGCAACTAAGACCAGAGACTTGAATGCAGCCTTTTTCCTCAGGATTAGGTTGGAAACAAATGGAGAGCCTTCAGTTCAGGCAGTAAAAAGATCTGCTTCTCCAGGAACTGGAGCTATCTTGTGCACTTGGCTTGCCATCTGCTCCTCTGCTGTCCCCTGCCTGAATGAGTTGAAGGGCTGCTCCATGGCTGGTGGAGACATCAAAACTGCTGCTCATTATAAGTTCTGGCTTCTCTGTGTCCAGGTGCTGGAAGGGATGCTGGAGGGAGCCTCCCATCTTCGTTCTCTGCTTCGTGTTATGGGCAAGCTCCTGTCTACCCCGTGTAGTAGGGATGCTGAGCTGCTGGACCACTTCTGTCGAGAGCTGAATGTGCCTCTGTCCCTGCTGTGTCTGGCCAAGCAGATCCTGGAGAGTGGTTGCACCAAGCAGGTGGGTGTAGAACCCCAGAGAAATCTGGGTGCCTTCCAGCCCTGCAGAGTGCTGCTGCTGAGGAGGCCCTGGTGTCCTGCTGGATCTGGCTTGCAGGTTCCTCTGCTAGGCACCCTTGAGAAGCGAGAGGTTCTGGCAGGGAAGGATCCTGCAGTGGTATGGCAATGGCCAGCAGACAATCCCCATTTGTGGTTTCTTTCTGGATTCTGCAGCAGCCCTGGTGTATTGCTGTGCTAACAGACCTCATCATGGTGACCAAAGTTTATTTCAGCAGTGAGTGCATCCTGGAGAAGAAAAGGCAAAAGGACGGGTAGGGACAACCTTCTGTTCTCTGAGGTCTCATGTGGCCACTTTGGGGACCTGGCAGTAGGTGGAAGGGTGGTGTTCATACTCTGCAGCTGGAATTGTCTCTGTGGGGAAGCATCATGGTCTAAGAGCTTCATGCCATATTGCTGTGCTCACAGAGGAGCACTTTCCTTAAATGGGATTAATTAAAGGAAAGGCACAGTTGACAAGTCCAGCTGTGCTGCCTGCTGACAGCAGCTCACAGTGTGTGTGCTGCCTGCTCCATTAGCCAGGGCCATGTGGGCCTGTCCTCACAGCAAGGAGCTGTGTTTCTCTGCACTCACCTGCCCCTGCTGCCTCCCCAGCCTGCAGGCCTTTCAGGAGAGTGCTGACTGCTTCCTGGCCCTGTTGCCAGAGCTGCTGGCTGCACCAGTTGACAGTGAGATGAGACTCTGCCAGCAAAGCCTTCTGGTAAGGGTGCCCCCATCTCCCTCCTACACATCTCTGCTCCAGGGACAGAAGCTATGGGGTTGTCTGTGTATGTTGGCGGAACACAGCCTGAGGGCCCTGCTCCTAACTATGGAGTCTGATGCATTCTTGTCAGGCCAGGCTGTCTCACCCATTGGGGTTTTTGCAGGGAATTGCATACAGAAAGGTCTCTGAGGGGGCACCTTCACTGGCTTTATCATTCTCGTGTGGCTTTACTAGCTACGCCGATGGCAGGTGCAGTCCCTTGTACACACCCTGTCACAAAATACATCACTTTGCCAGACATGCCCCTGGCTCTGCTGCCAAAAGTTCTGCTGCTGGGATTGTGCTGGGTGGGCACAGTGGGTTCTCAGCATTGGAGTATGATTCACATGTGGCTTGGGCAGGAGATGCATACAGGCTTGCATTTGATATCATCTTGCTTTTAGCCTTTGTTTTCAAGCTGCATGTTTTAGCGCCAGAGTCAGTAAGAGCAAAAACAGCTGTTGGGCATGCTCTGCCAGGCTGTGGTAGAGGTGAGGTGGGACATGTGCCTCCATGTGTACCCCTCACTTCAGCAGCATGCAGCCAGTAACATGGCTGGGTGGACATTCGGAGGTCCCTGAAGTTCCAGCACGAGTTCTTCTCCCATCTCTGCTGTCCTCCCTCAGCTTCCTCCTGTGCTGTCCTTCTCTTCCCTCCCAAACTCAGTCTGCAGTGATGGCAACCCCTGTGTCTTCCCCAGTGCTTCACTCAGCTCTGTGAGGGCCTGGACGCGACCGATCCCTCTGTCTCTGTACACATCTATACCAGGCTGCAAGAGGAGCATCAGCCCCTGCTGAACAGACTCCTTCAGGGATCCATCTCAGAGGAGCCTGCTCTTCGAGGTAGCAGTGGTAGCAGCTCACCACGTCTTCCTGGGGTTTCTTCTCCCTCCTGCCCTTGGGCTCCCTAAGAGCACTGATGGCCATTGTAGTGCTGTTGGCCAGAAGAGGTGGCTGAAACTTACCTGTCCAGACTCCTGCTAACTTGGGCTCTCCTCCCTCAATCCTAGATCTTACCCTCCTCATGTCACAAGCCTGACTTTTCCTCTCTTGCCATCCAACCCCATCCTGCTGCCCCTCAGCACCTTTAGCACAATGACTCCCAAGCTCTGTCCTTGTGCAGGTGCAACAGTGGAGGGCAAGTCAGCCCATGACCAGAACCCATGTGTGGCAGACCTCTTCCTGGCTGCATTGGCTGCTGCATGCAGCATCCCCCTGGAGAGAAACTGTCAGGAAGCCAAGCAGCAGGTCAGACCAGCTCTCTGTACAGGGTGAAGAGGTGTGGTCTCCACAGGGGCAGCAGCCCTTTCCAGGAGGATCTCTTTCTCAACAGTGGAGTGGAGGGGTGGGATCCTCAGGCTTTAATGGATGCAGGGCTCATATTTGTGGGCTGCACCTCCCTAGCCAACAGCTGACCTTGGGAATGTAAGGATTCTTTAATCAATTAAGAGACACAAACTTAGAATCTGAACTGTGAGATGGGCTAAGTAAAGAACTAGGTAATGCATGGAAAACATGAAGAATTCTTTTATTATGATATGAAAGGTAGGAAATCTGAAATTGAAGGGGCAGTAAGAGGGAAAACAATTACAGGTTTACATTTGATTCTTTGAGTCAACAAGGAGGGAAACAGAAGAGGAATCTTAACTTGCTCATCCCAACTCTGGGACTGTGCATCAAAGCCGTGTTAGGACATGGCAGTTAGGCATCCCTTAGCAGACACAGGCAAGATGTAGGAAGCAGATGCTTTCTTTCATTAAATTGTTGCTAGCATTAAACTCCTCTAGTCTGTGCAATGCTTCAGGTGCCCAGAGTGCAAAACACGCTGCTTTCTGCAGGTTGCTCACACAGTAGCTGAAAAGCTTATGGAAGGAGAGAGCCAGCAGCTTGCAAGACTGCTGGGGAGACTGCAGCACCCAGGCTGCTCCTTGAACGTCTTGAAGGTAGTGGCCCTGTCCTTTTATCTGGCTCTGCCCAGAGGTGCCTGGGCCTTTGCTCTGGAATTAGGAGCATGGGGAAGAGGGAACTGTGGGCTTAGCCCTCAATGACTTCCATCTGCCTAGTGTCAGTTGTTGAATAAATGAGCCCATGGTAGCCATGGGGTGGAACCTGCCTACAGGGGCTGGTAAGCATCTCTTCCTTCTGCCTTGCAGATCCTCTATGCTGGATGCCATGCCTGCTCAAACCTGTGCCAGCACCTGGGAAGGAGCCAACCGCTGTGGAGTTCCCTCATGCAGCTCTTGAAGGGTGAGGTAGGACTGACCACAGCCCTGGTGGGTGGGGAAGGAGTGTGGGCAAGCAAGATGCATTCCTCTGAGCACTGGTCAGATGAATCTGTGTGGGGAGAGGAGTTTAGGGGAGTTTAATCTGAAGAGTGCAGTTCTCCTCCGGGGCCCAGAAACACCTCCTTCTCTCCTTTGGTGACTCCTGTTCTCTTGGTAGGTCCCTGTGGCTGAGGTGACCCAGGAGGCAACCTGTGACGTCCCTCTGTACCTGCTAGCCCTGCTCACCCTGCAGCTTGAGGCAGCCCCTCCCAGGTAAGCACCCACTTTCACTCAGGGGTGGGAGAGGAACATGCCCTGCCCTGAACAGCCCTCTGTCCTGCACACTGCCCAGAGCTGGAAACCTGGTCCCACTGATCCCTCCAATCCCTCCAATCCAGACATACCAGCAGAATGCTGGGCACTGTGGGTGGGTGCTGGGGATAGGGTGAGGATGACACACTGCAGACAAGGAGGTGCTGTGAACCAGGGCTCCTCCTGAAATTTCCCAGCTTTGTGGGTATTTGGATGCTGCTGTTCTGCATAATGTGAAGCTGTGGGAACATTGTGCTTCTCTCCTGGTCCCTGTATTTCAGGCTTGAGGAGGTGGTTACCCTGGCTGTGGATCTCATCACCCAGTCTCCTGTTGTGTCCATTGTGGTAAGCCACCTGCCCTGCCAGAGCCTTGCAGAGCCCTGCATCCTATTTGGGCCTTACTGTTCCTCACTTAGAGTGGGATGATGCCAAGGGATGAAGGGTCAATAGTGACCAAGCAGATGGGTAAGTCCCAAAGGTGCTGAGCTCTCCTTGTCCCACAGGGTGCTGCAGCATTTCTCCTGGCACAGCTCAGTCAGCATGGGGTGGCTTTGGAGCTCAAGAGAGAAAAGATCCTACCAGTCATAACAAATGCGCTTACAGCACCTGCTGAGGTATGGGATGGGGACAGAGAAGCTGGGGAGCCATGCATGCCCCACTGTGGAGGTGTGCCAAAGATGGGCTCAGAAGGGTGCAAGTGTGATGCTGCTGCCCTCAAACGCAGCACTCAGCTCCAGACTGTCTCCCACTCTCTTACAGCTGCAGCTCCCCCTGCCAATTGGTGCTGGTCTCTATGACGGGTTCTTTTTCCTCCTGCTGAAACTCCTTGAACAGGTACCAATCTGGCCATCTCATTTGCCTGGTCCCTGCCAAAAGGTGTGGTGGCAAAAAGGCCTCAATGCAGATCGGTAATGAGGCTGAGGGAAACCAGCGAACTGTCTCTGCAACCCCATGAAAGTCATCTTATGTCCCTGCAGGGCTGATGGGAGAGTGGTGGGCAGGAAGGGGTGATCCATGGGTACACTGGAGTGAAGGAGGGCAGAGATGCCCTGGGACTGACACTACTGAAAGGTGCAGCAGGACCCCGGGGCCATGTCCGTCTAGCCCTGATCTTCACAGGACCATGGGGCTGGCAGAGCCATGTATGAGAACCTTGTGGAGCCATGGAGGACCATGAAGGCCTCTGACATCTGCCTCTCTGCCTCTAGGAGGATGTGGCCTTGGAGCAGGGCTTTGCTTCCTCAGAGCTGTGGAGCCTGGTCTGGCATTGCGTTGCTGTGGTGCTTCATGTGGGCACCAACAGGGCAGCGCTGGAGGGAGACCCACCCCCAGGTGATGGTCACTCCATGGCAGATCCAGATTGGAACCTCCTCTCCCCTCAAGGTAGGAGCTGTGGGACAGCAGGGCATCTGCCCTGGACCTTGCTTCACATCCTGCCCTCAGACTTGCCCATGTCTGTCCCTGTCCACATCTGTTCCCTGAGGCCAGAGGATTCAGGTGCTATTTCTTGAGGATTGCAGTGTATTCTGGGGAGAGAGGGCTGGGCTGGCCCATGCTGTGCCCAGTTGGCAGCAGCTCAGCTGAGCTGGCTGTGGAGAACAAAAAAGGCTGTCTATGCTGCAGAGAATGTCCACGCTGGCAGTGTGACCACCCAGGTGGAGAATTTCTGGTTTTGGGCAGGGAATCACAGAATCTACCCTGGAGCAGCCTTGAAATAGCACAGACAGAGGTGAGGGGACTTTACAGCCTTCTCTAGCTTTGCCCTTCTGCCTGCTGTTTCCACTGCAGGAACCCTGTTATTCCTCAGCCTGGCTCTCAGCGTCTTCACTCGTGAGTCCCACCAGTGCCTGCCTCAGCTCATCCAGTCCCACGGTGTCCTCATGGTGACACTGAAGAGACTACTGTCCCCTGGTTTCTTGGCATGCCTGGCACAGATGTGAGTTGTGGCAAGGGCTGAAGTGGGCAGTGCTCAGCTGCTGAATTGGGCATGGACATGACCACACCAAGGGCTGAGAGTTCCTGACCTGGCACTTGCAGAGCCTCTCCTTAGTGCCTGGCATGGGGAATGCCCTTTACCCCTTGCCCTGACGTTTTCTGATCACCTCTGTATTAAGCCCTCTCTCTTTCACAAATTCAGGCAAGCAGGAAAGGATGGGGACCCTGAGGTTGTCCCAGATGTGGTCATCCAGGTCTGCCAGCTCCTCTCTTTCCCTTTTGCCCTGGATGTGGATAAAGACACCTTAGCACTGATCATGGAGGCTGTGAGAGATACCCAGATCCCTGCCCAGCTACTGCAGGTACTCTCTTGGCCCTGGGTTCCTCCTTCCCCCCCATACTGTGGTGACACCTCCCTACATTGCAGTCCCCAATGCATGGCACCACTTCACATCATGTTGGCAGTTCCTGCCCCGACAGGGATGCCATTTGGGTGCTATGCACCCCTTGGAGAAGCTTGACTGGCTGCTAAGCTTGTGCTGACCTGCTGGCTGCCTTCAGCTGCTGCTTGGCTTGGCTCGGCTCACACGTGAACGCAGTGCACTCAGCAGTGCTGTCTGTCCTTTTTCCTTAGGTCTGCGCTCGCCATCTGCCCTTCTCATTCACTGAGCTCCCCATGCGCCTCTTGTGCCAACTTGTTGTGTCTGACACACAGGTCATAGACCAAGTGGTGAGGGAAGCTGTGGCCTCAGAGCACACAGTTGCCTTCTTGAAATCTGTCTTGTTCTCAGACAATGTCATGCTCACAACTGACCTCCTGTCCCTCTTGACCCACGTGGCCCGGGCCAGTTCAGAGCACCTGCCCTTTCTCCAGAGGATCCTAAGGGACTCAGATGTGGCTGACCAGCCACTGATCTACCTGCTCAGCCACAAGCAACACCTGATACGGGCCAGAACCTGCAACTTGCTGGGCAACCTGCTCCGCCACAGCTTTTCCCCAGTGCTGCAGAGCCAGCCCGGTTGGCTGGAGAGGCTGCTGGAGTGCCTGTCGGACCCGGAGAGCTGCGTGCGCAGGGCAGCCACCTTTGCAGTGGGCAATGCCGCCTGCCATGCTTCCTGCCCGGCGGAGACCCTGGGCAGGGCCGTGCCCACGCTGACCCGGCTGCTGAGCGACACGCAGGCCAGGACGTGCTGCAACGCGGCCCTGGCACTGAGCAACCTGGGCCAGCGCGGGCCAGAGCTGCGGGATCTGCTGATCCAGAACAGGGCCCCCGACCTCCTGCTGCAGGTCACCTGCCAGGACCCGCGGAAGACCGTGCGGGAGGGAGCCCTCGAGGCACTGCGGGCCCTCAGCCAGCACCCTGGGATCCAGCAGGTACTGCACGGGGACCTCGGTTCCTTTGGGGAACCTGGTGGAGTTGTAGGGACAAGGGTCAAGCCGGTGGGTGACTCCTGTCCCTCTCTTGGCTGTGCAGGTCCTGCTGTCCCTCAAAGCCATCGAGAGGCTGGCCGGTGTTGGTGCCCGGTCGCCTTCTGCCGGGCACTGCGAGCTGCTCTTCCGCCGGCAGTGCGAGCTGCTCCGCCGCCGCCTCGCAGCTCTGCCGGGCCGCGCGGGGCCCAGCCAGCCGTCTCCGCGTACCGGCGCTGAGCGGTGACGCCTGGGCATCCCGGGCCGCCATCACCGCCGCTTCCTTCGCCCTCCTCAGGCTGCAGCCCGACCTTCCTTGGAACCCACGCTATCCTCCTGAGGGGGACTCCACCCGGCCGTCTTTAGCTTCCCCCGTGGGCAGCCGGCCCTGACAAAAATGCCTATTCCTTCTGTAAGCGCGCCTTTCCCGGCCGCTCCCGGAGCCGTGCCCGCGCCGCGGGGCCG
>VZTZ01013594.1:259497-306277 GCA_013400955.1 Drymodes brunneopygia | reverse complement strand
CCCGGGCGGGTGGTGAGTATGGAGGGGTTGTCTTGTGGAGCAGGATTTTGCTCCCCGTGTGTCTCCCCGGGTGCCACCCTCAGAGTTTCCCCACTGGGGCGTAGGGCCCTTGGCCCCCCCGCTGCCTCCCTGGCCCCTCCGCCCCATAGCCGTGCCCGGGCCCCGAGGAGGCACCTCGCTTCACCCCGGGCCTCCCCGCGGGGCCTGCCATGGTCCTGCCCTGTGACCCCATGGGGCTGGGGGATGGCGGCTCGGGAGCGCTCTGTGGAGAGACATGCTGGGGTTGGCGGCCTGGGCGGCGCTCCGGCGCCGGAATAGAGCATCCTGGTAGCACCTTTGGCTTCAAAGGCTTTCACTTGGAGAAATGAGACACAGAGCATGTTTCCCGGGCGAGCGGCACGGAGGAAGGGCTGGCTCCCCAGCCACCCACGGCCCCAGGGAGCCTCTCCGACGGTACTTGGACTGTCAGGATGGAGCTGGGATTGACCAGGCCCAGATGGGGTGCTGGGACATCTTGGCTGTTCATCCTTTCATTGGGATCTTGGCTTGGCTGCTCTTGTGTTGTAAAAAGGAGCCGATGAGTCTGAAGGGTGAAAGGCAGAGCTGAGCTGAGACCAGCCTGGAGTATTTCCTGAATGCCTCCAGGGTTTGGGCAGGCAATGATGTCTCCCTGTGCAGCTGGTCTGTGGATGTATCATGGGAGGCAGAGTTCAGCCCCACTGCTCCACATCAAAAACCTGCCTGCGTACATCACTCCTTGAGCCTCGTCTTTCTCATTGTGGTGTTCTCCTCACTGAATGGACAGATGACTTCTAGTAATCTAGATGTCTTCCCCCGGATAATTGGGGGAATTTACAGAGGATTGCTTATCTTGTAATAGTTTTATAGAATCATATTTCCATAATTCTTACTGTTTGTACTGAGCAGATAATAGCTTTTGTCTGTCCTTCTCTTGCTCTATTGCTGCAGTTGTTTTGTGTTAGGTAAAGTTTGTTGATGACAATTGCCCCCTCCCACATCTCAGTCATGGGATCCTTCTCAGTACAGCAGGGATCACATTTTGAGGAGGAGCTGAGGGGACAAATGTCACCATCCCCAGATAACAGCGCCTGCATGGAGATGTCAGATCACTGACACAGGTTGGGGACTTTGGCTGCTGTACCAGCCTGGCTGGGTGCCACTCCTTGACATTTCCCAGGTTCCTGCCATGCATCGAGTCTGGGAGTATTTGGCAGCTTCTCACCTTGAATCTCTGTTTCTTCTCCACTCCCAAGCTCTGAGAGATTGCTGTATGCAGTGAGGGTTTTGCAGTGCCTTCAGAAGAATTTTTCCCGGTCCTGTCAGGACATGGAAGAGTCCTCAGCACATACCAAAGTACAAGCCTGGGAACCTTTTCTTCTGATTGCAGATATGTTTCACTAAAAAGTGTCAAGAACAGAGGATGGACTAAGAATTTGTGTTTTGAACTAATTGGGTAGTTCTTGTCTCCTTGCTATGAGTTGATATCTTATACTTGTTTCACTCACTCCAAATCCTCCACTTTTTTTTTTCTGCTAAAAGCCAGCCTGTCTAAGACCAGATGGAGTTGTGCTGACTGCCCTCAGTTCCTACACTGGTGGCCAAACTCTCCCAGGTCTTGCCATGTAATTCTCCTGTATCTTTTCTCCCATCATGAAGCTCACTTGAAAAATGCTGTCCCTTCAGTTTGGATCTTCAGGAATGGGCTGTGGACCTCTTTGGTGAAAGGCTGTTAAACACCTCATGTTTTAGCTTGTTGCTTTTAATCCAGATCTGTTTCTCTGCTCTGTTTATGCTGCAGTACAACTGCTTCTGTGGCCTACGTGATGAAAAAATACAAATTGTGTGGGAGCAAGGGCAAGCACTTGCCAGCTTCCCTACTGGGGAAACAGAGCTGCATGATCCACTGTCAGTGTGCACTACATCTGCTTCAGGGCCTGGGGAATCTGCCAGCGAGAAATGTTGATACTCCTTTGATAGTGATAGGGACTCCATGCTCTTTGCCCTTTGCTGTGGCCCCTGCACTGTTTGGTCGAAGCCAGGTCAGCCCTCCCGGGGTGAGCACTGAGCCAGCCCTTTATTTTAGGTGTCCCTGAGGCACTTAACCTACAGCCCTGGATTTTCTGCCTAACTATGCCAGAGTTCCTCACCTTGTCTGGCAATTGGCTTCAATGCCCTTAGAGTGGTGGGAAAGTCCCTCATGAAGTCAAACATATGAGCATTCAGTTCCCAGCCCACCCTGAGTGTGCATGGAGGGAGGCATTTGCTGCAGCACAGGGTGAGGAGGTGACTGGTTTCCAGCTCTGCCATGGCATGGTTCAGCATCCTGCTGTCCCTGAGGTCTGCCTCCACCTTGTGAAAGGGAGCAGAGCTACTCTGTTTCTCTTGCAGGGCAGTGCCCTGCTTAGGTAAAGGGTCACTCTGGGCTGCCATACACTCCTCATACTTCCTCTGTTCAGTGTGGAGTGGAGTTCAGCACTACAGCTGACAAATGGAAATGACCAGCCCTGGCACAAATGTAATCCTGGGATGCAGGTGGAATTTGCTGATGCATCCTCACAGAGGTTGACTTCTCACTGGTTTTTTTTTTTTTTTTTTGACCTGAGTGGCCAAGCAAAAACTTGATGTCTTGATTAGGACAGAAATTGGTTGTCATCCTCTGGGTTTGCACACAAAATGTGGTTCTGCAAGGATGATACTGGAGCTGAGAGAGAACAGTGATGCTTAACTGTATGGCAAAGCAGCACACCAGGCTGTTGCACCCAACAGCATTTTTGCGGTGGCCAAACTGTCTCTGAGCTGTGTTGTCCTCAATGGACAAATTGTGGCCAGCAACACCCTCTGTTCTTCAGCTTGAACTCGCTGGTGTCCTCAGGTGCTTTGGCTTGGTGTGTGACTGCACTTTGGGCCACTTGTTTCTTGGAGCTGATGTAGGGGAGGGAGGGATGTTTCCATGCTTTTGAAACACAAGTTTGTACCTAGCTACCAGCTGTTGGAGCAGCTTTAGGCACTCAGTTGGTTTCGGATCAATGCTGTTGATCTTGTTTAAAGTTTTAAATTTTTTGAAGGGATACAAACCCTTATTTTGAAATGTATATTGGTTTTAAAACCTGTTTGTTTTGCATTGTTGTTAACTTGCTTGTTCAAGCTTTAATCAAGGGTCCCAGAGCTGTGAGTGAGGAACTTGGTGTGAGCTCAGGTCTCACTTAGAAAAAGATATTATCCTTTTTAATCATAAAGAGCAGAACAGAATATGCACCCTGCAATGGCATAGAAAACAATAGCAATTGCAGTTATCTAATCTCTCCTCCTTGTGACTTTGGGCTGTGTGTGACTGACAGCACATTATCAGGTCAGCTTGTGGTGCATACATTTACAAGCTCTTGTTATTTTAAGTGTGTCACCAAGCTGCACTTAAAATAACCTCCACAGCCAAGCTCCTATAACAGTGGGATAATGTGCACACCCGGGCTCTTAAGGTCTTGTCCTTTCCTGTTTGGAACAGAACTATGAGAAGCTGCCACGCTGCCATTAGAGGAGCACATGCTGCACTGGGGCTCGGGCTGGAAGAAAGGATTTTGACTGATGCATTCTGAGGTGTGCAGAGGCTGAGGCACATGTTGGCCCTGTGCATCTGTGATGTGACATTTGTACAGGCTGTGGCAGTGCTCCAGCTGATGTCCCAACACTTGTGAGCATGCTGTGTGACAATAAAAGATGCTGGCAGAATAATTGTAAGTAAGTGCAGCTGTACAGTCACTCCAAGAGTGACAGCTTTAGCCTCTGTATTGCGTGTCAATAAGTCCAAGCCAAAATCCATTAATTACTTGGTTGAGTTTGAATTCCAGCCTGGCCAGTTCACCCATGGCTTTTCCTAGCACGTTTCTACAATAAAATTCCAAGAGTGTAGTTTTATTGCCTTTGTGAGATGCACAACAGACTCCAGCTCCTTTGTCCTAGGGTTGGGTTGGCAGAACTAGGGATTGCATCAAGCTCTGACCTTCGTCCATCCCAAAACTCCAACTGAATTTAACATAAAGGGTAAACTTCCCTGACTGATAACCAGCAGGGATTTGCCCTGGGGCAGGTGACATTGTTCCTACCTGGAGCCACAGAAATGTGGAAGCTGCTGTCCTGTTGTGACCACAGTCTGGCATGTGAAGGTGCCTCCCTCCATCTCCATGAGGTCTCCTGGATGCTCAGCAGCTGCTTTGTCAAGTTGTCCTTGCAGTAAGAATGGGAGACAGTTTTCAGGTAGACATTAGGGTTGGCTGTGCTGGCGTGCAGGAGGTGGGACAGAAGGATGTATGAGGGGAAGGACAGGCAGCATGGGCTGGTGCTGTCAGTCTGGTTGCATCCTGACGTGCCCCCTCTGGGGGCATCTTTCTTTCATCCTTCCTGCCTCTCCCACCCCTGTGTCTGAGCTCCTGTGTCTCCACAGGGAAACAGTGGTGGTGACTAGCTGTTGGCCAGCCTAGGCCTTACCTGAAAGCTGTAGTAAAGGCCCCGCTGCTTTCTTATGCAGCTGCTGCTTCCAGCACACCACTCCCCTGTGCTGGCCCAGATTCTTCTGCAACTCTGTGACAAAACTGCTCTGGAGAGGGGCAAGCTCAGCACATTCTTGTCCGCTACTGTGAGGCTGGGTTCTGGGCACTGTTAGCTAAGGCTGTGCCATGGCCAGACCTCCACCCTGGCAGCTTCAGCTGTCAGCAGTACTCCTGTGTCTGTGTCAGTCACATCTGTGCTACCATTGTCACTTACTCCAGATCACAGTCACACAGGGCTTCTGCTGGCATTTTCACACTTGTGTATAAACTGACTCTAAGATTCACGGCCCTTGTTACATCTTCATTAGGCCACATCACTTTTATTTTTACAGCAGGATGATCCACTGATAGCTGTAAAGCTGGGTGGAGATGAGGTACAGATGGCTTTCACTCTGGGCTGGTTTTGCAAGGTCATTCACAGCTGGGTGAGAGCGCAGGTGATGGCCAAGCCGACAGTGCACATGGTGATGCCACAGTGTGGTACCCTCTGGGCAGGAACACAATGATTTCATTCTCCTTGAATTTTAACTCGTTCTTTGACACCTATGTTCACTGCTGCTAGGGTCACTTTGTGGTCTGAGTGCGCTTGCGAGCTGGGTGCATCCAGGGGGGGGCAGCGTGTGGAAGCCAAACTTCGCTCCCTTGTTTACTGGTGGAAATTTGAGCTGGGCAGGTGGTGGCATCTGAGCCACAGCTTCTTCGCTCTGTGCTAATCGCTGTGAATGTCACAACACAGCCAGGTTTGCTGCTGGGAACAGATTGGGTAGCAATGGAATAGTGTTGTACATCTCAGTTGTGGGATTCTCTCCCCTGGGGCTTAGAGCCCCTCTGGGCTGCAGCTCCCACTGCGATACAGGCGCCCTGTCCTCATCAGGAGTTCTCTGCTTGACTGTACAAGTGCTAACAAGCAATGCAGCCCTACGGGTGTGGAGTGGACTTGGCACCTTCCGTATTTCCTTGCAGAGCTTGGCAGGGTAGCAGCTCTCCTTAAGAATGTGTAGTTCCTATGGGATCCTGCATGGGATGTTCCATCTCCTACATCCTCTGGCTGAGATGCTGCTGTCCTGGTGTGTGCTGGAGACTGGAGCTAATTCACCAGCTGAGAAGGTCTGGCAGGTGTAGGTCTGTCTGACCCAGCCCTGTGGTGGTATGAGCTGCTGTCTTGTGCTACAGAGCAACCTAAAGGTCTCCAAACTACACTTTAACTGCTGCATCTGAGGCTTGTCTTTCAGGTGAGAAAGGAGTGTGTATGTGTATTGCAAGAAAAGCAAGAGTGTGATGGTTGCTTATCCTTCTTTTTATATCCTTTTTCTTAAACATGCAAGCACGTGAGAGCTGGAAGGTGGAAGAACCAGCCAGCCTGCTTGGAATACAAATTCCTATCACAGCTGCATCCAGGGGCCCTCCAGGCATGTGTTAAAGCAATAACTGGCTCATGGTTTGTTTTCTCTTTTCCCTTCTCCTCAGGCAAGAGGATGTTGCAGGTATGGTGCAATAGTTTATTCTAGGAGGATTCAGGACACTTCTATCTGCAGCTCTGTGGTCTGCTAGTTTGCTCCTTGCAGGAGACTTTTCTGTAAGACTGCAGTGGGGAGAAATGTATGTGCACAGTACTGCCAGTCACTGCTGGAAACCGAGGTGTTGATGTTAGAACAGCCCTGCATTTGCTTCTTGCTGCCTTCTCAGTCCTGAGCTCTACAGGATGCCCTTAGCCCTCACTGAGCTTTTCTACAAAAATGAGAAACACATTCCTTTTCAAAGCAAGGGCTGAGGTTCTCACCTAGTTGTGTAATGTGAGCTGAAGTTTTAAGGAGCGGAGAGAAATAATAAACAGACATTTTGGGGCTTGTGGTGAAGTCAAGAGGTTCACTTTGGAGATACAGACCTGTAGGCGTGGGCTCCAGCTGCCATGTGGCTGCCAGGCAGGCAGCCTTTTGTTGCAGACAGGGAGGGTGACTGTGCTGGGACTGCTACCCCATGGCTCTGGCTGGTGGTCAGGCACCCTGTGTGTTTGCAGGGTACCAGCTTTCCTGCAGATGGCTCTCTTTACATTGTTCTTTGCATCCTCTGGTTTCATGTGAGATGCCAGCCGTTTTTTGACTTGGTCACAGGAGACTCTTGGTGAGCTCAGTAGATGGGAGATGTGGTTTTCATCCTGCAGGAAAAGCAGCTCACCCTGCTTTCCTCATGTAGCATTGGGCTGAGTGCTGTGCCCTGACAGGGCAACAGTGTTTTTCATGCTTTCCTCGTGTTTCAGGCCAGCAAAGATGCGGCTGTAGATGACTGATGTGCTTGTGCCTCATGTGCTATGGCTCTACATGGCGTCTGCAGGACTAGACCATGCTAATTTGGGCCCTGAACAGCAGCAGAACATTGGGCTGGAGTCAGGCACCCTTCCGGCAGAAAGACCTCAGCCGTGCTGGGCCTCGCGCCTCGCTCAGCAGCAGGCGAAACCCGTCTGGAATTTAGAGAAGAGATATGGGAGTGCTTTCCAGGATCGCGTCCTGCTGCCCTCAGGGATCCCTCTGCAGCAATCCTGCTTCTTGTGCTCACCGTCACTATGCCATGCACAGCCCACTGAAGACACCCTCCAAAGCCCTCCAGATACTGGCTCTGTCACGGGAAGGGTGATGTCTTCTGTGCTGATGAAGCCATGCCTGCTGGCAGAGGAGCGCTATGGGAGTGGGGTCAAAGGCTCTGCCCCCAGCTCAGGTCAGCAGGCTCCCAGCCCCTGTAGACCAGTGCTCAATAACAACTCCTTCCTACGGCAAAGCAGTGCTAAAGTGCCTTTTCTGCAGCCACTAAAGATGAAAAAGTTGGAAAACACCCGGAGTTTTCCTCCTGCTTCATGGTCCCACTCTGGGGACAGTAGAGACAACTTCCGTAGCAGCCTGATCAACAGAGCAGTGACGAACAGCAACGTTGTGTCAGAGCAAAACACAGTCCCCTCCCTTACCCCTGTGCCAAGCAGTGCGATCCTCAGGAAGGACCAGTGCTTGTTGGAGGATGCAAAGGGGAGGCTTCACAGCTCAAAAGAGAAGGAACTGGAAAAGAGCCTCTTGAAGGCTGTGCAGCAGCTACCTAGTCAGGCTGCCACACACAGAGGCTTTGAGTGCCAAGTTGAAAGTTCTGGCCTTATGAATGTGGGCAGCCTGTCCAACTGGAACAGCAGGAGGCAGCATGCTGAAGTGCAGATCACCCAGAAAGAAACCATCGCTCCCCTGAACCTGGAGCTGGGGAGCCATTGCCTTAACAGCAGCTCGAGCCTTACGGGCACCTGTGATGCTGTTGCCTGCACTAAGCGGATCAGTGTCCGTCCCATGACCTCGCATGTCAGTGCTACCGGCTGCCATCCCGTGGACACGCTGAGCTCGCTGTGTGCCGGGGACCGCACGGCGAGGACAGAGCCTCTGCACTTCACTGCCATCTCTGAAATGACAGCGCAGATGTCCAGCATCCAACTGGAGCAAGAGGAGAAACCGGCCCAGGTTGTGGTCCCAGGAAAGCTTAAGTGAGTAGAGGAAGGAGGAGGAGGGAGGCTACAGTAGGATGTGCCAGGCTGGCTGTTGCGTCTGCATGTGTTGGGAGAGGATGCACTGTGGACAGCACGAGGTGGCCATAAGGACAGCCATGGGCTGTGTCCATGAGCAAAACCCAACTGCAGCGTCCTGGTGGGTGGGCCACCTTCCTGCAACCCCCAGCTCGACACAGGCACTTGGGATGGCTCCAAGCTGTTCCACCTTCTCCTCCAACCACAGCATGGAATTACTATGTAGCATTTCTAGTTTGTTCTCCTCAGTCGGGGCCCTGCCTGCAGTGGTAAGTTCTGCACATATGTCGAATGAAGCCTGCTGTTGAGCCAGGCCTTCCTAGTCAGAGACATGGGTTCATAAAAGAGCACAGAGCTAATACAGGATAGAGAGGGTGTGAGGACATGGAATTCCTGCTCTCCTGCTGGGAGAGGGTGTTCTTGTTCCCCTTATTTATAGCTACGTTCCTTCTCACTGTGGTCTGGGGCCTCTCCATCATGCTAGCCTGGGATGAGTGCTTGTACATCAGCACTGGAGAGGGCAGTGCTCTCATTCCCCTGCCCACATTATCTCATGCTGCCTCATGGGCTTCTGGGTTTTTGGCCCCAGAAAGCACGTGCCATTCCTTCTCATGTGATGTCCTTTGTCCCAGTGCTACTGCTGAGAAGTCACTGCTGGAGCTGAGCCATCCCCAGGACGAAGCAGAGGAAGTACTTCCTGATGGCCTGGATGAGAGCTGCAGTCAAGAGGAGTATGAGGACAGTGAGTGCTGGTTCCCCAGGGAGGGCTGTGCTCCATACCTCAATGTAGGGAGTGCAGGAGCTGTCTGGTAGCTGGGGATGAGCACAGCTGCCATCCTGTCTTACATTCATGCTGTCATTTCAGGATGTACTGACTCCAAAAGTGATGTAACAACAAGGAGGAACTGCATGGGTTCCTTCCGGGAGCAAGCTAGGGCTCACCACTGTCTTTCTCCAGAATTTACCCATCTCCTCTCTGTGCAGTGCTGTCAGCTCTGCTCCTTTCCCTGTTTTTTGTAACACTAATTGGTGGGCAAAAGCCAGGATCCAAGGATTTGGGGCAGCTGGAATGTTCTGTCCTCTGGAGCATGTCTCCTCTCTTCCCTCCCTAACTCTGTGTGCATTCACTCCTCACAGAGACAAAACCTGAGTTTGTTCCCTCCTGCAGGTGACTCAGATGCTTCCTCTGATGCCGATGTGTCGTCCAGTGGCTCTGTATCCAGGTTAGTAGCTATGAACAGTGCATTGAACTTGGTGTATTTATCCAGACTTGGCCCAGCACCTGAGGGAATGGCCTGAAGTTGTGTCTGGGGAGGTTTAGGTTGGATGTTAGAATAAGGTTCTTTACTCAGAGGATGGCTGGGCACTGGAATGGGCTGCCTAGGAAGTGGCCACAGCACCAGCTTGACAGAGCTCAGGACGCATTTCGACAATGCTCTTGGGCACAATGGTGTTACTCTTGGGAATGGTCCTGTGCAGTGCAGGGAGTTGGACTTGATGGTCCTTGTGAGTCCCTTCCAAATCAGCATATTCTGTGTTTCCATCATCTTTGCCCTCCATGGTGACAGGGGAGATGGTAGCATGTGGGGTAAAGGCGTGAAGGTAGGAACAGATGTCCCAGCCAAAGCAAGTTTCCTTGCTACCCTGCAGTATAGAACTACCTCTCTTGCTACAGGCAGCAGCCTGTAAAGTGTTAAGGGTGCATGCACTGCAGCACAACAGGGGTCTTAATTTCACTGGCACTGACAGTTGCTGGGTTAGGTTTACTGGATTAAATTGTACTCTTGCAGTGTCATTGCCTGGCAGACGAAGCAGAGTGAAGGTGTCCTGGGCCAGAGATTGCAAAAGCTCCTTGGAGTTTTGTGTCTTAGCATAGCATCCTAGAAACAAGTGCTGGAGTCTGGGTTTTTCTTTAGCTTTTGGGAGAATCTTTGTCTGGGGAGGGTTGGTCAGCCTGTGGTCATCTGAACCCTGCCTTCATGACTCATGGCTGACCTTCTTTGGACCTGGTTTTGCCCATCCAGCAGTGGAAGCTGGTCTTGCACCAGGGCTGCCTCAGGCTTTGCTGTCTGCCTGACAACTTGCTGCTTCCCATCATGTCATCACTAATCTGGGAGACAAGCAAGGTTTTCTGTGAGGAAATGTTGAGCCTTAGGGTGCTGCAGGGCTCTGGGTGTGTGCATGTGGTTGTGAAAGTCCTGCAGAGGTGATATAAACTGGCCCAGCAGCTGTTTCTGGCAGGATGTGTCTAGTTGGCCTCTGGGGCAGATGGAGGGAAGCAGTGCTTGGGCTAAATGCCTCTTGCAGCAAAGAGGGAGGGATGTTGACCACTTATTTGTGCAGGCTGTGTGTGGGCCTGGCCTTGAAACCTTTGCAGTTGTCTCCTGCCTTCAGTTTGTTGTGGGCAAAACCAGTTTTGTGCCAGAGAATGTTAACCAGTATAGTCCTTTGCCGATTAACGACCTTTTAATTACAGATTTCAGTACTGAAAAAAAAAAAAAAAAGACAACCAAGGACTTTGAGAAAACACCTTTTCTTCCCCCATCCTGGTCTCCAGTCCTTTTATGACAGGCTACACTCAGTCCCTTCAGTGAGGCAAGGGGTGGCCTGAGAGATTTGGGATAGTGTGTTGTAGTTCCTTTTCTTTTGCTGCTCTTTGTTCCTTAGTGATTTGCTCTGGTGTGGCTTCTTCTGCAGTGGCAGATATTTGAATATACATTCATTGCAAACCCTACTTTTTGCTTCATCACAACCTTAATAGAAATATTACAAATTCTATCCCTCCTTCCAAGTATTGAGGCTTGCTGTGGTAAAGTGTACATACAGTGGTTAAAACTCCATCCCTCTTCCCTGCAACACAGCAAAACCACAAGGGTTGCAACAGTTAAATTATATGTATTACAGTTTCCACCTCTTGTTCCCTTGGACAAGGTTATAGGCTTTGTCATGTAAAAAACTCCACTCCTTGCCCCAGAAAATCACAAACCCTACAGTGGTTACTTGGCATGCGCATTCATTGCAGACTCACCCCCTCATTGCTGCAGGCTGAGTTACTGATCTTAGTGCCCATTGCTTGCCCCACATTGCAATGTTGTGCAAATTCCTGATACCCAGATTAAGGCTTCTTCCGGCTTCCCCCTTCCTATGTTACTTTTCACTTTTAACCAGCTGCCTACTGCTTCATCTTTCCTAGGAGTTGCATCGAGTGCCTGGCCCAGTCTGCTGAGGCTCAAGACAAAGTGCTTAAACCAGCTCTTGTCTGCAGTTTATTCCCTAATGTGCCTCCTACTATCTACTTCAGTACTCTGGATGAGACAGGTGAGCCAGGGTCTGTTGTCGAACAGGGTGAGAGAGGCCAGCCCATTATTAGGGAGCAAGTGGTGCCAGCACACAGCCTGGAGCTGCCTGGCAGTGGTTGCCCTTACCCCTTCACATGATGAGACCCAGCACTGCTGTGAGATCCAAATGACTGCAGTAAACTGTACTGCTTCCATTGTCTGGAGCGTGACTCAGGCTGCCACTAAATGTTCCAGTGTACTGGATCTCCCCCAGCTGTGGAGTCTGCTGCTCCATGATGGTTCTGCAATGGGGGCTACGCTCCCTCGTCTACTGGCCTGGTGCCTGTGCAACAAACCATAAGAATTTTGTGGCTGTAGTACATCCAAGTATTGTGTTTGTTTTACTTCAATCTTTACCTTTTTGCCTTCCTAGTGGAAAAGCTGCCTTGGGAGCAGAGGAAGCTGCTGCGTTGGAAAATGTGCAGAGTCACGCCTAACATAGTGAAGCAAACCATTGGCAGGTCCCACTTCAGAGTTAGCAAAAGTAAGTTGGGGGAGGCAACATTGTGTCCTTTCTTGCCTCCAGCGAGTGAATATAAGAAGGCAGAATGCCTGCAAAGAACAGAGCAGAGGCAATACAGGCTTGGCACTGCAGGATGCTGGGTTCACATTTTTGCTTGTCTGACCTGCAGTATCCAGAGTCTGTGGGTCCTGGCAGGGCCTGATCTGCCTCTTGGTTTGTCCCTGGTATAGACACTAGGACTGTCAGGAGATGAGGCAGTTTTTCTCTGGCTTGTCACTCTGAGGAGTCTGGCCCTCATGTAGTGGCAGGCCCAGCACTGCTGCTCCTTGTCCTCGTGTACTGAGGAAGAAGGCATCTTCTCTGACCATAGCCAGAATTCTCAGGGTTGGGAATCTGTCACTAAAGAGATGTGTAGAAGTGCCGAGCATTTGCAGCTGTGATCCACACTCTGGAGTGCGATCTCCTGGAAGTATTTATGGGACTCCTGCATGTATCAGAAGACCTCTAGCTAGCCCAAGGAGATGGGGTGCTGTGGGTTGAGAGGGTGTTGTGGGTGGCAGGGTACTTGGTCATGGACTCTTCTGTTTTTCCTGCAGAAAGCAATGACTGGCTGGGTTGCTGGGGCCACCACATGAAATCCCCTGAATTCAAAGCCATCAGGGAGCACCAAAAGGTAGGGGCTGTTTTTGACTGACCTCCTTCACATGCATGGAGAGTGTGTTGGAAGGAATTTGGCTGTCCTTGTCCTCAGGGCCAGGTGTTTGCTGTGCAGGCTGTCCCTGCAGTGTCTCTTCCAGAACTGGGGAAGGAGTCCAAGAGACAGGCATAGCTGGGTGAGCATCTCTGCTGTTAGGGTGGCTCTTGTATTGACTGAGGCTCTAGCCAAATTGTGTTTATTTATGAGCTTCTCTAAATTCAGTCATTGCTACTTAAAGCAGTCCTTCTTCTGGCAGAACTGAGAGGCAGGAACAGTGCCCTCCCTGCCAGTACAGTGAAGGACACGTACCTTACTCCGATCACAGAACAGCCAGGTGTGGCTCATGGCTTGAGAATCTGCAGGGGACCAAAGGTTTGGTATCTATCATAAGTACATGCCTGTTCCAGGGAGCTGTGATGTTCCAAACTATGTGCTTTGTCCCTGCAAAGCTTCAGGAGTAGGTGGAATCAGATTGGGTGCAATCTTGAGAGGGGAGCAGAGATTGTCACCCTGCACTGTATTCAGAAAGGAGGTATCCTCTGCTAAGGGAGCAGGAGGGGGTGGACAAGGATTTGGGGAAGCAGAGAGATCTCATAGTATCTGTGTTCCTTTGCAGCTAAACCACTTCCCCGGTTCATTTCAAATTGGAAGGAAAGACCGTCTGTGGCGCAACCTGTTGAAGATGCAGGCTCGCTGTGGAAAAAAGGAGTTTAATTTCTTCCCTCAAACCTTCATTCTGCCCCAGGACATCAAATTACTCAGGAAAGCATGGGAGGAAGGAACTAGCCGACAGAAATGGATTGTGAAACCAGTAGGTGTAAAGCAGAGCTCAGTCCTCTGTCCTTTTGTAGGTGCAGGGAGAAGATCTCATCCTTTCTTGTTTGTGTTTTGCAGCCAGCATCAGCAAGAGGCATTGGTATCCAGGTCATCCACAAATGGAGCCAGCTCCCCAAAAGGAGACCACTTCTAGTACAGAGGTGAGTGAGTATAAAACCAAGGTTGATACACAGCCTGGGACCTCTTAGTGTCTTGTATCTGGCCAATTCTGGGGCCCTGCCACTGTGTGGCAAGCAGAAGTATCTGATTTGCATTTGGAGACTTCTCTGGAGACTGCCTGGGTGTCCTGCTGCTGGAAGTTTGGCTCCATCAGCTGCAGCTGGGCTTACTGGAGTGCTGCTGTCTGTGTGTGGATATTTGAGGTCTCAGACTCAGCTTGGTTTCATGAGCTTTCTAGAGCTTCTGTCTGGCAGGTGGACAGCTTCAGCTCTGCTGTCATCTGCTCTATACTCTGGGATTTGGCATGTTTGGAGACAAACAAACCTTATCCAGTTCATACAAGCACAATGGGAAGAGAAGAGGTGGCCCAGGGAAGAGGTAGCAGTTGTCAAAGATTTGTTCTTACCCCAGTTAGAATGGTTCAGGAAGAGCCTCAGTGCGTGTAGATGTTAGTCAGAGGATTTTCTTGAAATAACAGGGTACTCAATCTCCTTCCCCTTCTGCAGAAAAATGGAGTAGTTCATCTTGGTTTGAGGTTGCTTTCTGGGAAGATTCTTGTGAGGGCAGGAAAACTGCAGTGTTTGGCAGACAGGGAACTGCTGCATTTGCTTGTTTGTTCTCCCTGTCCATTTTCCATGCAAAGAGATAAACTTTCCTATGGAAAATCATGAAGTTCTGGGATGAATAATCAAATGACTTGGATTAAAATATCCATCTGTTTCTGCTCACTGTGCAAAACCATCTGTGGTGTACTGCATGCCTTAGATGTTCCTGAATATTGTGATCAGTGTTGTGGGTGTGGAAAAGCTACTGTGCCTTAGAACTGGGGAAAATCTCTTCAAAATAGAACTGAGCAGAAGGAAACACTGCTTATGTGCTGCAGGAGCTCCTCATGAATGGGAGAGCTGCTCTTTCTCTCATTTTGTCTGTGATGTGTTTAACTTGGAAATGCTGTGCAAAAAGGCTTCTGCATTGTTCCCTTGTTTTGCCAGGGCTTCTGAATTAGGGGTTAGAGATGTTCCTGCATATGAAAATCATAACCCTTTTGTGCTTACTTCCCTCTGCAGATACCTGCACAAACCCTACCTCATTGGTGGGACGAAGTTTGACCTGAGGGTCTACGTTTACGTCACTTGCTACGATCCCCTCAGGGTCTACCTGTTCAAGGATGGATTGGTTCGCTTTGCCAGCTGCAAGTGGGTTGTGCAGGAGAGCGGTCTGGGGGCTGGGTGCCTTGGTGCCGAGACATCTGTGGCTGTGGTACCTGCCTTGGCCAGGGCAGGAGGGAGTCATCCCCTATAAGGGTGATGCTTAAAGCTGTATCTTGCTTGCTTAAGAAGCAGTGTGGAAACACACGGGGTCGCTGCAGGTGACTGTTGAAAGGGAATGTGAGAGGATGCTGCCTACATCCAACCTTCCCAGTGAAAGATCAGCTCAGTGTAAAGCAGTTCTTGAAATATGTTGTCTGTGCTTCATTCTGCATAAAAGCTGGCACACCAGAAACCGAGATGTTTCTTCCAGCTTTCATTGTATTGCCTCAGGCTGCTGCAGTTCCATCAGTGCTTCTGCTCACTGATGCTCTGGCTTTTATTTCTTGAGGACATGCTGTGAGGGTGGGATTGCATTCCACTGTCCCAAGGCAGTCTGCTCTGTCTCATGTTTTGTTCCATTAGCTCTGGGCCTGTGGGGACAGAGAGCTCCAGGCAGCAGGGCTGGTGAATGGCTGAGAGTGGTCTGAGATGAGAACAGAGTCTGTGCCTGCCTTGTGGACCTGGGGACAGCCACTTCAGTCTTGGACAGCTTGTGCTCCTCTTGCCCCCTCCAGGTACTCCTCCTCAATGGATAGCCTCAGCAACAAGTTCATGCACTTGACCAACTATAGTGTGAACAAGAAGAACAAAGAGTACAAATCCAACTCAGATGAGACTGCTTGTCAGGGTCACAAATGGTAGGTGCTGCTTTTAGGGTACAAGGTAGTTTCTTCTATTTCCTGTTAAGTCAGACTTCTTTCAGTATTCTTACCCAGACCTTGAACTTGCTTTCTGTATAATCTGCTCCCACTTGGGAAACAAAAGAACAGAATGATTTTGGCATGTGTTAGTGTCAATGGAATCTGGATGGTCTCCCTGGCTTGTGACTCATCCTGTCCACTGCTGCTGTTCATCCTGCCTGTGTCTGTGCTGTTCCCTACTTCAAAGCTGCACTCATCTCTGCTCATTCATCCCTTTCCCCTATTGCAGGGGTGATGGGATGTGGTTAAAGCAGAATCTGAGTGGTTTTTGTTAGAAATTGAACAGGTGATGCTTAAATTGGCTAGATGGGAGCTTCTGCCCATCTCACTCTTGACTTTGCTGTGGAGGCAGAGAATGGGACAGCCCTGGTTCAGAACTGTTAATTCATAAGCTACTCAGTGGGAATAGGAGCAGTGATGCCATTTCTAGGCCTTTGGGAGGAGGGCTGCAATTTTGCAGGAGTTTCCATTCCTTGCTTTCCCGTGGGTGAATGGATGCAAGCCCCAGGAACTTGTCTCTGATTCCATGGTAGTGTTTGAACCCTTTTAAAAATAGTGCAGGATAGAGTTCTCAATTCTCAGCCCGGGCAGGACTGCTGCACTTCAAAGGGAGTTGCAGAAGGTGTTTTGCTGTGGTCAGATTGCTTAGACCTGAACTTGCTCCACAGTGGGACTTCTAGCAGGGTCTGCTGCCTCTCAGCAGTTGCAATTGTGTAGGGGTGGGTTTGTGTGGGTTTTCCATAGTTGCATGCAAGTCAAAGCTGGCTGCTCCTGTGTTAAAGATAAATGTGGCTGTAATCCACTCCATCTTGTATGCAGGAAGTGTGACCTTTGGATTGCTGGCCATTAGCCGCATGGTCTCACTTGAGAAATATCTGAGCATCCTTGGCTCAGTGTCAGGGTAGCTTGCAACACTCAGTATGGTGTGGGAAGCTCCTGTAAAAGCGTAGATGCTTCCTCATAGCATCTTGTTACCCACATTTTTCAGAAAATTTTTCATGCCTGAAGCCTCAGTGAAGTGGCTTTAGCTAAAACATTTTTGGGGTCTTGTTGGATTCCTGCTAAGTTGCTTTGCAGTGCTGCGGGGGAAGGCCTGCAGGAAGGGGAGGTTTGCTGAGGACATGGAGGGGGAGGGAAGAGATCTGGGCCTGACTTACCTTGCTCATGTGCTAATTTGGGACTGTACTGAGAGAAGTCTATGACAGATTCATATTCTGAGTAGCTTGGGCCTTCAAGACCAGGGGCCAGGCTGGGGAAAGCAGCAACCAGGAGCTGAGAAGTTTGAGGATGTCAGGAGGATTGCCATGCCAGGGAAGAGTTCTGTCAGGGTTCCCCTCTGTTGCTTTCACCACCAGCAGCAAGGGGCTACAGAGCTACCTCATTTACTTTCTCTCTCCCAGGGCACTCAAAGCTCTCTGGAGTTACCTGACCCAGAAGGGAGTTAATAGTGAGGCCATCTGGGAGAAGATTAAGGACATCGTTATCAAAACCATCATTGCGTGAGTCTTGGCACCCCTTGCTCTGTGTGTCTGTAGGATGCACCCTGGCCACTTTGACTGTCCAGTCCCTTCTCAGCCTGGCCCTTTTGCTCTTAATTGAAATGGTATCACTGCTGTTTGCTTCGGTATTTCTCTGCAGATCCCTCCTTTCATCCTGTTACTTATGCTTCTGCTACAGTAGCTGCAGTGGGTAAATAGACCTTACATTTCCCTGACCTTCCTAAAGGCCAGGAAGGTGTGGTGTACCCAAAATTGCCCAGTTTGCCACCTGCTCTCCTGCTTTGCCTGGGAGCCTGAGAGAATGGTCACTGGTGCAGGATAAATCTTGTATTCAGAGGTGGATGCTACCTGTCAGAGCAGGGATGCTCAGCAGTGCTGGATTTATACGTGGTGAAGCAGCAGCAACTCACATGCCTATGTTGGCCCCTCAGCCCACCCGCTCCCACAGCATGTGGCTGCATTAAGCTTCCAGAACTGTCAACACATGCTGTGAACAGCCAGAGCTCTGCTGTCTGTCTGACTGTTGGAAACGAGCATTTTTTCTTGGCTTGCAGTTCTGAGCCCTACGTGAACAGCCTGGTGAAATTGTACGTGCGCCGGCCGTATTGTTGCCATGAGCTGTTTGGGTTTGATATCATGCTGGATGAAAACCTCAAGCCCTGGATCTTAGAAGTCAACATTTCCCCAAGGTAAAGCATATTCGGAGCCACAGCAGAGTGGATAATGGCCTTTCTTTTACTACAAAGTGAGTTTGGCTTGCGATGTCCCCTGTAGCCTCTGCTGAAAGACCATGGACTTTGAAGCCTCCCTCCAGATTGCAGGAATCAAAGCCTTCCCTGTCTGTGAAAGCAACATCCATCTGCAGTTCAGAAAGCTTTGCTGGGCATGCTCCATCTAGAGCCAGGGAAGAGTATGTTAAAAAAGGAAGGCCAAGGAGGGATGTGTCTTGTGGAGAACGGGTGGTGGCAGAGATTTCTTTGTGTGGGCAGAAGCAATCAGCAGTTCCCCTGCCTCGTGCACCATTCTTTGCTTCCTGACGGCATCCAGCCGTGTGATGTCGGCTGTGCAGGCAGGGCCAGGAGCTGCAGTGTGACCGAGCATGGCCCTTCCTGTCTGTGAGAGTGGGTGGGCATGAGCTGTACACAAAGCCATGTACACAGGGCTCTGGGGATGGATTTGCCTGTTTCTAGAAAACTTGGGAAGAGATGGAAAAATTAACTGTTTCTGATAGGAAGCCTCCCCTTCAAAGGGCTGTTGTCAGGATTTTTCTCTCAGTGTCTTACGGCTGGTTTCATGAAGCAAGGGACAGATTGGTGTTTGTATCCCAGTCAGTAATAACCCAGGGACTGATCTCGGGGCCATGGGGCTCAACACCTCCATTCTAGCACTCAGGCTGCTGTGATGCTTTCTCTCTGCAGCCTCCACTCCAGCTCCCCACTGGATGTGAGCATCAAGGGCCAGATGATTCGAGACCTCCTCAACCTCGCTGGCTTTGTTCTGCCTAGCATGGACAGTGTGGCCTCAAGGACACAGACAAGAAGTGGCTCCACCTTCAGGTTAGCCCCCTTCTCTGTCAAAGAAGCAGGCTTTTTTCTTAAGGGATTTCATCTGGGGGGCTGCTTGGAGCCCAACAAATGCTGGCTTTCAGCTGTTGCAAGCCTGTGCTTGCTGGTGCTTCAGCTATGGGTCCAAAGAACTTGCCTCATTGCCTGAGTATCTGGTTCATCTGGTCTCTTCAAGGCAGAAGGATTTATGTCCTCTCTGCAGATCCATAGTTGGAAGTGAGGCCAATGTAATTTGTGCTTGCTCTGCAGTTAGTCAAGTTGTGCTCTCTTGTCCTTTCCCCTGCCAGAACTAATATGATGCTAAGTTTCACTGCCTCTCTGTTTGCTTGGAGGACTGGCTGGCTCTGTTGGGGTTGGATCCACTTACCCTCTGACTTACCAGAACTGACATGCTGCTGCCTGGAGCAAGAGGAGCACCTGTTATGTTGCAAATACTGGAGTGATCAGTTCTTTAGGCAGGACTGCAGGTGTCACATGCTGCCAGCCTATGGGTGGAGGTGTGCACAGTCTTAGGTTGCAGCTAACATGACTGGTTTTTGCAGAATGCTAATTCCTGAGTATATGTCCAGCCAGGCCCCTAATCCTTCTGTGTTTCACCACAGCTAGGGCTTATCCTGGTTTCAAACCTGATGGCTGGAAGGAAACCAATCTGTTTCCTGCAGCAGAGTGGCTGCTGGCCATATGTCACTGAAGGATCAACTTGCTGGGTTAAGCACCAGCATGCAGTGATGTGTGGGCATGCCAAAAGATGGGACTCTTGCCCTCTGAGTGCCCTGTGCCTTCAGTGGAGAAGCTTGGAACATGGGCCTGTTCCAGATGGGGAGCTCTCACCAGCTCGTCTGCGGTGCTTTGATCACTTGCTGGTTTGCCACTTCCAGTGGAAGTGCTGAAGAGCAGGTGTCCTCAGAAGGACCTGCAGGGGATTAAGTAGATCCTTAACATGGTCCAGATGATGCATTACCAGATTTCTTGCATCCAGAGGCAAGCTTGTTTAACTGTATTTCCTGCCCTGGGAAGCATATGAAGGGTTTTTTTTTTGCATATGGGCAGAATTCCAGTAGATCTATATGGTCCCCAAGCCCCATGCAGCACAGGCTCAAGGTTCTGCTCTCCGTGTTTGGATCTACACACAACTAATAAGTTTTGCAGCAGCAGAAATAAAAATCTATGTTGATAGATGAGTTAAAAGGTTTTCAACAAGTATTCCCAGATTCATTCCCAAATGATTCAGTTAGAATAGCTTAGAATAGATGGTTGCTGGTCAGATAGTACTAAAGGCCTGGAACTTCCCATGACATGTGGCTGAATTCAGGTCCTGAGAGTACTTGGATATTGCCAGAGGAAGTTTTTGATCTAAGAGTTTTCTTCTTCCTTGTACAGTACCAGTACTGAGTACTTGTACCCCCATCCCTGTGCTTGCAGTTAGGAAGCTGTGTTCCACACGGAATGTAAACATGAGATCCCACCAGGCTTCATGTGCTGTGAATCAGGTCATGGTGTGTCTTTGACCTTCTTGCATCCTATGTGAGTGTGAGGTGATGGCTCACCTTTTAGGTGAAGGCGCGCTGAAATGCCTTAGTGAGGAGCAGGCAGAGTCCTCCTAGTTGCCCTGCCCACATCCTTCCTGGGTTCTGTGCTGGTGCACAAGGCTGTGGATTCATCACTGATCTCGGAACTAGTGAAATCCTTGGAGAAAGTGTTCTCTCCTCCGTGTCATTTTCATGAGGGTGTCATTACACTCTCAGAAGTTGCTGGGAGCAACTCTGCCATGACAGGACTTTGTCTTCTCCACTTAAATGCTCTGTTGTCTCTCTTATGTCCTCATTCTGGGCAGTGCTTTGAAGGAGAAACCCAAGCCATTATCTGAGCATTTCAGAGCAGAGAAGATGAAGAAGGCCTATTACTTGATGCAGAAGATACCTGATCAGGTACAAAACAACCTCCTCTGTTATTTACCCCATCATGCCAAGCCCATGTCCCAGCCAGTCCCACATGTCTATCCCTCGTCCCTCTTCATATTGTGCTCTGCTCTGGGGTCCACCAGATGATGGGGTGCACTTGGGCTCCAGTGGGTTACAAGACAGTTGGTCAGAAATAAGTTTGGTTTGTTTAAGCCACTGTCTCACCGACTCATCTGCACATTAAAATAGGCACGTGCTGAGGCGCATATTACCCACCAGTCCCCAGAGTCTGAGCACTGCCTGTTCGTCCTCATGTCTCTGTGCAGCTCTTAGAGCTTTTACCAGCTGCAGGTTAGTAGGGCCACTGGCCTTGTGTGCCTCATGGCAGTGTGTTTAAGAGAGGCTGGGCTACAGAACTGGGTTACTCTTCAGTTCTGTGCAGTGGTGGCATCACCATTGAGCCTAGATTCCTTCCACAGTTTCCATGTGGCCTTTGTCCCAAAGATCTCAGACACATGGAGACCTCTGATTGAGAGATGCTTCTCCCTGACCTTGGGTTGCTCTTGTCTGCAGGATTTTTATTCCTCTGTGTTGGACATCCTGACTCCAGATGATGTTCGCGTCCTGGTGGAGATGGAGGATGAGTATTCCCGGCGCGGGCAGTTTGAGCGGGTGTTCCCCAGCCACATCTCCATGCAGTACCTGCGCTTCTTTGAGCAGCCTCGTTACTTCAACATCCTGGTCACCCAATGGGAGCTCAAATACTACTTGAATAGACACAAAGGTAACTGCCCTCCAAAGCCTGGCACAGCCACCTGACTCAGGCAGGCTGCCTGTCAGCAGTCGTGGGAGATTTCTGAGCTATGCATGTTGAGGGGGAGCTGCCTTCTTGCGTACTAACCCCTCGGAAATGTGTTACCTTCCCAGACTGCTTGAAATATCACAAAAAGCTTCTTCTGACTTGATGAGAGGTGATGACTGCTCTGGTACACACAGCACCAGCACTTCTAGGTGCCCTGGGCATGAAAGAGATTGAAGGATTTTGCCTTCAGCCTGTAGCTTTGGCCTCTTACTGTGTTTCTCTGCTATCTTTTGAGGGAGAAACAGCTGGATTTGCTGAGCTTTGCTCCTGACAAGTGATCTGTGAGGGAAAAATTGGGTCTATTCCCTGGTCTTCTGCAGCTTTCTAATTGATGAAAAACAGCGTACAAAGGGAAATTGTTCCTAAACACTAGAAATCTAACTAACATTTCCATCCTTTCAGGACAAAATTCTTTATTTTAATAAAAAAATTATCCTTTAATGAGGCGTAGCTAGGCTTTTCACCCTTTTCACCCAGGGTTGTCTGTATCAGGGCAGTAGTAGAAGTTATTTGGGAGAGAGAGTCAGTGAGGTCTAGCATGAAGGGTTAGAGAAAATAAAAAGAATGTGGCTCGGGGCTTTTCATCCAATATCTGATCTAGATGGAGAGGCTTCTGGAAGTGCTGGCCCTCCATTGCAGTGACCATATGTGTGCTCCTCACCTAGCTGTCAAGGAGAGAAAGAAGAAAAATGCTTTTGTCACTTTTCACTGGTGTTAAAGCAAGTATCAAAGGAGTCAGTAACAGTCTTTCATAGAGAGATGGTAATATCATATCCTTCTCTGGCTGTGTTGCCAGCTTGTGTCGTGCTTTGCCTTGCTAATACCTTTGCTGGATGATCTCCCATCAACTGGAAGAAAGATTCTGTCATCATCCTGACTGAAGTGCTGCCGTGAACTTTGCCGCTCAGGCAAGGGTCCTGGTTCAGTGCTCCGGCTTCCCCAAAGAAGCCAAGTGAGATTTGCTCTATCCCATCGTTGCTTTGTACCTTGGAGCAGAACCCACCCTCCCCCTGTCCCCTTTCTGTTCCCCTGTGTTCCATGCAGCACTCCTTTCCCTAGCCAGCAAGATGTAAAGCCCAGGCTGGTGCACAGACCGAGGACAAGGCATCTGAGCCACCCTGCTCCCCTCAGCCCCAACACATGGGGGATTTTTTACAAGGTTCTGGGGCTTGCTGAAAGGTCACCAAGGAACAGGCTTTGGACAGCAAGGATTTCTCCTGGTATCTTATAGAAGCCACAGTAATCCCAGCTGGACAGCATCAATGGACTAGCCATTGCTCATTGTTGGTTCTTAATTCTCAAGTCACCCCAGCCTTCTGCTATGACCCTAAGGCTCTTAAATAAGAAAACAGGATGGGAGTAGTCCTGGATTTCTCAATATTTCTGGGTTGGCTAAGATCAGAGTACTTGGCTGTAGTGGGAACAGCTAGCAGGAAGCCTTGGAGGAAGCGGAGCCTGTTCAGTGCAGTTGAACACACAGCTCAGCCTCAAAACAACCTTGCTGTGCTCTGGAGCACCACGTCTGGTATGTGGTGAGAGGAATGGTCCCTTCCAGTCACACCAGCGATGATCTCGGCCTGTGCCATTCTTGCTCTCTATCAGGGATGGAGCCTCAGCCCATGTCGAGCTCTGGATGGATCCCTGTAGGGAGGAGATGATGCACTGGGATGCTGCAGCTGCTCAGTGCTGTGCAAGGAGGAGGTTGCCTGAGCTACCCTCCTCTGAGAAAGGGGTCGATGACAGCAAAGCTGCTCTACATTTGCACGGTGGGAACTTTCACCGGTGCAGCCCAAATCAGGTACTGCTGTTGGCAGGCATCGGGCTCAGGGGGACAGCCAATCTGGTCTAATTTGGCAAATCCTGTGTTGCCCCAGTTTCCCTGTTTCGCTGAGCCTGCTGCAAGGAATGTCTTGGCTCCCTGGGAGGAAGGCAAGCGCTGCAGCAGCCCACGCACTGATGTTTGCTCGTACAAAGGGTGAACGCCCTTGGTTTACCCCGTGTTTGCTGGCGCTCAAGCACGTGTTCTAGTTGTTATTGCATAGCATATTCTGTGTGGTCAGTGCAGCATATTTGCATACCCTGAGCTGGGCAGGCTTAACTCTCTGTAAACCTGGCTGTTCATTCTCACTTATTGTCTTCTGTGACTTCCCAGGTCTGGAGCTACTGAAGAACTGGTGTGTCAAAGGGTACCACACTGGGGCAGGGACGGATTTGGCCCAGATGGTGCGTATAACTGTGGGTAAGGTAGGCAGAAATGGTTGTTTACCTGCATGGAGCTGGGTAGAGATCCTCCTTGTTCTGCTTCCTTTGGCTCCTGTCTTACCTGTTTGCCTTCTTCCCTCTTTGCCAAGGCCTCCAGGAGTCTGGAAAAACCCATGCTGCCCTATTTCCCACAAACATGAAGTCATGAACAGTATATCAGATCTGCAAGTATTTTGCATCTGAATATCCTTGGGTGCACTGGGCACAGCCCTACATATTTGGCACCTGTCCTGCCTGTTGTTCCCTTCTGTGAGGGAGTCATCTCTGTCTGTCACTCCTATGTCTTTAGCAGAATGCTACTCTGAAAGAAACCCACTCTTTTGACCTCGAGATGCTCTACTCCCACTTTCAGCAGAGGGATTCATTAGGCAGAGAGCAAAGATTGCTCTGTTTGCTATTCTGGGAACAGTCTGGTGGCAGTGACAATGCGCAGCAGTGAGGCAGCTCTAGCTGAAGCTCTCTAGGGCAGCCTATGGCAAAGCACAGCAGGCTTGAGGGATTTTTGCCACATTTAAATAGCCTTTCTGTTGTCTTCTTCTCCTCCCACAGTGGTCATTCTTCCTCCAGAAGAGTAGCATTCAATCAAATGGCTTCAGCAAACTGGAACTGGGCAGACTGGGGTGAGTTTGCACTGGCCATGACGTTCATGGTGTTCAAAGTGTGGCTTTTGGACTGGTGTCCTGGTAGAAAAGTGGCAGCCCAAAAAGGGGCTTTATTTAAGGGGAGAGGAGCAGGTTGGTTTGCAGGCTCTGAAGCCTCTGCTCTCTGGAGAGCCAACAGATGGGGCTAGCATGATGTCTGTGCAACTGGGCATGTCTCCTTGGCACTGTACAGCCAGCTTGGATGGGAGTGAAGCTCAGAACAGCCAGATTAGGTGATGCTTGGAGCTGTCATGGTCAGAACATGCTGACAAGATATTCCCCCCACTGGAATTTGTATCACTTCTGTGGGCACTGATGTGATTAACGGTGAGCAGAGGCTCTCAGCTGCAGCACTGGCTGAGGGAACAGTGAGGCCTCCAGGTCTACTGCACTCTCCCAGCTTCCCCGAGCAAATCTGGGCTGCTGACAGCTTCCTGCAGAGATGGAGGACTGGAGTTTGTCTGGGTGAGCCAAAGTGAAGGGGAGGCACACCCCTGGTCTCTGGTGCTAAGGGACAGGACATCACTGTTCCTGTGCTAAGGCCAGGGTGGAATTGGATTTACACACAGACAGGGAGACTAAGCTGTAACCCCGAAGTCCCACTGATATTGGGATACCTGTTGGGATGAGTGGTGCTGCTTGGGATGGGAAATGGAGTAGGTGAGCCTGGCAGCCCTATCTCTGAGTCCATGTATTGTGATACAGCAGATGATTATTGCACTGTGGTGCTTTTGGTCCTTTCTCATTGTCCCTAAGAAGTTCAGGATCTCCTTTTTGTTGCAGCACATGCCTCCCTTCAGCTGGTGAGACGCCTGGAGCCCAGTCCTACTCAGAGCTTACCTCTCAACAAGTGCACTGATGGAGCCAACCAGAGACCTGCTGGCTGCCTCTCTGACACTGCCCTGGTGATGTGACCAAGCAGCCACCGTCCCTCCCTGGGGACACATCAACCTACCTCAAAGGAAGAGACAGGAGCTGGCTATGTAGAGCAAGGACTGTGAGAGCCCCTCACACTGCACACTTGTTTTGGGGCTGGTTTAAGAGAGGGATGTTTTCCTGGGCCAAGAGGAGACTTGTGTGACTTCCGTTTCTAAAAACTTCCGTTTCTAAAGTGGCAAAGCCTGAGGAAGTGGGTTTATGTGACCTTTGTCCTAGACTGTTCTTAAAGGCTGACATGGTGTTTTTGCTGCAGGGGAGCTGGCTGAGCCTCCCCTTCTTGTCCCCAGTCAGCACAGGCTTGCTTGCCTCTCCTGAGTTGCTGGCAGCTGAGTCTGCTCTTGCCCTGCTGCAGCCTGGCCCGTGGAGAAAAGTCCCCAGTCCCCATGCCTGGGAGGGAGTAAAACTGCCCAGTTTTATCCTTTCTGAATGTCTGTGCCAGCATCCTGCCCTCCCCCAGCAACAGGCCCTGCAGGAGACCTCAGGCTTGCACACTGCAGCTCAAGAGAGACCACACGTACCAGTGTGGCTCCAGTTTGTTGTGGGGGCAGTAGGGCTGCTGGGAAGGGAGCATCCTTCTCAAGGCCATTGGCTCTCTGGTGTGCCCTGCAGCATGTGTGCACGGACTGCAGGCTGGTGCTCTTCTCCTGCGTCTGCTCTTTATTTTCCCTTTGTTTCTCAAGGATTTCTATTAAATTTTAACACTCAACTGCTCTCCTGGTTCTCATCTGCCTTCCTTTCCCTGACCTCTTTGTGCCTTGTGGGAAGCTCTCCCCTTCCCATGCTTCACTGGGCTCTGGGCCAGGGAGGAGTTGTGCTACCACCCCACTTTTCCCTGTCCTTCCCAGAGCTGAGGGTAATTCTTGCTGCCCTATGGCAGGTAAACATACCCCCTTGCATGGAAGAGCAGCTCCCAGCATAACTGCTTTGTTCTGGGGCCTTCTTTATGTCTTGAGGACTATCCCGTGCGTCATTAACCAAGGGAGCAGCACAGTCCAGCCTTTCAGGAGGGGTAGGAAGGGTTGGATGCCCAGAGCTGGCCCTTGCTCGTTCAGGTTGCTGTCCCCCCAGCCTGGTAGGTGAATGCTGGGTGCTTGGGCAGGTTCTTGGGGCCCAGAGGCGATGCTGATGTGTGGGCCCTGGGTCTAGTAGAAAGCCCTTCCCTCCCCTCTCCTCGCAGCCCACTGTTTCCCAGCGCTGGGCCCTGTTTCTCTGGTCTCCTTGGTGACAATCTCATCTCTGCTCGGCTTCTCTCCAGCACCTGAAAATAGCCTCCGAAAGTGGAGATGCCTGCTCCCTTCCCTGCTGCCAGCACCCGCGATGGCCAGGCTGGAGCCGGGCTGCTCTGCACAGCACAGCTGTAAGGGCCTGGCCCCATGGACCCCTGCACCACTGCGGGATTTGGGCCACCCTGTGAGCCAGCACCGAGGCCCCGGCCTCGTCCCTCCTCTTCCTGCCTGCTGTGAGGCAGCACCAGGGAACTCCTTGTATCCCACCATGGGCCAGTATCCAGCTGTCCCCTGCAGCCAGACAGAGCCCTGTCCCTTTGGCCCTGTTGCCACCAACCCTGTAGCTTGCCCTCAGCTGTCCCGGGCCAGCCGACAGCCTCCCTGAAATAGAAAATGGAGCCGGGAGCGGGGGCAGGGGGCGAGCAGGAAGGGGTAGCCCGGCGGCAAGGAAGAAGGTGACCGCACAGGTCGGGCTGTCCCCGCCATGGGACCAGCGTGGCTACAGACAGTGAGGTGCAGCAGGAGCCCGGGCAGGGACAGGCGGGGCTGGGCAGCGTCGAGGACAAAGGGTCCGCATCCACTCAGCCCGTGGCTGGACCCAGCCGTTCTCCAGCATCCCCGTGGAGAGGGGCACACTGTGCCCCCCACCCGCGACGGGGCAGGGCAGCACCGGGCAGGCAGGACCGCGTCCCGACGGCGCGAAGCACCACTCCTGAAGGACGGGGGTCCACGGCGCTGGGTGTCCCTCCGCTCTCTGTCCCCCGCCATCCCTCCATCGCTCCCTCCCTCGGGTCCCCGGGGCCGCGACCACCTAGTTCAGCCCGGGACTGTGGGGTTGCTGCGGACGCTGCTCGGTGGTGTCGGCTGTGTCCCCCNAGCCGCGGGCCCAGAATAGCAGCGCTGCCCCGCAGATAGCATGGAGCGGCTCCGCGGCCCCGCCGCGTCCCAGGTACCGTCAGGCTGGGTGGGGGGCCCGGCCCGACAGACCCCGATTTGGGACAGGCCACCCCTGGGGGGGGAAATGTGGGCGGCTGAAGGGCCCTTCCTACGGACATGCAGCCGTGGGGACAAGGACGTCCTTGTCCCAGCTGTGCCAAGCCCCTAGGGAACGGCTGGGGGCCGGTGGTGCAGAGTCTCTTCCTTCTCAGTGTTGGCTCTAGGCTCCTTCGGGAGTGGTCCCTGTCCCCTCGCCTTCGTTATTTTAGGGTGGCCTATAAACTCCGGTTCTGTCAGGCAGGTTTGCGACCGGGGAGCTTTTCCCCCTGCACATGCTGCTGTGTTATAGTAGGGTCTCCTGGGGACAAGGGGAACAGGGTCAGCCACTTGGCCCTGTGGTCCCCCTTCTTCCTCGGGCTGCCGCTTTGTTAACGTAGGTTTCCTGGGATGGACCTCGTCCCCGGGAGGGGCCAATAGGGCTGCCGAGGCTCTCGGCACGGGAAGAAGCAAGACCGGAATTTACACCTTGGGACTGGGAGAGGATGGGTGCAGAGCCGCTGTGGGACATGCTTGGCTCCAACAGCAGAGAGAGAAGGCGGGAGGTCCTGCCATCCATGCCTTGTCCTGCTCTGGAAGACCCCTGCTGTCTCCCCAGAGCAGGAGGACAAGCTGGGTGTCCTGGACTGGAGCCACCATGGATACTGCAGGCTCTGGGGGTCCTGGGCTGGTGCGGAGCCCAGCCCACATCCCCCCCTTAAAGGACAGCTCTCTCTGCCCGGTTTGGGTGGGCCAGAGCAGCTGGGTGGGTGCAGGCAGAATCCATGGATGGGGAAAGACTGGGTTGACTCCTGCTGACCCTTCCTCACTGTGTGCCCTCTCAGGTGGCGCTGCTGGATGCTGGTGCATGCCCTGAGGAGGAAGGTGGGTAGCAGGAAGAGTGTTAGGTGTGTAGGAGGGGGGACTACCTTACCCATGTGAGAAATGCGTTTGTCCTCTGCCCACACTGCCCACACCCCTCTCCTCAGCTGGAGTCTGCCCCAGGCTGCAGAACTGCAGTGCTATGTGCTATGTCCCCTGTGGAATGGGCAACAGCCGGGCTCTGTTGGGAGCATCTCCTGCTCCACCCAGGCAGGAGGATGCTGAGACCCAGCAGCTCAGCTCACTGGCTAGGGCTGGGGTGACTTTGCCTGCAGGGTTTCCGAAGACTGTAGGCCCCAAGGAGGAGGAAGAGGAGGAGGAAGAATACAGGAGACCTGTCACCTTCACACTGGGAAATGAGATACTGGGGCTGGGCCCAGAGACCGAGTTTCAGACCCCTGATGCTGAGGTCTATATGCACTTCTTGAGGAGCCACTGCTGTTACGATGCCATCCCCACCAGCTGCAAGCTCGTTGTCTTTGACATCTCCCTGGAGGTGGTAACCTGGGGGATGAGTGGGGATGGGCAGTAAAGAAGCAGGAACCTTCTTGGGGACACTCTGAACCTCTCTGCACTCTGCCAGCAGATCAAGAAAGCCTTTTTTGCACTGGTGGCCAACGGGGTGCGTGCTGCCCCTCTCTGGGACAGCAAGAAGCAGAGTTTTGTGGGTGAGTGCCAGCAGCAATGCCTGGCCCCTTCCCCTGCCTGGCAGAGAGGGCACAGGCAGCGCTGCCAGCCCCACGTGTCTCCACAGGGATGCTCACCATCACTGACTTCATCAATATCCTCCACCGCTACTACCGCTCACCTCTGGTGAGTGCCATGAGGAGGGCTTGGGGGATCATGAAATGCATGGGGCAGGGAGTGGCTGTCCCCACCACTCCTGGTCCCTTCTTAATCACTAGACAATGACCGGGGATGATTCTGAGCCAGACCAGCATCCACTTGTTGCTTCCCTGCTTGGCCTCCAAAATGTAATCCCTGTGCTTGGGTGATGGGGTGCGATGCCCAGGGAAAGGGGGCAGTGTCTCAGAGTGCCCTCAGTCCCCCATGGAACCACCATGACCAGGGCATTTCCCTGCCTTCAGGTTCAGATCTACGAGCTGGAGGAGCACAAGATTGAGACCTGGAGAGGTAAAAACCAGGGGGTGATGTGGGTGGCTGGGCTGATGATGTCACACACAGCATGGAGGTGGGCTCTGGGGTTGTGGGGCTGCAAGAGAGGGCTGGAGGACCTCCCTCATAACTCTCTCCCTTGACAGAGGTGTACCTGCAAGGCTCCTTCAAGCCACTGGTCTCCATCTCTCCAAGCAATAGGTGAGAGCCTGCCCACTGGGGGAGAGCACACCCCTTGGAGTTGGGGGTGTGTGTGCTTCTGGAAGGCAGCCCTGTCCCCCCACGATGTCCACATCACCCACAGCCTCTTCGACGCTGTCTACTCCCTGATCAAGCACAAAATCCACCGCCTGCCTGTCATTGAGCCTGTCTCGGGCAATGTCCTGCACATCCTGACGCACAAGCGCATCCTCAAATTTCTCCACATCTTTGTGAGTGCTGGTGCTGCGTGTGCACACATGTGGCTGGTGTGTAGGGGCACAGACAAGGGTGTCAAGCTGCGTGTAGGTGCCAGCCCAGCCCTGCCCTATCCCATTGAAGGGTTCTACCATTCCCAAACCACGCTTCCTGAAGAAAACAGTGCAGGAATTGTGCATTGGCACCTTCCGTGACCTGGCTGTCGTGCCTGAGACTGCCCCGATCTACACTGCCTTGGAGATTTTTGTGGATCGCCGTGTCTCTGCCTTGCCTGTCATCAATGATGCTGGTACCTGGGGAGGGAAAAAGTGACGTCATCTCCCTCTGCTTGCAGCTCCAGCACCATCCCTACCCAAAACCCCTCTCCTGGCCCTTGGGCTGTCCCTTGGGGTGTGGGAGGAACATGGCAGGCTGTCCCTAGGGCTCCTTCCGCAGCCCCTACACTGTTTCTCTTTGCAGGGCAAGTGGTTGGCCTGTACTCGCGGTTTGATGTCATTGTGAGTACCCTGCATGCGTTCGTGCATGCCCGGGCTCAAGTTTGGCCCCTTGCATGCACTGGCGGGGCACTCATACCTGTCTGTGCCCGTGCAAACCCACTCCACATGCAGCGTCGTTCTTGTGCCAGTGCACATCTGCTCTGTGCATCTCCTGGGTTCAGTGTCCCTTCTGTGTTGGCACAACGGGGTGCAAGGACACCTCGGGGTGCTGAATGGGGTCACATCTACCACAGCACCTGGCAGCCCAGAAGACCTACAACAACCTGGACATCAGTGTGAGGGAGGCACTGCGGCAACGCAGCGTCTGCCTGGAGGGGGTTCTCATCTGCTACCCCCATGAACCTATGGAGGACATAATCGACCGCATTGCCAAGGAGCAGGTGAGTGGCCAGCGTGCCTTGTGGCAGCGCCAGCCACCGCTGCCAGCCGCCCAGCCTGCCTGTGATGCTCTGCCTGCACCCACAGGTCCATCGCCTGGTTCTGGTGGATGAGAACCGGTACCCGCGGGGCATTGTCTCCCTCTCTGACATCCTGCAGGCCCTTGTGCTCACTCCTGCAGGTATCGATGCTCTTAACTCTTAGCCCACGACACTCCATCTTTCTCCACTTGCACCCTCAATTTCTCTCCACTTCAGGTAGGCGCCACCCCCCCAATACTGTGTGCCTGTCCCCTCCCTGCTGCTGGGTCACCTGCCCCTTGTTACCTCCCTGCTCAGGCCACCTGCCTCTGCCCCATCCAAAGTGGTCCTGGGGGATGGAGGAGGCTGGGGCTGGGGTCTGGCAGTGCTGGGTGCCCAGGTGGGGACAGCAGGACCCAGATGCTGCTTGTCCCAGGGGTACACAAGGATCACAGGGAATCCCTGTGAGGAAGGATGGGGGCACGTTCCATGGAGACACTCCGCTAGAGCCCCGTGGAATTCAGGCAGCGTGTGGAATGCAGGTTTTGCAGGTCCCTGGGCTTTGGGCTGGATGAGGGTTTTGGGGTGTGATGCACCCCAAGACAAAAGCCTATTTTTGATCTCCCCCCATTTCCCCCCCTGAGACCTGAGCACATCCAGTGTCATTCCCAAGGGACACAGAGTAGACAGATCCCCACTCACACACCCCAGACATGCTACCCACCACTAGTGACGTGCAAAATGTGGCCAACCCATGGGCCCCAGCTGGCAGAACCCCTCACCCCCACCCCTTGCAGCAGCCCCAAAACTGTCTGCTCCAGAGACAGGGCTCACTCCCAGGTGGCACTGGAACCACGCTGCCTGGCCACCTGCAGCTGGCTCTGCTCACCCACTGCCGGGTGCATCCTCACTGGCTATGGGTGGGCATGGTCCTGGCACCCACTGTGGCACCTCTTCAGGGGTGAAATAAGGAGGGGGGAGCTGGCTTCCCAAAGGTAATTATGTTTTTTGGGGTGGTGGTGGAGAATGGGTTGGGACAGGCCTGGGCCCACCAGCTCCCCCAGTAGTGCCCAGCTGCTCTGCACAGAAGGGGACTGGGAATGGTGTGTGTTAGCCACACATGGGATATCCCCCTCCCACCCTTCCCCCCATTTCCCCATCACAGTGCCTTTGCTCACCCCATCCCTGGTGGCCACAGGGGTGGCTGTGTCAGCAGCTGCAGGGGGCCACTGAGATGTCCTTCTCCAGCCAAGCTGCCCTCCCTCCTACCCCAGGGCTTGCATACAAGCAAGGAATGGAGGAAAGACTCCAGTGTCCACTGGGATGCGTTGTGGGGGGGGCATGTCACAAGGTGCCCAGTCTAGCACTGTTTTGGGGTTATGATCTCACACACTCTCCTGCCCCACAGGCATCGATTGATCCTCACTCTGAAGACACCTGGGAAATGCCACTGTCTTGTCTGACTCGGGGATCTCTTGCGTGACCTGTGAGAAGGAGGCTTGGGCCCGAAGGCTCTCTATGGGGAGGACATGCCTGCTCACCCCAGCCCTAGGGCTCGTCTTGAGTCCAGGGCTAGATCCTGCCAGTCTTGGAGAGGCAGAAACACTGAAAATGGGACCCAGGGATGCCTCCTGCCAGTGAGCAGACAGTGATGCTCAGTGGGCACTGTGCTGTGGAGGAGCTGTGACATGCCTGCAGCTGGGCACAGAGACCCATACAGCCCCAGAGGACCTGGTCACCCCACTGCCATCCTGCTGCTGGATTTGAGCATTTCTATTGTGGCTCCCTCCTTGTGAACACAGTCCTGCTGTCTGTGCCCGGTGCCTGGTAGCGTAGGCTCAGTTGCACACACAGGCTTTTTTATTGTAGGGTCACACAGGGCTGGAGCTCTCTGGCAGAGGCACAGCCTCTGCCAGAGCTGGCACCAGGATGGGCACTTGCATGGAGACCCTGTGCACATTTTAGGGTGGGCAGGGGATATTTATTTATTTGTTAGTCTGTTCAGCCTTGCTGTAACAAAGCAGCCTGATCCAAGAACTGCCTCTTGTCTTTCTGGGGTAAAGCTGGGCATGAATCTTCTGGAGAGAACCAGGCTGGGGAAGGGGTACTGGCTGCATGCCAGCAAGTGTGGCACTGGCAAAGTAGCACCTCTGCCCATGTGGGTAGAACTGAGGGGATAGGGACACAGGGCATGCAGTCTTAATCATCTCGGTGGTGTGCAGGTCCCTTTGGGGACACCCTGAGGACAGCAGTCTTGGTACCAGCAAGGTTTTTGCCTGCTGCTTCTCTCAGTCCAAGAAGGAAAAGTGTGAGGGGTTCACTATCAAAAATATCCCATGCCCCAGGCCCCCAAGGACCCTGGGCAAATAGCAATGCATCCCCTGCCTGGGGCTGCTACCAGCTGTGAGCCTTGCAATGGTCCTGGCTTGGGGATAGGGGATGCTGAGCTGATCTTTCTCCTCCTGCTTTGCCTGCAGCGAGCCCTGCCATTCCTGTGACCCCGTATCAGCATCTCAGTGCAGTAACTGCTGACACTGGAAAGTCCCAGGAACTAAACACCCCTCCTGTGCTGGCTGGCTCTGCCAGGGGACACAATACCAGTGCTGGGTGGTGACAGGCCTCCTCCCATCATGGGGAATGTGCTGTGGTATTGCTGTGCTTTCCCAGGACCAGGACTGGCTCCGTCCCTTGGGAAAGGTGCAAACCCCAAAACCCACCAGCACTCAACCCTCCCCTGGGGGCAAGGGGAAAACTGAGGCACAGAGAAGCTTCTGAGGCCAAGGTCAGCTGTTCAGAGAGGACCCAGATGTCCTGGCTCCAGGCACAGATCCACGCGCAGCTACACAAGGACAGGACGAAGGACACACCGAATGGCTGCAAGCCCCCTCCCTGCTTTCCCCCAGCCCCAAAAGAGCTCCCAGGTTCCTGACACAGCCCAACTGGGCATGGGATGGGGGGAACACAACCCCCCTGCAGTGTGTCAAAGGCACAGCAGTTCCCCAAACCTCCTGCTGATTTTGGGCAGGGGGATACTAGTGCCCCAGAGGTGATTTGGGGGCAATCTCTCATACTCCCCCCCACCTTTCCCACTGTGGGGCTGTGAGCCCCCTGGCCCAAGCTGGCCAGGGAAGTGGTTTGCCTTCCTGTCCCTCCTTGTGGGGCAGTAAGGGGGATCTCCATTTGGCACCCAGGGTGGGGGTGGACGTGCAGTCAGGGGGCTCCTGGGCGAGCAATGAATTCCAGGTTGATGGGCTTGTCAGCCACCAGGACAATGCGGGACACAGATGTCACTTCCACACCACGGGGGTCCGGCCGTACCTCAAATGCCTGGATCATCTGTGGGGAGAAGGGGGGTTGGAGTGCCTTGGGGACTCCCTAGGACCCCCATCCCAGCTCAGGGCAAGATACCCAAAGTGGGGGGATCCCTACTTACCCTGGCAAGGGCCAGGTGCATCTCCAGCTCAGCAATGCGGCGTCCGACACAGGCACGAACCCCGTAGCCAAAGGGGATGGAGCTGAAGGGGTGGTGAGGGGAGCCATGTCCCCGGAGCCAGCGCTGGGGCAGGAACCGCTCAGGCTCGGGGAAATAGGTCTCATCGTGGGACATTGCGTAGTGCGCCAGGACAAAGAGGGTCTGCAGGGCAAGAAGTGGGGCTTAATGACCCCACCTGGCCCCAGTGAGCACAGCAGGGCTCCCCACGGCACAGCCCCACTCACATTCTTGGGGAAGAGGTAGTCTCCAATGACAATGTCCTTCTCATAGAAGACCCTGGCGTTGGTGGGCACCACAGGGTAGACTCTGGAATATGGGGAGAGTTAGTAGGGGAGCGAGACTCATCTGGAGATCCCAGGGAGAGAGAGCTGCAGGCAGGACAAGGCTCAGCAGCTCCCCGGAGGGGAGGGCAGGGGAGGGGATGGGGATATTTGCAGTCTAGAGGAACTGAAACACAGTCTCGCATGCTGCCTGGTTGGTGCATCCCCCCTGGAGAAGGGGCTGCTGACCAGGACCTCAGGGCATGGATAAGGCTGGGATGTACCTCAGAGTCTCCTTGATAACGGCCCGAAGCATCGGCAACTTGGGGATATCCTCAGCAGCAGGAAACCGGTCGGCAGGCACAACAGCTTTCAGCTCCTGGTACAGGGTCTCCTGGATGTCTGGGTCCCGGGAGAGGTGGTACAAAGCCCAGGACAGCGTGTTGGAGGTCTGGGGGAGTGGAGCACCAGGGGGAGTGAAGGAATTGGGGCCAGTACCTGAGCAGCCTTGTGCCAAGATCAGCCTAAGTACGGCACTAGAGAGCCCCTGCTCTGGTGTGCAGAAACGTCAGGGGTAAGGGGCAGCAAGCACAGAGGAGAGAGGCAGGGAGCAGGGCACGAAGCAGAGCAGAGGACAGGGTCTGTACAGACCGATCCCTGCGGGTTTGGTCCTATGGAACACCAGCCCCGCAGCAACCAGGCTAGAGCTCACGAGGGCTGGGCAGAGCATGGCCCCATGGGTTCCCCTGGGCATGGGGCTCAGCAGGGATCCCCTGGCAGCAGCTGCCTGGCTCTCACCGTGTCCACACCGGCCAGCAGCAACTCGGCCACGCTGCCATAGACCTCGTCCAGGCTGAGTCTGCCACTGGCCAGCAGGTAGCTCAGGTAGCCGGACACCTCCTTGCCGCGCTCCACCTGCCCCTCCAGCTCCTCCATCTTTCGGTCAATCAGTCTCTTGCCTGCAAGGACAGAGAGGGGGAACCAGAGCTGACAGAGCGAGGGCTGCCAAAAGGACACGTGGCCAGGGACTGCTCCAATTTTGAGGGTCCTTAGGGAGTCCAATGCCACTACACCAGGCCCCCATCTTCATCACTCACCGAAGGCGAAGATGGTGTCCCAGCTGTCCAGGTAACGGTCCCAGAAGGGGAGTACCTTGCGGCTCCAGCGGGGCAGGACGGTGGCAAAGATGGAGTTCTTGAACATGAGGTTGATGGAGTCAATGAAGCGCTGGGTCTCGGCAGGGACCTGCTGCTTGAGGCACCCGATGCGGGTCTCAAAGAGGATATAAGAGATGCCTGCGAGGGACAAAGAGCATCCAGACCTCCAGGGGAATGGGAAGAGTGGGACAGGGCAGGGGTGGAGGGGGGGACACCCCTACCTTCCAGGGCAAAGCGGTAGAGCAGGTTGGCCACATCCTCCACCAGCACCCCTGAGGAGCTGCGCCTCCGCTCCTCCCGCAGCCGCACCATCAAGTCTGACACCACCTCCCCGATGGCATCCGCGTACAGCAGCGCCTCCGAGGGCTTCAGCAGCCGCTTATTGAGGACCTGGCGCAGGCGGTACCAGCGCTCCCCTTCCCTGGATGGGGATGAAGCTCAGCGCTGGGGGCATGGATGGGCAGGGGGCAGTGGCTGGCAGCAGTTCCCCAATCCCTGTGTGTATAGTCCCCAGGCCAGGCTGGAACCATCCCAGGGGTCATTCCGCCTGCCGTGGCCATGCCCTTCTACTTGGTGGGGACATGCAGCTTGCAGGAGTGGGAGTAACACAAACTGCCACCTGGGCCCTACACCTAAGGAAGGGGCAGGAGATGTGTGCTGCCCCACAGAGCACAGCCAGGGCAGGACTTACTCAGTGAAGGGTCCATAGGGCAAGCGCCGCGTGTCCCGGTGCTCCTTCCACAGGGCCATGTCGCTCCGCATGGGGTACTTGCCCTCCTGCCGGAGCAACTGCTCCAGCACCACTGGGCTCCCAATGTTGATGTTCCTATAATGTCCAAAGGTTGACTTCCAGATCGGTCCATAAAGGCGTCGGGATATCACCTGTGATGCACAAAGCATGGCAAGGTCAATGGGATGAGCTGGGTCAGAACCTCCCTGCCCCAGTGCTGCCCTGAATGTACCTATCTGCACCCATCCTATGGACCCCTCAGCATCAGTGGAGCTCAGGCACCTGCCTCTGACCCCCCAGGCTTGCAGCATCCATCTGCAGATGGCCTGGGCTGGTGTCTCCAGGCTACTTTCCTCTGCCAGCACTAAGTACACCAGGCACTGACCTCCCAGCACAGACTGGCACATCCCTCACCCACCCCAGGGATGCAGAGAGAGCCTGATGGGTCTTTTGGGGAAGGAAGACCAAGAAGGGACAGCAGGGACAGAGACAACTGCCAAGAACAGGACTGTGCTGAAATGCAGGACAATTGCAGCAGCCACCATCAGGACCAAGTCCTGCTGCTTCCAGCATGACCCCAGCTCTGCTTAACCTGGGGACAACAGCCGCTGAGTGGGTCCTTGAACTCACCACCTGGTAAGGATGGTTAATGATCAGCAGTGGGAGGGCAGCAACAGGCTAGGGCATGACTGGGCTGCTCCCAGAACAGGCTGTCACCTCCAGGGCATGGCCCTGGGGCCACAGGCTCACAAGCCAACTAGCAGCCCTGCTCTGGGCCCTGTTGGCTGCAGCTCCCCTCTCCTTTGTCTGCAGCCACAGGTGGCATGCCTGCCTCCCTGGCAGGGAGCACCATGACCTCCAAGTGAATCCCTTGGGGGCAGCTGGGCATCCCTTTGCAAGTGCATCAGCACAAGGCCATGTCCAGAGGTCACTTTCCATCCCACCTGGGCACTGCCAGAGCCCCTGCAGAGCACGGCCAAGCATGGGGGGGATGCAGGGGACTTAGCAGGGAAGCCCTGGTCCCCATTCCCCGTGGCTGCGGGGATGCACGTGGTACAATCTCCCTTGGTGACTGTCTGCATCGCAGCCTGCGCCTGGATTCAGCTGGATTCGTCACCACGGGGAGACGTTCCTCATGCACGGTGGCAGGAGGAGGGGGAGGGACAGCCGCCCCAGTACTGCAGGCAGCTCGTGGGCATGGGGCAGCTGTGCCCCAGCTTGAAGCCTGCCCACCTGCATCTGCTGGCAGCCAGGACCTGATACAGTGCAGGCCTTGGAGAGCTGGGCTGTGAGAAGCTAAAGCTGCCTGGATCTGGGGAAAGGCACCTCCAGAGCATGTAGGCATCTTTCCACAAAGCCAGTCTGTGCTCAGAGTCCCAAGGGCTGGAGGGAGCAGGAGGGAGCTCCGGTGCCTACACCCCAAAATCCCACTGTCCTGTGACAACCCCTTCTCCAACCAGCAGTGCCTAGTGCTCTGAGACGCCAGGGAGGCCTGATCCCGCACGCTTCTCGGGCTGGTCAGAGCTCCAGAGCACTGGAAGATGCCGCCTGGCTTGCAGCCAGCCAAGCCCATTGCTTGCTTCATCCGACGTATGAGGAAGTGTCGACAGAACAAAACAAATACCTCTGCCTGGGTATCATCTGCCCAAAAACCTGCCCGGTCACATGCACCCAAAACCGCTGTCCCTCCAGCTGTCGTAGCCGGGAGCCCGGGGATGCCAGGACCCCGTGAGATGCCCCGAACCTTTGCCCTCAGCTGCCTGGCCGGCTCGGGGATGCTGGAGCAGCCCTGGGCTGGCTGGACCCTCCCGAGGTCACCCGGTTCTGCTGGCCCCTCTCTGCATGCTGGCCCCAGCATCACCCTGCGGTGCCAGGCGCTCCCCACCGCCCAGCCCCTCTGCTCCCCTGCTCTGCCGCCCCCGCTCAACTCCCTGCCGTCACTTGTCGGCAGCTATCCCTCTCCCTGAAGCCCATCTCCCCTTGCCCCCAGCCCGCACCCACTCCCTCCATTTCAAAGCCCCCGNGGGGCGGTGCGGGGGGCGGTGCGGGGGCGGCAACCGGGCACCGGCACCGGGCACCGCGCACCGGGGAGTGACCGTCGTGCACCAGGTACCGCGCACCGGGAATAGAAAATCGCGCACTCGATGCGTTGCACAACGGGTACCGGCCGCGGCTGCTGCGCTCTGGATGCGGGGTATCGGCTGCTGCTCAGCGGGAACCGGGCACCGGGCTGTCCATACCGTGCGCCTTGTGCCGGCTGCGGCACACCTGCTACCGCGCCGTGGAGACCGGCTGCAGCGTGCTGTGTGCTCAGTACGGCACACTGGGTACCATCCACCATGCACCGAACACTGGACATTGGTCACTGCTCAGCAGCATCACAGAGCAGGCTGTGCTCTGTACCGGGTGCTGGGTACTGGAATTGGCATCAAGGGTACCCAGTGCCACGCACCAGGTACTGGGTGCCATGTGTTGTGCATGATGGCACTGTGCACAAGGCAGCTGGCAGCCAGCACTGGCGTGGCACGCCAGGTACAGCATCCTGGCACACCAGAGCCTGTGGCACCAGTACTGGTACCAGAGCTGGGTGCTGCATCCCGGGCATTGCACATCAGCAGTGGGTGCCAGGCACTGCACACCCGGCATGGGCACGAGGACTGGGCACTGCACCAGCCAGGGCACAACATGTGCCAGCTCTGGCATTGCACTCTGGCACTGGGTGCCACATCTCAGACCCTGCACACCTTGTGTCAGCACCAGACTCACCACTGGGCCTGCTCTTCAGGTCTGATTGCTCTCCTGGACTGGGCCCTCCTGCCCTGCTTCTGTTCCCTGCCTGTCATCCCTCTGTGTTTGCCTTGTCAACCCAACAGTGCATGATGGTGCCATGGGGACCTGAGGCCAAACCGTCCCAGGCTCTTTCTCAGCACTTCTTCCAGGCACTGCCAGCCAGGTCCACAGATGGAGAGACCTTGGTAAGCCCATTGCAGCTGCTGGCAACAAACTGGAGGGAGGTTGGGTATGTTTTCATGCCAGGGAGAGAACGGCGCAGCTCCTGCTTCAAGCTGGTGCAGGTCAAGCTGTCCAGCCCACGAGCAGGACCCTGCTGGGGTGTCTGACATCATACATGCAGGACGTGCCTGCTCTGGTCAGCCAGGGACAGTGGGGCAGGGCAGTACTGTGTCCAGGTGTCACTCCAGGGGCGTCTGGCACCATGCTCTGGGACAACAGTGCTGATCATTAACCGCCCTTATCAGGCATTGCGTACAAGGTCCTGGACAGGGAGGTTGTGTCCTCAGGCTGGACAGGTATCTGAGAGCCCCGTGAGTGGCTGCTCTTGCCCTCGGTCATGTCTCACCGAGGGACCGGGAGTGTCCTGCGCTGGGTTCCAAGTTGATGCTTTGTGTGCTCCCTACCAGCGGGACCGGGGCTGGGGGTGCAGGACACGGGCACCCCCATGCCTGTAGACACCCCTGAGACACCCCGGGCTGGGACAGCCAAGAATGAGCGCCTGCTGCCATCTCATGGCTGCTCACAGCCAGCTCTGTCGCTTGCCCTGCCCTGGCCGGGTTCAGAGCCGGGGCAGCAGGAGAGACCCAGCCCGAGGACTTCTGTGAGCTTCCCCGCCTGGGAAACTGAGACCCTGTAGCTCTCACTCCCACTGGCAGAGGATGCCTTGGCCTCTCCCAGCCTGCTGTAACTGAGCTTCCCCTTGCTGGGGAATGGAACCGTGAGACCTCTTTCAGTTTAAAACAATCACCTCTTGCAAAAAAGAGTAAAAACTACAGTTCATGGTAAAAGGTGTCTCTCCATCTTTCTTATAAACCCGTTTATATATTGAAAGGTTGCAATAAGATGTTCCTGAGTCTTCTCCAGGTTGAACAACAAAAATCTCAGCCTGTCTTCAGGGGAGAGGTGCTCCAGCCCCCCGATCAGTTTGTAGCCTTGTCTGGCTCGTTTGCACCTGCTCCAACAGGCTCATGCCTCTCTCGCACTGAGGACCCCAGAGCTGGACATTGTACTCCAGGAGGGTTCTCACAAACGTGGAGTGGAGCAGGAGCAATCACCTTCCCTGCCCTGCTGGGCATGCTTCTTATTTTCCAGTCTCAGACGTGATCTGCTTTCTGGGCTGCAAGTCCACATTGTGGGCTCATATACTATTTTTGATCCACCAGTGCCCCTGACTCCTCTGCAGGGCAGCTCTCCATCCATCCATCCATCCATCCATCCATCCATCCATCCATCCATCCATCCATCCATCCACCCGTCTCTCAGACAAAACTGATACTGGTGTACCCGTGTTCATTCGGCCTTGTGGAAGGGCAGGCTGTACCACTGCAGCGAATGCCCAGGCCTGTCCCCGGTGCCTCCCAACCCGCTCGGGGCGCGGAGAGAGGCACCGTTATCCCGGCCGCTTCCCGCTCCTGCCGCTAGGCTGTGCTCCCCGTCCTCGGACGGCGGGAGCGGCGGCGGGGACCGGCCGGGGCTGCGCTGGGGCCACTGCCAGGGTGGTGGGGGAGGCCGGGCTGGAAGGGGGCCGGGAGGATTGGGTGAATCAGCCCCTCTCAGAGCCGCCCGGCGGGGACTTCCGAAGGGAACAGGCTGGGCTGTGACACATCCAGGGCCGGAGGATGCCGCGTGGAACCGGGGACACCGCCAGCTCAGGGCAAGACCCCCAGTGCGGGGCCAGCCCAGCTTGGCGACAAGCGCAGCAGAGGCGGGAGAGCAAATGCTGTCTTTAGCCATGGGGAGCTGGGGGTGGCAGGTCACATCCTGTGTGTCACTTTGCCCCAGGAATGCTGTGACTCTACTCATCCCACAGACCCATTGTCAGATCCGATCTCATCTCACTGGTGGGACCTGCGGGTGTAGATACAGGCACTGTGGCACCCCTGCCCCTCTGTGCCTCAGCCATCCACCACACACTGCTTATGGGGGGTCCTGGCTGCTGGTCCTCCTCAGAGGGACGGACAGCTTCTTTATGAGACTTGTGCAGTGTCACCCATGAGCTGGAAATCTTTCCCAGAGCTGCATCCACTGACCCTGATTTGCTCTCTCACAGATGGGGAGGAGGAAGTGGGGTGTCCCAGGGGAGGGCATCCCTTGACTCATCCCCAGGAAAGCCCAGGCTGTGAGAAGGCTGATCCTGGGTCCTGAGGACTGTAAACAGCCCAAAGCACTGAACTGGAGATAGCCTGTCATGTCAACTGTGTGTCACCACACTGTCACTGCCTGAGTCATGAGCCATGCTGGGGCCAGGGGGGCTGCACGGGGGGACATGGGGAGATCAAGAGGGATGTAGACAGATCCCAGGTCTGGAGACAGCTGCTCTTCTCCCACACAGAGAGTTCAAGTGGGATCCTCTTGTCCCTCTCCCAAAGGTCCCCTTCCCCTCATTTCCCTCTGTCTGACCTGTCAGACCCGGGCAGGGGCTTGGGGACAGCACAAAGCTTTTGAAACAGGCAAATCAACCAGCATGATGGTGTGTCCCCCACGACCACCATGCCGGGCTCAGCACCTGGCAGAAGGCTCTGATCCAGGCTCCCCCTGCTTTGTGCCCCATGGGACCCTGGTGGGCCAGGACCTTTCCCCGAGGACGTGAGAGCAGGACGCTGGAGAGAACCCGGGGCTGGCATCCTCTTATCACAGGAGAAGGGAGGCAGCCCCAGGCTGCTCTCAAGTGGTCCTGGCTGATTAGTGACTTCAAGTGCCTATGGAGTTATTCTAAGTCAAGTAGGAGCAAAGGGAGCCGACCCGAGACCAGCAAGACCAGTGCCGGGCTTTCCTGGAGTTTCCCACATCATCTCTGCTCCCTGCCAAATTCTCCAAGACAGGGAGGTGTCTTCTCTCTACATCTGCTCTCCCTGTCCCTTACTCCTCCTGCAAAACGCTGTTTGCTCCAGCCTAAAGCAAACCTGATTTTATCTCCTGACTCCAGTTCCCTTGGCTGTGGGCCACGGTCGATGCCTCCCACGCAGAACTTGTGAAGCCCATTTGGGGACCCGCGCACAGAGCAGGCTGTGTGTGCTGCCACATGACATCATGTTTACAGCCCGCGGGGGCTCAAGGACAGCGGCACCGCTTGCAGCCCAGATATGTATGTCCTTCCCATGGATGGACAGATGGACGTGTGGGGAGCTGGAAGGAGTGGGACTGACCACAGAGCCATGCCTCCCTTCAGCTGCAGAAGCAGCTGGTTTCAGCTTTGTTGCTCTGCAAGCCAGTCTCCTTGGCCTCAGTTTCCCCTCTGGGCAGTGGAGAGTGGATTCTGTGCTAGCAGTGAGGGTGCACTGCTGCAGCAGCACAAGGTTGGGCCCTCAAATTGTTGTGCAGAGAGAAAGGCAAATTTTCTCCCCTGGGGACGTGGATGTTCCCTTCTCCCCCAGGACAGATGCTGCGTGAAACTTAGGTTGTTTGGAAAGGGCAACAATGTCCAGAGCTACACAGGCTCACTAAAGAGTGCGAGGGCCATTCTTTTTCCTGTCGGTCCATCCATCCATCCATCCATCCATCCATCCATCCATGCATCCATCCACACTTGCAAGTAGCTTTCTCACAGCCGTCTCTCCATCCATCTGCTGAGGTGTCTGTACACTCATCCATCCATCCATTGACAAATGCATACATTACTCTTCCCACCCAGCCCCACATCTACCTGCCCATCCAGAGAGCTACCCACCCATCTGTCTGTCCATCCTCCCATCCATCCATCCATCCATCCATCCATCCATCCATCCATCCATCCATCCATCTCCCGCCTGTCAGTCCCCAAGGGCACTGCCCTCCCTGAGAGTACGGCATGTGCTGACAGGTGTGTGCACATGTGTGTGTGGGTCATGCTGGCCATGCAAAGTGCTGTGGGCCGTGATGTGCCAGGCTGTGTCCAGCCATGAGGCAGGGCCAGGAGTGCTGGCCAGGGGGAGGGGAACTTGTCTAATTTAAGAATGGTCCCCACAGTCGCTGTCAGCACCGGGCGGCTCTAATCTGGGGACAGGTCCTCATCAGCTCCGCTTGCTGCCCGCCAGCCTGACATGAAAGGGCTCTGCACCCCGATAAGGCCCCAGACGCTTGGTCCCAGAGGTGGGCAGCACTGTGACCAGGCCTGGGGGACCCTGAGGAGTAAGTTCTGACCCCAAATTCACTGTCACTTCAGCACCATGTGGCTTGTGTTTTTGCATCAGTTGGGAGCTCAGCCCTGGGGGCCACCCTCCACTCTGAGCACTGGGTCATGCCCTGTGTCATCACCATCTCCCACTGGTGACATAACCCCAGGAAGGGCACCATCCTCATCATCTCCCTGTCTGCCACAGGCCTGTCTGCTGGCTGCTACCCCGCACTGGAGTCCCCCGGCTGTGAGCAGCCATGGATGGGGACCATGTTGTTTTAATAAGATCATTCTCCTCCTGCCGTGAGGTCGCAACCTGGGCTTATGACATCACAGCGCGCTGCCATGGAAATGTCGGGATGTCACAAACACAGCTCGATGACCTCACTGCAGGAGCAGGAGATGAGGCCAACGTGGGTTTGATTGCCAATGTCCTCAGGAATAAAGGAGGGGAGGGACGCTGGGAAAGTATGCGGCCGCTGAGCGCCGGGGTGTTTGGGTTGGAAATCGCCACGCTTTCCCCACAGCAGGAAAGGCCCATTACTTCCTCCCCTGTCCGTTCCCTCCCAGCAGCCAGAGCCCCCCCCAGCCTTGTGGCTGTGGGGTTGGAGGGCTGTTGGAGCAGGGCACCCCCATCCCTGCCCTTGGGGCTGCGTGGTCGGCAGAGAGAGACAGAGCTCAGCACGGTATCAGGGCACCAGCCTAGAGGCCGAGGAAGTTCAGTGGGGGGTGCAGGATGGGCCACTCAGGGGATGCTTTGTCTCATAGGCAGGCTGGAGATCACTGTGGATGCTGTCACAAGGGGCAGAGTGGGCTGGAGTCCTGGGGAGGTCTCCTCTTCCTCAAGAGGACTTCAAAGTCATGCTGCTATATGGGGACAATTCTCCAACACAGCACCCTCAAAGCTGGACCTCAAAGCACCTCTTGGCCCTGCCCAACCACCCAAGAACTGTCCCCTCCCCAGCCCATAACCAGCTGCTTCTCCAGGGCACAGGCCCCTCTGTGCCATCACCCCTACCACAGCTGAGTTCTCTACCTTCTGCAGACCTTGCATGGCTGGTTGGGGGGCCACCTGTCCCCCGACCTCTCTGTTGCAGGGGTGCAGGGGTGTCTGCTCTCCCTGCATCCTCCATCATTAATTTCCATCAGTGGCCAAGTGGGGCCGGGGCTGCCTGGGGGTGGCCGAGGAACACGGCGCTTTCCCCTGATAGCAAAAATAAATACATTAAAATTCTTGCAGGAGGCAGAAGAATGCGGGACGGCAGGAAAAAATTGTTTTATAATTTGTAATAACACAAAAGCCGGGGGGGGGGAGTGAGCTGTGAGAGGCGAGGAAAGACAGAAACAAAGGATCAACTGCGATGGTGGAGGCTGCTTCAGGGTGGCAGTGGCACCCCTGTCACCCTGGTTTAGTATGACCACTGTCACCTTGTCCCCTGATGTATTTGTGCCTTTGGGTCTTGCTGCAGAAGGGGAGGCAGCAAGAAAATCACTGGGGCTGAGCGAACAGGCAACCCCTCCCCACCTGCCTAAGCAGTTCTGGGTGTCTCTGTGCCTCAGTTTCCCCTTGCTAAGGGGGAATTTTTATTCAGCTGTGAGAAAAGCTGTGAAATAGGGGCAAACCCCTGGCATACGCTCCATCCCAGCTCCTCTGATCCAGACATAAGGCAAGGAGCCCACCTTTGTCCACTCTGCCCCACCAGCCCCTCTAAGGGGCTTTGCCATAGGAGCCAGGCAATGGGCCCAGTTCCCATAAGTGTGCTGAGGGCATCACAGTCCCCCCGGCCCCCTCCAGCCTCACGCAGAGCTGACATGATAAGGCGAGTTGCTGAGCACCAGCCGCACCTGCTCGCCGAGACGGCACCCCCCCTCCCGCTCCCCTCTTCGGGGCAAAATCAAAGGGATTTTTCTGCCCTTAGGAAATCAGATAAAGGCTTCTCACCTGCCCCGCGCTGCCTTTGCGAGGAGGCCAGGCGCTAGGGGCGGAGGGACAACAGGCACTTTCAACACGCCGGCAGATGAGCCTTGCGTTGCAGTGAGCTCTGCCGGCAGGGGCTGGGCCCCTGGGTACAGTGTCAGGCTCGCACAGCCTTCGCAGGGATGTCCCCCCTCCACGAGCTACTGGTTGTGGACTATCCCCCTAGACAGAGGAGATGGGGTTCCTGTAGGACAGCTAGGATAGAGGCTGGTGGGTGAAGGCAAAAGGCAACAGGGACAGGGCATGGAGCAGCTGCCCAGATGCAGTGCCCAGCTCAGGGAAGGTCCCCGTGTCCCTGTTGTCCCCACGCTGTGGCCAGGGCAGCTCAGTCCTAGTCACTATGCCGAGGGTGCAGACCAGGAGCCCAGTTCCTGTGTGGGAGGGCAGAGAAAGAGCAGGTGGGAAACCTCCAGAGGTGGTGGGAGTCTCTTGCCTCCTGTGCCCAGGAGGGAGAGAATTGTGCCAAGCTGCAGATAAAGCCTGAGTCATTCACAACCAAATGCTGTTAGCAGGGAGCAAACATGCCCAGGTGAAGGGGTGAAACCGCTGGTGAGCAAGGCAAGGGGAACAGTGGTGGGCAAGCCAGGGGCTTGAGACGGGCAGGGTGTGGGAGGCCATGAAAGGGGACAAAGCACAAATAGCTGCTGGAGGGAGGGGTGATCTTACCAGCTGCAAGGGTGCTCTGCTTTGTCCATCACGGGTGGAAGACACCCCCTTTCCCCTTGGGGTAACCCAATGGGCTGGCTGGTTGCTCAGTGGAGGTGGGTACAGAGATCAGTTGAGACTCCCCCAGGGTAGCTGTCCCAGGATCCATGGCCCAGATGCTGCATCTGCAACCTCTGCTGGGAGCCATGAATGGTACAAGAGGAATCAGAGATGCAGAGCACTGGACTGAGCACTGGAAAACCATTCCTGAGGCACATCTGTGGGGAGAATTGAGGGTGGCAGACTAGGGGCTCCTCCTGAGCCCAGCTACCCAGCCCTTGTGTGGCCTCCTGCTACCTTCTGGGCACGTCAGCTTCCTCCTGCCCCAGGCAGCTCCTGCTGCTCCTCCTGTTGTGATCTGGTGCTGGGGGCTGTCTCCGTTCTGGGTCCCAGCTGCACCTGAAATGAAATCACTATAAACAAGANCCCAGCCCGGCCCGGCCCGGCCCCGCCGGCCGCGTTGCGTGCCCGGCCCGGCCCGGCGGAGGGAGACAGCGGGCACCCACCCGCCGGGGCCCCGGCCGGACCTCAGGGGTGCCCGGCTCCCCGCAAGTG